>VYZM01023614.1:0-82757 GCA_013398915.1 Dromas ardeola
ACCCTATGATTCTATGATTCATTAAAAATAACTCTTCAAAGCAGCGTGCTCCAGAAGCTGCAGTGCTGTGTCATGTATAAAACATGACCCTGCGAAAACCAGCCTGTTCCTCTGTGGGCAACTTGTGCTTCTGGACATTCTTGAAATCATGTTCCAAACAAGTTTCTCCTGTGCTTTTAGCAGAGTCTGAGACCCCTTTAGATAAGAAAATGACACTGGATGTTGTCGATGAGATCTTATTTGTCCCTTGTAATGGGAATTATTTGCTTACAGATGTCGGCAGTGCCTGCTAGACTGTGGGATTTAGCTGCAGATTAGCATAAGTTACTTGATTTAAGGAAGAAAAAAAAATATATATATGCCAGACAAAACAATTTGGCAAAACTTTATTTTTCTCTGTATTGCGATGGCGGTGAGGAGCTCCCCCAGCCAAGGCTGAAGCTTTCACATGCTTGTGGCTGTGTGTATGTCACCTTGTCCTCCTTGGAAAAGGACTGAGGGGATGGGAGAAGTAACTTTTAATGCCTTGTGAAGGGGAAGAAATGCAATGGTTTCACAATGACTGAATGATATAAACTGGGGAGAGCTCAGAACTCGCAGGTGAAACTTCAGTAGAGCCCTACATGTCTGTGCTGTCCTCTCACAATTGCGCATTTCGCTTGGGTGGAATTTCATACACTTCAAGGTAATAATCTGGTACAAGCAGCTAAAAAATTGAGTCAAAAAACATTCTTCCTACTTGTCGTATTCCCTGAGTAAAATATCTTTCATTAACCTTTTGTTCTCCATAGACGCATCTTAGATTCTTGATGTTTTTGCTGCCCCTTTTCTGTTCCAAGCTAAATACCCCCCAAATAACAAGTGGTCTCATGACTTGAAATTCTGTATTGTTTTTTGAGTGTTGCATTTTTCTTTCCCCTCTACCTTTTGCTGCGTGAACTTCTCCAGGGATATCTTTTTCAAGATTTATTCTGCAAGATTTATTCTTGCAGACATTTTAGCAAGATGGCCAGCAGCAGACTTAGGAGGAAAAAAAAAAAAAACACAAAAACCCCAAACAAACAAAACCCCAAAAGACCCTCAGAATTTCACATCGTTTGACCTCAGGAGCCCCACGTGTGAAAACAAATACTTCCAAATCTCAGGAGGTGGTGGGAGCTGGTGACCCTGTACCTTGTGTTTGGAGAGACTTGTACTTCACTTGCAGATTGCTGCTGCAGGGGTGCCTGATGGTCTCTTGAAAATGCCATGCTGCACCTTCGCATAGGGTCAAGGCAAGGGGGTTTGAATTTTTTTTTTTATTTAAAAAAAAAAGTGGTATTCTGGTTTAGGCCCCTAAAGCCAATGAAATCCTGGAGGTTCCTTAGGGCTCCTCTGTTCTGAATGCGTTTTAATTTCTGAATACTCATTTGCTGTTAGACCAGCTCTAAAGCAGGTGACAGCAATTATCTTGGAAAGGCAGCATGGGAAAATGATTATGGTAAATACTAAAAAGTTTCATAACTGTAGTTTGGGGAGCTTTGCCGGAGTATCAGGAGGGGAGGCATCCTCAGCCTCGCCCTCTGTAGGACCAATGTGTGTCTGTGCTTTAGTATGAAATGTCTTTTCGTGCTTTATGTGCAATCCTTATATCCCCGCTTCCAGTCCAATTTGGCTATCTGCTGCCTGTGTGAGAACTGATGACTGGTGCTGGTGCTCCAATACATTATGCAGACTGAGTTGGAGTCTAATGGCTGAGCTGGGGAACGATCCCCTCTGCTGGGGCTGCAAGGTGGCTCTTCTCCAGTGTGGTGTTCTGATTCATGATGGTGCTGATGTGGGTACAATAAATGACTTCAAGAGAGTGACTAAAATGCTCTAGATGTTAAGCTTTTCCCGGTGTCTTTGCATGGGGCTTCATGTGGCAGTGCAGCCCACACGAAAATGAGCGTAGCTGGGCATTAAAACAGTTCTTGTGTTGGGATGATGTTTGAACGGAAGTTGCACAGAGTAGGGTGGATAGCTGGAGAACATGCTGGTTTTGATCCAGCCTCATAGAATGGTTGGAGTTGGAAGGGACCTTAAAGACCATCTAGTCCCACGCCCCTGCCCTGGGCAGGGGCACCTCCCGCTAGACCAGGTTGCTCCAAGCCCCATCCAACCTGGCCTTGAACACCTCCAGGATGGGGCAGCCACAGCTTCTCTGGGAAACCTGTTCCAGTGCTTCACCACCCTTACAGTAAAGAATTTCTTCCTGATGTCCAATCTAAATCTGCCCTCTTTGAGTTTGAAACCATTGCCCTGTGTCTTATCATTACACTTCCTGACCAAGAGTCCCTCCCCATCCTTCCTGTAGGCCCCCTTTAGGTACTGAAAGGCTGCTATAAGGTCTCCTCGGAGCCTTCTCTTCTCCAGGCTGACAATGAACTGTCAATGACCACAGTCTGATGTTCATCTTGGTCCACACCTTAGCTGAAGGAGGCAGATGACTTTGAGGGCTTTTTGTACAGATGTGTCTCTTTGTGGTGGTACCCGGACTGTCCCCCTGACCCACACCATAGATCTGCAGGACTGGGATCCTGTCTGATGGGTGCTAGCACAGAAAAGGCAGAGGGAGGTACTTCTATTTGTTGAAGACATCTGGAGTTGTTGCTTTTATCTCTCTGACAGTCCAATTTGTATTCAAAACTTGCCAAATTCTTGATGTTCACGGTGGCAATCTCTTCTCTGGAAGAGGGGTCTCCAGGCCAAATTTGTCAGTTATCTCTCTCGCTTACATGCTGGAGCAGATAGCTGGCTGGGCAAGCCCTGCTGTTGTTCCAGGGGGAATCTTAGCTGTCTCTATCACTTGCTGCCTGCATTGTGGGCAGGCTGTGATAATCTGCACTGCTATTTTGTTTGCCCTAAATATGTGTTGGATGTTGGACAGACTGGGAGGCCCAGTGCTCATCCCCAAAGGGCTGTGACCTCCTGCTGCAGGCTAGGTGTCCAGGCAGGCCCAAATCCAGCTGATTTCAGGCTACCTGCAGAGGCAATGTTGACTTGGGGAGCCAGGTACCTTATACACAGAGGTATTTCCTTTTATCAAGAAGAGTTTATTTACTGTGTAGCTTTTTCATGCCAAAACACTTCTACAGCTGATGACCTAAACTTAGCTCACCGGTATTCTGATATGAATTGGGAGTAATTCTGATTTCACTACAGCTGCTTTGGTATACTATAATGTAATAGAAGAATGGAACTCTATGATAAATAGGGCCTTAGTGAGGCAAGATGACAGTAGACCTGGACCACACCACTCAAAAGAAACCTTCTGACCTCATGAGGTAGCCTTAGTCCTTTGTTATTCTTGACACAAAACAGGTATCTCCTAGTCTTTCTCCACTGGAGTCTTGTCCAAAGGTTTCCTTGCTCCTTGTACGCAAGTTAAGTTAGACCTTGTGTTTCAGGGGTGGGATAGCTACAAGCTTCTGGCATGTGATCTGCGTGTCCCAAGTTTGTGGGGAAATCGGCTTTGTCACCTCACTGAATGGCTGATCCCAGCTCAGTAACAGTGTTAAGCGAGCTCAAAGAGATGATCTGCCAAGGTGGACATCCAAGTCCTGAAGGTAGGATCTTCCATGGGATTCATGCAGCATGGCCTTAGCAGGACTTGCATGCATGTGCCACTTGTAGAGCTTTGTTTATTGCTATAATGGTGTTTGGTCTCTGCTGAGATGGACTCATCCTGCGTGATGTACCAGCAAAGGCAGTGGCATTTCCACGCCTTTATTTCACAGTATCCAAAACTATTGAAGCCGTTGGAAAGTCTCTCACTAGTTTACTAGTTCTTGAATGTAATTCTTGCTGTATACGGAAAATTTGAGGGTAGTCTGCCAAGCTGGTGCAGATTGGCCCAAGGTCCACAAGCAGGCATTCTCAGTCCCCTCTCGTAAGCCTCTTCCCCCAACATTGAACCAAAACAGTGGGGTTTGAAATGTGTTGTGTTTTCCAAGTTCTTCCTCTTCCCTTTGGCATCTTGGATCTTTTCCATAGTAAAGAGGGTCTTACCCTTAGTGCCAGCAGCTTTCTGATGAGCAGAATCTCTGGAATGTGAAATTCAAGAATTAAATCCGTCCGCATTTGCAGAAGCTCCTGCTGTCCATCCAGGCCAGCTCTGGTCACAGCCGTGTTGCTTCTGCTCTTCCTAATGTGTAATGCTGAAAATCCTCAGCTGTTTTTGTAAATACAATTGATCAAGGAGGAATACTTGATTATTTATTTTTTTAATATAATATTCACCCACATCTTTAGGGAGGAGAGAGTTTAGTGAAGCTTCATTTCCCTGAGTGTCTTTGTCCTGTGGTTGATAATTATTTTTAAACTGCCTGTGATGTTGTGAGTCAGGTGGTTATATGGGTTTTTTTTTCGTAGTTGTCAAAATGTCAATTCTAATGAAAGTCTCCACAGACATGCAATACCTAAGTGATTTAAGCCTTTAGGCTAAGCAGTCTGCTGATAGCATCTTCAGATGAGTCAGAAAGGTTTGTGTGTGTGTCTTTTTTTTTTTTTTTAAGAAATTTTTGTTTGCCTGGAATGTCTTCATCAAAATTGATTGTTAANNAGCCTTTTTTAAAGGCTAAGCTGCTGCCTGTCAGCTCACCACAGGGCTGTTTGGAATTCAGCATCTTAGACAGCAGTCACATTGGGGGGGGAAAGGAAGTGCCTGTGTAATAACAATAATTGAAAATTAATAGTAGATTAAATTAATACATAATTAGAAAACACTAATGCTCCCTGCGAACAAAGGCTGATTCCTATAGGAGCTTTATGAGCTTTATGAATTGAAGAGGAAAAGTATATGACGCTTTCCCTGTGCCCTGTCTGTTCTAGCCTGCAGATCATTAAAGCAATTATAATTTCACAGAGGTTTGATCTGGAATTGATTTCTTTGTGATAATTCAATTTAGCAGCTTGCTTCCTCCAGGGTAGAAAATGACAGAAGATGAAGTGTATAAATCCTTAGCACTGGCTGCAGGCACGCATGAAGGCTGGCGCCCAGCCAGCGAGGGTTCACTCTGAAGAATAGTCTTCCTTTGACCGTGTGGTTGGAGCATTGGACCTCTTAGTGCTTAATTAAGAAATGATTGATATCAGCTTCATGCCAGGCTGTGTTGTAATAGGGGCCGGGTGGGCGGTGTGTATAGATGTATGCTGGGTTTGGGTCCCTTCATCCTTGCTAGGGAGTGTATCCGAAAAATCTTTGGCCATCTGTTTTACAGCCCATGGTGAAACCTTGGAAGATAATTCATGAGGGTGTTTCTACCATGCAAGCCAGACTTGGTGTTTCCCAGCCTGGGAAATCATGATCTTTGGGCTCATCCTGATCAGCAGAAGCTGACATAACCTTGTCTATAGGCTGGTTGGCCCCAATGATGCAGGCGTAGCTTTACCCACATGCAAGGTGCATCCTCAGCTGCTCCAGAACTAGGACCGCTAACTGATTCAGCCTGGCTTCCCCTCGCTCATCAAGGTGTTTCTTCACTGGGTTTAGCAGGAGATGTCTTCTGCTGGCTGCCTTCAGTCGGTGGCCAGAATGAGACAGGCATGCTGTGCTGCCCATTCTGTGAGTTGCGGTGTCTCCACTGCATGCCCTGTCTCCTCGCTGGAGGCTCAGTGCCCAAGGCCATTTTAGTTGTGCTCTTGGGTGGGTCTGCAGAGAGACTGTTGGTCTCCTGCTTCCGCCGGACTCCATATGAGACTGCCAAGGTGGAGATGCCTAGTATTTTTTTCTGCAGGAGGAGGAGTCCTGTCCGTGACTGAGTCTGCACCAGGCCTGGCACTTTGTCCCAAGCAGCTCAACACCAGTCAGAGATGTGTGTGAGGGAACAAGAGAAGCCATGCAGGGGATTAAACCGCGTTACGCAGACCATGCTGGAGTGCCGCTTCCACGTGTGTATGCACTGATGGCTGTGCCACCTGCAGCACGTTCCTGCTGTAGTGTCTGCCTGGGGTATGCTTTGGTGCACGTATAGCCCAGGCAGAGAAACAGTGCATGTATCTTATCACAGAATGGTAGGGGTTGGAAGTGACCTCTGGAGATCATCTAGTCCAACCTCTTGCCAAAGCAGGATCACCCGAAGCAGGTTGCACAGGAACGTGTCCAGGCGGGTCTGGAATATCTCCAGAGAAGGAGCCGCCACACCCTCTCAGGGCAGCCTGTTCCAGTGCTCTGGCACCCTCACAGTAAAGAAGTTTTTCCTCACGTTCAGACAGAATTTCCTGTGTTCCAGTTTGTACCCGTTGCCCCTTGTCCTGTCGCTGGGCTCCACTGAGAAGAGTCTGGCCCCAACTTCTTGCCACCTGCCCTTTAGATATTGATGAGCATTGGTGAGTTCCCCTCTCAGTCTGCTCTTCTCCGGGCTGAACAGACCTAGGTCACTCGGCCTTTCCTCATCAGAGAGATGCTCCAGTCCCCTCATCACCTTCGTAGCCTCTGCTGGCCTCTCTCCACTAGTTCTTTGTCTTTCTTGAACTGGGGAGCCCAGAACTGGACACTTCTGGCTTAATCTTTTGCTTGCCTTTTACCTCTACCATCTTTAGATCATCTGCTCTTGCCGCAAAACAAAGACACACGTAGGATGCTTCTTCCCACACGTGCAAAGACAACTGCTCTAGTGTGGAAGGGGGATGTGGCAGAGGAGAGGGGCTGGTTTTGGTTTGCTGTCCTGGTGCACCATGGAGTAGCTGTGCTGGGATGCAACAATGTGCTGGCTGCTCTGCTCAGGGCAGAGTCACGAGGGGCTTGTGAAGGCATTTTTTGGTAGCCATACCTGGGTATTGCTATAAAATGAGCAGAGAGAGTGATAAGGAAGAAGGGGGGAAAGAAAATAAAGCAGAGGACAGTAAAATACACCAAGGCGCAGTCGATCTAATGCAGCAGGGAAAATTGGGACCTTCTGAAAAATAATGATAAAGTTTGCGAAGCAGCTGCTGTGCTCCATGCCTCCCCCCCCATTAGACTGCATTAGTGGCTTGTGGGAAGTAACACTGCCAGCTGAAACAAGTTCAGGCAGAAAGAATTATCCCCTTGTTAATTTGCTTTTTTTCTTGGCCCAACACAACATTTAATTTTTATTTTGTAGCTTTGTGCGCAAACACCCTGTGTTTCCCTGAGCTCTGAGGCTGTGTGTTTGGGAATCCTGGTGGAACAGGTATTTGGGCTGGGGTTTTGGGCTGCGTATCAAATTGTATTTGTTAAAGTTGTGACTTCAGTCACTGTTCCATTTCAGGGCTTTTTTTTTTTTTAAATAAAATAATGGAACTTGTTCAGAAGAAGGGAAAGAAATTAAGAGACTCTTAGCTTTAATTGCTTTTGTTAGGCTTGTCAGTGAAAATAAGGGAATGTCAGGGAATGATGAATGAAAAAAAATAATCCATGATTTTAATCAAAGGTGGGCAGGAAGGTTCATGGTTGGGTTGCATAACGCTTCTTCACAGCAGTGAGCACTTATTCAGTGAGTGCGTTTATGTTGATCTCTCTTACCTCTGTATTCATTGGGGGGGGGGAAGTCACCTCAGCCCTGCAAGTGTTGTACCTTCCATCTTAAACTCACCCTTCCAGCGTTCTCCCATGAGCGCTGTGGGACTACGTAGAGGTGACATCCCAGTTAGGTCCCATATGGTGGGTGGTGTTGATGTATGGAGCTGGGGAGCTGCCTCGCTCCGCAAGAGGTTGTCCCACTGTGGTCCCCAGGAGGCCCCAAGATGCTTCCACTCTTGGGGTGATGAGGGAAGCCCTAAGAGGGGACCTCAAGCACCAGAGTCCTGTGATTAGGGGGTATAGCTCTTCCCAGGTGGTGATGAACATCAAGAGGTGAAGTGACACCCCATGGGTTCCCATCGCAGGACACTCGTTATTATGATCCAGCAACAGGGCTTGGGACTGGCTATTTGTGAGTTGGGGAAGTGCAGAGTATCCCAGTCATGGAGAAAACAAACTGCCTGGAGCTGTAGCGTGGAATTTGGAGGCTGAATGTCCTTTAATGTAGAGATAGATGTGTTTTCTCATCTCTTCTGTATCCCTTTGAAGGAGTCTCCCTCCCCTTCATCCCAGGGGCTGTGGCCGTAGAGCAGCGCGGTGCCCTGAGGTGCTGCTGGGAAAGGTCTGATGAGCAGCAGCCCACCGTGTCTGCAGAGGGTTTCTGGAAATGGCAATTCGTCTGTACCATTCTAAAGCATCAGTGTCTGACACTTTGTCAAGAACACCTGACATACTGAAAGCAGTAGACACAGAATAAAAGCAAATTTGGAGAATTTGATGTTTTCTACTTCAGTGTTGGATTTTGCAGTACCCACCATACTGGAATGCATTGCTGGGACTGTCAATAAAACAGCA
This sequence comes from Dromas ardeola, assembly GCA_013398915.1. Lineage (NCBI taxonomy): Eukaryota > Metazoa > Chordata > Aves > Charadriiformes > Dromadidae > Dromas > Dromas ardeola. Next base: position 8,357 of record VYZM01023614.1, read on the forward strand.
CATTAAAATGGGGCTATTTTGATGTTTTGAAATACCGGTTTAAAAAAAAAAATCAAACCTTGTTTGCTGTCACACTTCTCATTTGGAAAAAAAGGTAATTGCACATTTTTCAGGAAGATGGAAACAGTTTTCTTGAGGAGTCTTTCATTTTTGTAAAAAAAAAAAAAAAAAAAAACAAACCACCACAAAAAACAACCCAGTTGTCAGGGTTGCTGCACGCCTGGGTGATGTGGCTTGGTCTTTCTCTGGTCTGTGTCTTTCAGCTGCAGTTCTGACTTCTTGTTTGACAGAGCCGGCATCATCTCTCGCTTTGCTCTTTTGAAGGAAACAGCTTTACTGTTCCTGCAGTTTCCTCCTCACCTCCTAATCTTCTTTTACTTCTGTGATTTGCTTAGTCTTTCAAGAGCTTCCTCCTTTTAAAGAGGAGGTACAGCTAACATATGTACCTTACATGGCTGAACAGTTTGATTCCTGGTGACTCTTATTAGAGCTGTTGGGATCTCAACAAGCCAGGTGAGGTCTAATGCTCTGGCTGTAGTTGCTTTCACCCTTTCTGAGCAGTTGGCCCTTGATAATGAGAAAAAAAATTAGCTTAATTGGTGTTTTTGTACACTTTTTGCAGTACCTTTCCCCTGTTTCCTCTTCCTGCCATTCTTCCAGTGAAAATGGACAGAGCGGGACTACTTCTTTCTGCAGATGGAAAGGAATTTTGGTCAAATCCAGGTACTTTGGTGGTTTTACCGTGCTGTGGCATCTGAGAAATGGTAGCACTGTGGCCGCCCTTGCTTGGGTCAGGGTCTTGGTGGGCAAAGGGCATTATTAAACTTGGGCTGTGTCCTGAACAAGTTGCGCTTGGAGTAGGTGGGATAGAAAGAAGTGATGAGTGTCCATACATTTGTTTTTTTCTTTTCCATCAACAAGCAGCGGAGACCCAGAGGCTGTTTCCGGCTGGAGAATCTCCCAAGTCCTGGGCTGGTCTCTCCTCCTCAGCTGTTTGCAGCTGGGCATGTTGGCACCCACATAAAGGATGGAAATGCATCCCAAAGGGTCACGGAGGCACGTGTGCTCTGAGACAGGTCATTTTTTACCCGATGCCAAGAAGAACTTGTATGATAATGAGCTCCAATATATTAGAAAAATGTTGCTTAAAGCATATGGGTCAAATTGAGCTAATTGGGTCTCATCTCACTAATTCAATACCCCAATTAATTAGCTGTGCTCCGAGAGACCTGCAGGAGGGCTGTCATGCTCTGCTGTTCTCCAGCCCAGCATTTCATTGTGGAAAAACAGCCAGACATTCAGCAAGGACTTTGGGACCAAAATGAGTGATGGCCGTATACATATAGCTGCCTGGGGCTGTAAAGTTACTACAGCAAACATGCTGTTTTGTGGAAGGCAAAATGTTGGTGGCTATCTTTTATATAAAATTTGGGGAGGCTGTTTGCTCAGAGGCATGGATGTTGGCGCTCTCATCACATGTTAGCTTGGACGGAACCCACCCCGGTTTGGGAATGGGATAAGCCCCAAATACTGTCTTCAGCTATTTCGGGTTTTTCAGACTAAAACTTGCTGCAAAAATAAACAGTCATTGTGGAGAGGAACGGTTCTGACTCTGCAGAGGGATTCATGTTTGTGAGGACTGATGCTCGTACCTGGGAGTCCCCAGTCTGTTCCTGCAAATTCCGGTGCCCGGGTGCCATCCCTTGCCTTGTGGCACCAGAGTGTGCCTTGAACACTGTGGACGGACCTCAGCCGAGCCATGTGCACAGTGACTGTCCTGCCAGTGCCACCCTTGAGCCCTGCGAACCCCAGGCCTCCAAAGCCTTCCCTCCCGTGGCTGCTGGTGTGCACACTGCCGTGCTGATAGGAGTATCACAGAATGGTTAGAGTTGGAAGGGACCTTAAAGACCATCCAGTTCCGATTCCCCTGCCCTGGGCAGGGACACTTCCCACTAGACCAGGTTGCTCCAAGCCCCATCCAGCCTGGCCTTGAACACCTCCAGGGATGGAGCAGCCACAGCTTCTCTGGGCAGCCTGGGCCAGGGGCTCACCACCCTCACAGCAAAGAATTTCTTCCTAATATCTCATCTAAATCTCCCCTCTTACAGTTTAATACCTTTCCCCCTCGTCCTGTCGCTCCCCTCCCTGATCAAGAGTCCCTCCCCAGCTTTTCTGGAGCCCCTTTAGGGACTGGAAGGGGCTCTAAGGTCTCCCCGGAGCCTTCTCTTCTCCAGGCTGAAATATGCCCTTTGCTGTTGTGTTCACAAGCTCTGTTTGGTGTGTGTGCATTTTGGGGGTGCGTGTCTGTGTTGGATCAAAGCAAGATATTGTGCTGCTGGAGGTGAGGTTTGAATTTGATGCCTTCACCGTTCGGTAGAATTCGAGGGCAGTGTGCTTTAGGAGATCCCCAGGCAAATGCCCCACACCCAGCGTCTTGGGGGGATAGATGTGATCTTCCCAGTGTTACTGACGTGCTTGCTTTGGTTTGACCCCTTGATAACGCACCATATGGTTACACTTGAGGGATCTGAAGTGCTGAGCTGCTTTTTAAAGCTGCCTAAAGACAAGGAGAATTGGAAGATTGTAGGTTTAGGGGCTGAATCCTGTCTCTGGCTGGGTGCGAGGCAGCTGAGCTTAGGGAGTTTGGGGTGGATTAAGGGCAGCGGCTCCAGGACCTCCCAGGGATGGTGGAGTCTCTGCTTGTCATGAGCACCTCCTCCTCTCCCAACTCAGTGCTGTCTCACACCTGAATCCCAGCTCCTCAACAAGCAGGGAGCTGGGATCTCAGCTGCTGCCTGGGCTCTGATAAGGGGAAGGGAAGGTCTTGATCGCTTCCCTTCTCCATCCAGATTCGTCCCTTGTCTCTCTTGGACAAAACCTCTCATCACAATTCATGGTGACCTTGTAAAGCAATTATTTTAGAGGGTTGCTTATAAAAGGAACAGCCCCTTGGGATGGTGCAGGGCAAGGAGCTCAGGTGGCCACAGCAAGGAGTGCTTGCATTTGCTCTGCCTCCCACTGCCCTCCCTGCACACTCTTCTCCGTCATCTCTCCCTGCCAGGCTTTTCTGACCCCTGTTTCTTGAGTGATCTCTTCTTGCTTTATTACGGGAATTTCTGTTTTTGTAGCCAAGGAGGTGGCTTTGCCAGTCACCGGGATATCTGGCATAAAACATGGGTATGAATTCATCTGTGGTCCAGCAAGGCATTGCCCTGTTACCCAGCAATGCTCAGTGACCCCCACAGAAGCCTTCTCCTGGTGTCACCGAGGAGTTGCAGGCTCCCAGTGGAAGGGAATTGCTCATCTGCACAACTTGATTTCTGGCATGGTAGAAAAACCCCCATTGGAGCCTGCTGAGCTGATAGACTGGAGTGACAATGATACAGATATGTCTGGCATCTCCGCGGTATTTCTGCATCGCTGATGAGACAGGCAGAAGATCACAGGACGGTTTGAAATAGGCTGGCACAAAAAATCCCTAGGAAGTGCTCTGGTCTGCTGCAGTTTTTAAGGAGGCATTACAGCCAGAATTTGGGTGAAAAGACAGCTCAATAATGGGTGATCTTTAGAGTCCAGGGCAAATTTAGTAACATCCTCCCTATTGCCAAGAGGTAAGGTGAAAGGTAGGGTCGCTGTGGACCTCTCTGGGTTGCTGAGGAGCCATGGTGCAACAGCCAGAGAAAACACATCAAGCCTTTGTCTGATCTTTCCTGCTTCTGTGAGCCCTGGAATCCATGCCTGGCCTTTGGGTGCTTGTCCACGCACACCAGTGCCAACCAATTCATCATCTTTGCTGTCTGACACTTTCTAACCTACGTAGCAGCCCAGCGCAGATGAAGAATGTCTAATGCATTTTGATTTTTGTCCAATTTTGAACTGGCACCATAGTTTATAAAGATGAAAAGTTGTTTTGTGGTATGAGAGAGAGAAAAATCTTGCAGGTCCACGTGAGAGGATGCATACTGATGCCAAAGAACTACCATGTTTTATGTCATATGACTTGAATGTGGCTGGTTACATGCCATTTAAATCAGAAAAGAGGAAAGCAGCTCTAGTGATTTTAACTATTTCCGTTGTCCCAGTGCTTCATCTTTAAACTAAATGAAACTCATATCCACATGCACTAGAAACATGCATTTTGGATTTTATTTTGTTTGGATTTTATTAGAGTGAAAAATAGCTTTATGTCCATAACGGTTATTTCTCCTGCCCGTACACACCAGGAAGGAAGCCAGCCTTGAACCACAGTGGGGTTTAAGAAGAGACTTTGCGTCTCTGTGTGTAGAAGATACTTTGTGCCCAGTGAACAGATGGGTTGAGAAACTTGGCTGAGCATAATGTCTCATGCAAACTTTTTCCTCGTTGAAAGATGATGTGTTTTGGTGGTTGTTTTTTTTTTTGAGGCAGAGCAGCAGAGACAGTGGGACACCAGGTGGGCGACAGGGATGCTGTTGTGGTGGCGCCTCTTCTGTCACGGGATCCAAGCTCTTGTCCCTGTCTGGGGTTGCATAGCCTATGTGAAGTACCGTGGTGAACAGTGATAGCTTGCTCTTGCTATGTGCTGAGGAGGTGTCGGCAAAGCGGGCGTGCCAAATTAGGGGTTTGGGGAAAGTGGTGGGGCTGTTCCGTTAGCTGGGTTGGTGTCAGGAGCTGCTTTGGCAAAGGAAAGAGCTCAGAACCTGAGTTAGATCTTTCAAAGTGGTGGTGGATGTGTCGTATGGGAGAAACTCACATTGGGGTGCTGCTTAAGGAGGACCGTCTCTGCAACGTCTGGGTGGGTGTTTCAGGGTGTCCAGTCTGTGCCTACAACTGCCTCCATTTGTCTTGGCCAGGAGAAGCTGTGTATGTCGGTAACCTGAGCCCGGAGCACCCATCTGAGAGCTGCCGAGCGAGCAGGGGACAGCTTTAGCTGCCCCACAGCTTTGCTGACCCCAGCTGAACTGTCGGGTCCCCTCGCAGAGGAGAGTGGTTCACCTGCTGGACCCCCCAGTGCAGAGCTTGGGTTAGAGCCATTAACGAAGTCGCTTTTGCCGCTGCCATGCAATGGAGGACTTGCGCCAGGTCCCTGAATGTCAACCATCTGCACTATCTGCCACGTAGTGAAAGGGCTTTGTAAGCAACTCATGTTTTGGATTTTATGAAAGTGTTGGCTTGCTTCACGGGCAGTGCACCAGCATGAGGAGGCTGCAGTAATTCCTACAGCAGGGCTTGTGTTACAGATAACAACACGTGGTATGCTGAAAGAGGGGCTGAAGTTTCCTGAGGTCTGTCATTCCCCATTTGCGTTCATCAGCAGGATATTCCGGTGGCAGGGGACATCTTATAGCCCTTCAGAAAAGCCATTCACATTTACTACAAACAGTTAAAAATTCCCTTCTTGTTTGCCTGTTGTTCTGCAGCCTAAGGACTGCACATCCAGGCATCTCATGGCCAAGAGGAAGGTCCTGCCATCCCAGTACAGTTGTTCTAACCTTGAATGATGGAGCGCTTTAGGTAGGAAGGGACCTTTCAAGGTCCCTAGTCCAGTCCCTGGGGTGTTGTCAGAAGCTGGAGGAGACATGTCTGGACATGGGGGAGATCTGGGAAAGGTGTTGTTAGGTCAGTCTTCCTAGCTTGGACAGACTGGTGTTTCGCATCGTACTTGCTGCCTCGTCCGTGATCCACATGTTCCTCTTCCTCAGGCTTCTCCATCTCTGTCCCAATAGCCTTTTACAAGGATCTCTCCCAACACCTCCCGCTGAGCTCTTCTCTCCTCCCTTTTCACCCTTTAGGGTGTAGGAAACCCCCCTAAACATCCCCATTGGTTGGCAATGCATGTCCAAGAGCTGTGAGGCTCTTCATCCACCATGCCTCAATGTTTCTGTGCGTAGCTTCGGAAAGCAATCCTTAATTTGCTCCATCCTTTTTGGATGATGTTCAGTAGCTCCATCATTCTGGAGCTGTTGCCAGCATGCCCTGTTGGTGCCGTGGGATGGAGGGAGGCTGGCATGGGCTGCCCTTGACTAAGTGCAAGGCTGAGGCTTTCATGAGAGCTAGACCTGTTGTTGGAAGAAGACACAGACAAATTTGAGGGAAATGAAGCTGGTTTGCATCTTCTTAGTGTTCCCCCAGCAGCCACAGGTATCAATAGTCGCCGTGTGTTTCCATCAGAGTTATCAACACAAAGAAAATTCAATCAAAATTCCTAAGTACACTGAAACAGATGATAAACGATTATTTTACCAGGCAAGGATTTTTGGCAGGGGTACAGACAGGGAGGGACCTATTCTGGTGGCCCTGGAGCACTGTCATCATATGCTATGTGGGATGTGCGGCTGGGAGCATTAATTTCTCCCAGAGTGTATAAAAAAACCTGTCCTCTTCTCATCGCCACCCACTTACCGCCTTTAGGTAAATCAATACTTATGTATCATTGTAAGGTCGTTTCACGCAATCAATCAAGAAGAGATCCTGAATGAGGAAATCTCTTTCATAAAACAACACTGCAAATTTGATGGAAAAAAAAGTTTGGAAAACTAAAGATGTGGCAGGAAAAATGTTGAACAGAAAAAATGTTCCACTCTAAAGTCTGTTTTGAAAATTTAACTTCTTTGTTTCAAATTTCAGCTTGTGATGAAATCTTTTTTTTTTTTTTTTTTTTTTTTCTTAACGTTTGTTTCTATTATTAGGACATCATGGTGAATCCAAGCAATTTGTGAAAGCGACCCATTATGTCAGTCCTGGTCAGAACCATACTTTATACTGGAGGTAAAGCAGAAGAGAAGTTGAACACTCTACATCTCTCTGGTGTTAAAAGTTTGAGTATTTGAATATTCAAAATTCATTCCTAGGTATAACAGATGTGTAGGTTCAAGGTCTGTCTCAGGTGTACGGATCGGATTTCTGCTGGGATAGTGACTTATATTTTTTTTTTTCTAAATTAATTTCCACTTTCCTCCTTTCAAAATTAGTTACCTCACTCAAGTTTTGTAGAGACTATTTTGATGAGTAGTTCTGGGCTATAGCTGAAATATTTCTGCTTTCAAGCCAAGTGAAAATGAACTTCTGTCATAAGTAAATGAAATACAGGTGTAGAGTAAACTGTTACTACACATTATTTCTGTGTTGGGTGCCCTGTCACCTGGGGGTCAGCACAATGATGGGGGTGCTGTCCCCATGGGAGGACACACACTCCCACTCACATCTTCAGCTCGAGCTGTTACCCCTCATCCTTGTAGCTCTGGAGCTTGGCAGTCCTGTCCTGCCCACCCAAGGAGATGGGGTCCTCTCCCAGCAGCTGGTACCCGGGAGGAGCTGGCCTGGCGCCCGACAGCGGTGGAGAAACCAGAGTCCCTTGTTGCCTGGTGGGAGATTCACTTTGTGAACCATCCTGAACAAGATGTAGGTGGTATTACTTGGAAGAAGACAGACTTGGACCAGCGCATCTCATTGATGGCTGCCTAAGATCTTTGGTACTGCCCTAAAGCTGAATGAGCTCTAGTTTTCTGTGCTCCCACCATCCCTTTCAGGAGGAAGACACAATACACTGGGAGCAGCTACCCTGGGTGCTCAGAAGCTGTAGGTCCTGGTGGATGCACCTTCCTCTGCTGCGCCAGCCACTGCTCCAGACATGAGGTTTCTCCCAAGCTTGTTCATCAAGTGGTTTTGACAAAGTGCTCTGAGAGTCATTCAGCTTCAAAAAATGTTTGTAATTCAAGCCGTGCTGCTTATTTGTGATTGGCCTGAGAAGTCAGAGGGTTTCTAAGAGTCACTTGGGGCTGTGATTGCAATGAGCAAATGAGCACTTCTAGCCTGAAAACTTTCAGGTGGGGAGGTAAAGTTTTATTCCCACAAAAAGGACTGGGAGAAATCTGAGTAGCAGGGACCATGTATCTAAGGGAAAGCTGTAGAAGAGGAAGAAAACAAGATTTTTGCTTCATAACTTGACTCTCACCTGGTTGTGCAAATAAACATTTTGTTTAAATTAGCTCCAGACATGACTGCAAACATGTATTAGGGGTCCTTCAGATGTTTGTTAAGGACTTTCTTTAAAGTGCTCCTTAATCAAATGCTCTCATCGATGTATCGTGAGTTGTTTGTATAATCGGTTCCCCTTTTTCCACCCACCAGCTCTGCTGCTTGAGAGACAATTTAATGGAAAAATTCAAAGGGGAAGGCTGTGATTTTAGGACCTTTATCATGTCTGTGTGTTCGAGCTGCCTTTTTCTATCTCTTTCAGCTTTTTTCAAACCTTGCTGTAACTCAGCACAGCAGCAGATGAACCAGAGTGTAGATGTTATCTTCTCAGAAGCTCTGGGCCACTTGGCCATCCATGGCCCAACCAAGAGAAGGTGTGGGCCATCCCATCCACCTGGCCACCCCCTCAATAGGCAAAGCCTCTCTGCGTTGGCTGTGCTGCACTGTCCCTGCTTAAGTGGGAGAAGTTACTTCAGGTGCAAATATTGCTGAGAGTAGTAAGGCAGGCGTGTGGAAATCCGATAGTAAAGCTGGCTCTTGTCTTAGCAGTAGCTAACTCCGTGGCTGGGGGCCATTTCTTGTCTCTGCTTCATTTACCCAGCTGTAAAAATAGTCTAATGGGAAAACCTCAGGCTCAAGTCTCACAGGAGAGCATTTTCGCATTGCTTTCCTGAATGCTTCCTGCTTTTTGGTGTTTTCCTCATCACTCAGCCCGTTACAGGTGCCTGGTGCAGTGATGTGCCAACAGCTATCACAGAAGAAGGAGCCCAGGGAGCTTTTCTAAGCTGTGATGCTGTGGGGTGAGTCCAGATTCTGCTCCTGGCTATGCTACAAGATGCGTTTCTGCCTTGGGGTGAATTAAAACGAGCTTGGGTTTCAGTGTCCCCACCTGGGTGGAGTGCTAAAAGCATCACTGTTACCGAGCATGCGGAAGTGTCTAGGAGGACCATGTGCTGGCTCTGAAGAATGGATTTGTCATGTGGCACTCAACTCCCAGTGTGAACTGGAGAGGTGGTACCCAAGTGCCTGATGGAGGTGCCAGGTTTGCCTGGGCAGGGCTGCCACCAGTGGCATACCACTGGTATGTCCCCGTTGCTGGCCGTTGTTTTGGACAATGTGCATCCTCAGAATTGGTGTAGACCCTCACCTGCTTGGGAGGGAGCAGTTGACACTTGGGTGGGCAGAAGACCTGTGGCTGTTCAGGTAGGAGGGGGTGAGCACCTGGCTTGGAGATGTCACTTGTTTCAGGGGTCAGGGAGTTGTGAGACTTAAGGAGTCCCAATGAACACTTTGAGTCATCAGTAAAAACGGGGTCAGGTCCTTTCCAAACGTGTATGGAGATGGATGAGGTTGGTGTTGCTCACTACAGCACTGTCACATGATGCACATGAAAATAGGGAGAAAAAATGTTGAATAAGTCTTTTTCCAATTTAAAAATATTTCTTCAAGAAAGTGTGTATTTAGAAAAAAGCTCTGTATTCGGATATGTCCAAAGAAGAATGATCAGATAAACTTTTTATATTATAATGATTTTATCTTGACAGTTCCTTTGGGGGGGGGGGGGGGAAACATCTTGGAATTAGTAAACTCATCTCCTACAATGCCTGTGGTACCTGGGCATCCACGAGAGGAAGAGAGGAGGATATTGCTGTGAAGAAGTGGTTGTTTCCCAAAGGGCAGTGCTGAGATGAAGTGTACTAAGATGTTTCTGACAGGACGCCATGAGGGAACTCTCTCTCGTGTGCACACATACACATAGGCTCCAAGATATATTTATGTACATAAATATAGATGTTCACTCTGTAACTGGACCCTAAGCAAATACCACATTTGTTGGCAAAAATGTCCTCATTCTTCCATCTTGGTGGTAGGATTTGATGGAAAGATGAAAGTACTTGTGTGCAAATCACCTTGGAGAGAGTTTTTTCTTTGCTGATTACTGCTATAAGACAATAAAAACCAAACAAACTTTCTCCTCCTGCCCCCCCCCCTCCCCCCCCATATTTTTTCCATCTATTTGAAACCTCTGGCTGGCAGGGTTAACTTACTTGTGTATGAGCAGCAATGCCAGTGGCTGCTTGTTTTAAGCTTGATCCATTCCAGGACACCTGAATCTTGCTTCCCTTAGGTCAAACCTAAAGAAGTAAGTGAAAGCATTTCTTCTTATATGGCAGCCCCATGCCTGTTGCATCCCATGATCAGGACAAGTGTGGTGACACTTAAACTCAAAAAGGGTTTCTTTTCCAGCTGGATGTTTATCGTTACAGTCAGGAGGATCTAGAAATTATCTGTGAAGACTAAAGCAACTAACCCAAGCCAGCATGGCTGGATCAGCCCCTTGCACTGGTGCACACTGGCTTGAAAGTCTGCAAGGGAGCACCCAACGTGGCTAGTCTGGTTTTTCTGTCTCATAACTGCTCATGAATAACCCCAACATAAACAACTGGGATTTTTTTGCACAAGCAGCTTTGCCAGGGAGGAGAGGTGGGGAAGCCAGTGCAGCCCCTGTGTGCTGATAGCTGAGGGCTTTATCGCTCGAGTCTGTTCCCAGCCTTTTTTTTTCTGTTGCAGTCTCTCCTTTAGCTCAAATGATTTTCCGTCTGGCCTGATGCTTGTCCCTGTGGAAAGCAGCTGTATTGCCTCTCAGCTTTCGTTTGCTAGGTTAAATAAGCTCAAAACAGGCAACCGGTTTGCTTGCTACCTCCCATTGATGCTTCCCAGCTGGTGCAGCAATGGAGGTGGATCCGAGTGGTGTGGTTCTGCACCCCCATCTGCCTGCCTGGTATTTGGCAAAAGCCTTCTGACCCATTAGGCTTTCTCCAAATGACTTTCTCTGCATTTGGTATATGAATGTCCCATTCCTGTGTCCAGGAACCCTGACCATCACAGTGAGTCCAGCCGGGTGGTTGGGGCTGGTGTAGCACCAGCATCAACATCCTGGTTACCCCAGTTGGGTAGGTGAATGTGTTAGCAGGAAAAGAGAATACCAGTGTGAACCAGTCATGATTTTCCACTTGCTCTTGCCTGATTTCTGCCTCTTAGCTGTGCAAAATCGGCCAGAAGTTCAGCATTATGCACACGTTGTGAAGGTCTCAAAATTGAAGATGTCATTTGTTTCAGATTATCAGTCAGCTCTGGGAGCTACAGAGAAATCTGTCGCTGTCTTGTATAATCCTATCCAAGCAATATTTTTTCCACTGTGTGAAGTAACTCAGTGAATTTCTAATTACACAAATCTAATTAAAGGCTGAATGTAACGACTATGCCTAATCATAATGATACACCCATTTCATTAAAAAAAAGAAATTGCTTGTGTACAACAAACCACTCAATTTAGTACAGAATTAATATCTGCCTCTCCAGCTGGAGCTGTGCAGGCACCGGCTCGTGCGGGCATCCCAGAGAGGTCCACGTGGCCAAGCTGAGCCTCGTGTGGCTCATTCCTTTCATAAGCAGGTTCTCAAGAGGTGTCTGTGTAAGATGGGGGTGAGAAAGGACCCTCCTAGCTGGTCAGACCTTTGAGGGACTATGGTCTGTGCACCATGGCCAAGCGTCCAGGCAGATGCTGAACTGGGATTTAGTGGGTTTTGTGTCTGAAGCTCAGTGGTGGTAGAGGTGCCTTTGCTTCATTTTCATATCAGCTCTACTTGATGATCTGGTCTGCTCTCAGAGACCAAAGTAGCACAAAAAATTATTTATCCCCCCACTGGAGATCTTTCCTTCTGCAGCTTCCAGTGTGCCGCACCAGCGCCTGGCACGGATGGTCCCCGTCTGCTGAAAGCCAGTTTTGTAAAACTTCTCAGATTTACTTTTCCTACGAGGTATGTCTGCCATCGGCAGCAAGATAAAAGCACGTAACCACTTCAGCGGGCAGAGAGATACTACTGGCCCTGCCGTCCAGGTGCTGGGCAGCTTGTCAGGCCCCTGCCAACTGATGATGGGGGTCTGTTGATTCTTCCTCTCGGCTCTAATGCCGTGTCCGTTCTTACAAGAGCTCCGGCAGCATTCCTGTCAGGAGGAGATGGTTCCTTACGGCAAGACACGGATTTTAATCCATGCAATCGAGTGCAAGTTGCAGAAGGAATAGGTGCAGTTGTAGGTCTGGTGTTTTCTATTTATATTTTTGCAGTAATTTATTGCTGAAATCACTGTTGCAAAAGCCAACTGTGGCTTTATCCTTTCCTTGCCTTGGTGAATGGAGGAGGAAGTTTGTCCTGCAGCATGGAGACTGCGCACAGATTTCTGGCAGGTCTGCAAGAATTCAGATATCAGAGGGGAGCCAAATATGGGACAGAGGGAATAATATTAGGGCAGTGAGGTTAAATAGATAGATAATTGATTTTTTCAGTGCTGGTCTCGGGTGTAAATCCATTGAGGTTAATGAAGTAAGGCAAATTGAATTGAAGAGCCCTGTATGGAAAGCTTAGCCTGGCATATAGCCGGTTTAGAGGCTCCTCTTGGTTCTCCAGCAGTGTTTTTAATGGCTGCATCTCAGTGTCAGCATTTTGCTCCTTTATGCTGGCTGCGAGGAGCTGAAGTCTGATGGCTGCAACCAAGAAAGCAAACCTCCCGTCTTTGTTTCTTTATTTAAACACTTGGATATGTGTGTCTCTTGCATTCTGATCTACCTGTAGTTATTTTCTGGACCACTTGCTCTGGTGGTCTGAGCTCGGTGCATCTCAGGCCTGCGCTTCTGCGGTTCCCCAGGGAGCCCTCCAAGGCATCACAATTAGTAACATCTTTTGGATGAGGCGTCAAATATTGTCACAGAAGCACTCATGGCACTTTGGCAAGCGTTGGCTCTGGAACCCGAATTAAATTCTGATATGGATCGTTGTATCCTGCCAGCCCTTCCCTGAGTTGGAGTGGTGGGGGGCCTTTGACTTCCCAGCCGGAGCAGGTGGAATGTGGATGGGTGCCGATGGCAGTGGTGCAGCTCAGGGGGGACAGGAGCAGAAGGGAGGCCCGGCAGTCTTCTGGATTAGGGAGCCTATTGGGATTTGTGGTGGAGGAGATACACAGATGGGTTTGCTAGAAATGGAGGATCTAGCCATAACTTTGGGGGCAGAGTCCCTGCCAGAAGGGCTGATGCCTGAGCTCACAGGTGCTGGGATTGTGTGGTGCCATGCCTCTTGCTCCAGGCAGGGAGGGAGCCCAGCCCTGGGAGCTGGCACTGACACGAGCTGTGACCTCTTGGGCCAGAGCTCTCTTGGACCTTCACTCTTGCACACCTTGTATCCCAGCTGAGCATCGCCCCAGCAGGACCTGTCTCCCCACCTGCTGTAACACCCATGGCATTCTACAGAGGACACTTCACTGCGGAGGTACAAAGTGTTGGCTGTGCCTGGGTTTCCAACCAGTGGCCCAAGAGAAGGGGTTGACCTGATGTCTTCTCAGGCCATAGAGATGCTTCGCTGGTTTCTCTCCTGCTGGCTTCAAAGTTTGTGGAAGGACATGTGTCCCATTACAGAAATGGGTCTGAGGGTTCAGTCACTAGCAGAAGGTCATCTGTCCTTTGCCTGGCCATTGTTAAATCATGTCTGTCATGGGTAATAGATCATACCCTGTCCATCCCCTGGCTGTTGATGCATTGCTCCATACAGCTAATTCAGCAGGACCTTTTGCTGCTCATGGCCAGACTTTTGAAAGCTTCTTCAGTCCACTTAGCTCAAGATTTGCTGTTTGAAATGATGCTGACGGCGAGCAGAATGCCCCATCTTCCCTGCAGCCCCCTGGCCGCTGCTTCCCAACTGGGCTCTAGCACGTCACTGTTTAACCTCGGTAAATGAAACTTCGCAGGTATTACTGGAGAAAAGGACTCTGCCAAGCAGGTCTCCCCTGGGTCTCATCCATACTTCTGTTCTTAGGCTTTCCTTGTGATTACCCAGAGTCCTCTAAGAGCAAGACGGGAGCAAAATCAGGCGGAAAAAACCTTAATCTTATCATGGCCTTTTGCAACATTTTTCTCAAGCTTGGAGATCTTTGGGAAGAAGAGAAGAAGAGAAAGCTTTACAGACCACAACTTCGATCCCAGTTAAACTTCAGGTAAGGTCAGCCCTAATATACACTGGTGTACTGGTACACGCTGTTACATATGCAACAGCTGCTGCAGAGAAATCAGTCGGTGAGAGGTGCTGTCAGAGATTCCTTCAGGCGTATTTGCATTTTCCTCCCTTTTTGTAGTGAAGGACTCCTGGTGAAGACAACATTCTGGTGTCAGGGAAGGCACCTGCCCGGGCCAAGGCTGATATCCAAATGGCCTGGCTGCTCTCCTTGCCCAGCTCCTGGGGGACACTTCAGTCCTGTGTGGCTGATGCTTGTGTCTTACCAACTGTGGCCATCCGCAAGCTGGTTGAGCTGCCTGGGATGGGGCTATTTCGGAGCGGGCTTGAGGACCATCCCTGTCCCTTAGGATGGCCACCTGCGAGCCATGCCACCTTGAAGTTGTATCCCACTGCGTTTGGCAATGGACCTTTTACCAGGAGCCCTTTGGGCTGCTGAAGAACCAAATCCACCTGCAGCAGATGCCCAGGTCTGGAGCAGGGCAGGACCCCTGAGGAAGGTGCAGTGGGAGCCCTTTAGGCAGCACAGAGCAGCCCAATCCTGCACCAGGCATAGGACATCTCCCACCCAACCCAAGCTGCTGATGGAGCCTCTGGGAGGGATTTTCGTCTTGGATTGATTGCTCCGGACAGGTTTGTGCATGGTCCCTGATGAGGCCTGGATCCTGAGCTCCCTGTTGTGGTGACAAAGGGGAGAGCCTTTTCCAAAGCACTGATTTCCGTCCCTTGCCATTTCCCCTTGTTCCTGCACGTTACCCTACTTCGGGCAGCAGCTAAAAATAATGCAAAGAAAGGTGTGAGGCTGCAATGAGGGAAGGGGAGAGGGAACCCCAGTGTCTGCATGAGAAATTGGACTCCTCCAGCTGGCAGGAGCCTGTCCGTCACACAGGCAGCATGTGTGCGGAGGTTTCAGTCGCTCTTGCTGGATGGTCACTGGCTACATAAATAAACAGGTTCTGTTTTTGCCTTCGGTCACCCTACCAATGCCTCTTGCTAGCCTTGACTTTTTGGCTTGTCTCTGTATTTTTAGCTGCAGGACACTCTGTCCCCAAACCCGGAGAGGACCTGAGTTTTCTCATACCTTTCTAAACGTGTGAAGCCAGCTCTCACCCTTCTCCATGTCCCGATTTAGAAAAGGGGAGGGTGGCAGTGCGGTTTCTTCCCGCTTGTACCGGTGTAGCTAAGCTGAGGACCTGAGATGTGAATATCCCTTTGCCTGGGAGTTTATTGGTGGTTGTGCTGAGTAAGAGTCTTCGAGAAAGGATGAGGACGGCATCTCTCTGAGATGCAGAGGCGTAAGGGCAGAGGACCCTTTGGGTGCAGACTGGTCCATGGTTACAAGGCAGGCACCCGAGGCTCAGCTGTAGACTGAAACTGGGCTTCTGCCCTGTGTATGTCTCCATCAGTGGACCTGGCGGTAGTACATGCCTGGGGATCCGTAGGTCTGTGTGGAGCACGAACCCCGGTGTGTGTGCTTGACCAGGACAAACAAGAAGTCCCATACCCTCATGCTGGGGCAGGTTCAGCACGGTGTGAGCCATGCTTCTCCTTGAGCCTAGAATGGAGGGAGCCAAATATGATTTTCCCTTCTATCTTTTATCTCATTCATATACAAAGAAGTGGAGAAAAAAAAATATGCTTGATTAAATTCAGCAAAATGCAGTATTTCTTTGCATTTTACTGAGAGGCAGATGAGTTGGGGAGTCAAAAATGATTTAGCACAATACAAAATTAAATGTCACTTTGAATAAATGAGCAAATGTTCTTCCATTTGGCAAGTGCTGAATCGAGCATGTATTTTATTGTGCGGGAGTTTGTCATGCCGAAGCCACCTTTGCATCCTTCTCTACTCGTGGGGCAGAACCCACCTTTGCTGCCAGCTGAGCTCTTGCATTTACCTGCTCCTGCTTTTGAACCCCCCCTGCCCCATCCCAGCATCTCCACCCTGGTTCTTGTCATGGGCTTGGTGGGGCTGCGGGCTCTGCTCCTCACCATCCTTTTTGCTCCCTCTTTGTGCACCAAAGTCGTCACTCAGATGCTCGCTTAGGCATGGACTTCAATTTCGGCATCTAAACGGCTCCCTTGGTGTAATTAAGGCTATTTGTGTGCTCGGAGTTAAGTATGTGCTGAAGCATTTTACCGGATGGAGGCATAAAGGCGCACAGGCTACAACCGAGCAGTAAAATAGATTTTACAAGGCACCGGGGGCTGCCAGCCTGGTGGCTG
This sequence comes from Dromas ardeola, assembly GCA_013398915.1. Taxonomy (NCBI): domain Eukaryota; kingdom Metazoa; phylum Chordata; class Aves; order Charadriiformes; family Dromadidae; genus Dromas; species Dromas ardeola. Next base: position 24,601 of record VYZM01023614.1, read on the forward strand.
CTGGTGTAAGATGACTTGGGAATTGTCACGGCTCCTGCCCTGCGTTGCTGCAGACGAAACGTCCTGAGGTCTGTTGTTTGCACTGCGCTGACGTGTGTCCCCAGACGATTGTATGACCACCTTGTCCCCAGGGAGGGCCACTCAAGGTCACAGGCTGCTTTCCAACACCTAGCCCAGCCTGTAGCACCGGTATTCGAGATATGCTATCGGGATGCTGTTTCAGCCCGTGGAGGTGTCCCAAGGCAGGTGGGGTCTGGGATGCTGGGAGCGAGTCCCAGCCAAGGTGCCCTCTCCATCCCTGCATCACAGGTGCCATCGTGGGAAGCAACATGCAGGGGTGGAGGGGGGGATTTATTTGGTCAGAGAGTTAAAAAGCAAGGCTGAGCAGATGCAGGCGTAGGTTTTTCTTGGTGTGAGCAGGCTCGTGTGAGTCCAGCTGCTGGCCGGGTCCCCGGGGAGGTGGATCAGCACGGCCACATGCTTCCATTCTGACAAATTCGGTGACGATGGCTTGAGCTTGCCCTTCTTGTCCTCTGCCGAGAGAGGGTGGTGTGGGCTTATGCTGTTATCCCACTGCAGACCAGGCTGAGAGAAGGCATTGCATGCTGCACAAGGCTAAGATAATTTCCAGTTACAGCAGAAATATGTTTGTATTTTGGGGGGCAGCCCCACATTTCCTTAACAAGAGGCTGCTGCTGGATTTGCGTGGGCAATATTACCTGACCTCCCTGTGCAACCGGTGCTACCCAAGGTAATAATTTCCTATCTGAGTGCCAATCTGAACAGCTGAGATATTTTGCATTTTTTAATGACTCTCTACTGTGCCTGAATTAATGGAAAAGATAGACTGAAACTAAGATGAGGGTACTGAAGGGACCGGATGACAAATTGGCTTCAGAGCATGGCAGCAACGAGCACTGTCAGGGGTTCATGCACTGACCTTTATCTAAACAGAACTGTATGTAACAGATAAGAATATTTAACAATAATTAATGTCACATCAGCGCAGAGAACACAATGACTACATCAAACAGGCAAGAAATCTACTGCAAATTACTCAAAAGAGAAATGTCAGCTTCTTCGTATCTGCAACCTGCCTTGTGCTGATGGTGCTGGAATTAGACGGGAGGGCATGCGAGTAAAGGAGCTATTAAAAATGATTTAGGGACTAGATAATATATACATAAATGAGTGAGAGAGGCAGAATCAAGCAGAAAAATGGTAGGTCTGCTGGACCAGAGTCATGTGAAATCAAACACTAAACTGAGGTGATAATTGAGTGTGGGGATAAATGTGTATAAACCAGTTATCTGCACTGCTGAAGTTTTGACAGGTGGCTTAGGCTTTGCCTTCCCTTTCCCTTCCGTCTCCGGAGGGTCCCGGTGTGCTGGGCTTCAACAAACACCTCTTGCCCTTTCTGCGTTTGAGTTGAGTTAAGCCCCTCTCTGTCTTTCATAGATGGGAGGAACTGTTGCTGGCTGGGAATGTTGAGGTATTTTTCATTCTCTTTCCAAGCTGGGGTTGTCCCAGCTTCCTGGGGTTGTTCGTAGGGCAGCTGAGCTGGGGTGCTGCAGGGGTGTCCGGAGGCTGGCATGGGTCTCTGCTCCCTCCAGCCACTGGTAGTGTCAGTGCTGGACAAGTGATGAAGAGCGAAGTGGTGGGAGCTCCGAGGGGATGCCTGTGTTCATGCCGCAGACTGGGATCAGCCTGCAGTCCCTAATCTAATTTTAAAACAAATGATGGTCCGTGGATGTCCATTCACCGGGGGTGGATTTCGTCAGTCCAGATGACAGCAAAAGCTGAGTGAGGAGTTAACCCCCTCCTGATCCACCTCCTGCTGTGGAGCATCCGCTGGCCCTGCAGCTCCAGGCCTGGGGTGGACCTTTATCAGAGCAGTTTTTGTCCCTCTGCCTGCAAAACCCCCCAGAGCTTGGGAAATGCATGTGCCTGATGCCATTATCAGTCCAGGTGTGTAGATGCGGTGTGACACCTTGAAGACTTTTCATCAAGCAATTTGGTTCAGAGCCTGATAAAACCCTGGGGGATGGAGATGATGCTCGAGCCATCCCTGGTGACCCCCCCACCTTGCTCCCAGTGGAAACCCTGTGGGCCCAGCCCTTCCACTGGGACAGTCTCAGTTGTGTCAGGGAGGGTGCTGGGCAGCTGCTGTTGCTCGGAAACCTGGCAGCAGGTGATGGGAGATGGTCCGGGAGCTGAGCACAGGATTGACACTTTCCTGTGCTTTTTGTATTGCTGGCTGTAGATGCTGACATCATTGAGGTGTGGTCTGTCCTCCCTGGCTGAACCGGGCTGTGCTGCCACCTGCCAGCCAGGTCAGTGCCCCTCTGGGACAGTTCAGAGCTCTCCAACCTCAGCACAAACAGTTGCTGCGATTCACTCAACCTGAACTTTGGGAGATCATTCAGAAAATGCACAAATTTTCAACAGCCCAGCCCCAGACATAGCGTGTTTCAGTCATTCTTGGCTTCGTTCCCTAAAGCCAGTGGTGATGCAAGGGAAAAAACACCTAGTTTTATTCTAAAAGGGCCCTTGTGCCCATCATAATACATTATTTCCTAAACATAAATTAATTTATCCACGTGACCAGCTGTGGGAAGTGTTATTAGCCTCAGTAAAGGTGAGGTTGAGGCACAGAGCTGGAGCCCAAGGTCACGAAGGGAGGCTGGGGAAGAGCCAGGAACTGCTCCTGAAGCTCTTGAATTTCTGGCTGGTACCTTAAAGGCCAGTCCTGTCTACAACGCCTCGCCCACCCCGCAGTCCTGCTGGCCACCGGTTAGTTTTGTTGTCAGCATTTTCCTGGTGGGAGAAGGCAGCAAGGTGCCTCCAGATTAGCAAGGCTGTGAAAAATAGCTTTCCAACTGGCCTGGTGACCCTTTGACAGCAGGAGAGAATTTAGAGGCAGAAGATGGAGACGTCGTGATTTAAAATTAGAAACGATGGGTAGCTGTGGCTTTGCCCCTTGAAGTAGAACGGGAAAACTGACCTGTCCCTGACCCCATCCTGGGACCTGGGTTTGGGTTTCACATCTCCAGTACAGGAGATGCTGTGGGCTGCTCGCCTCAGGCAAGAGCAGGACATGGTGGGAGAGGTAAGGGGAGCGAAGCCAGCTCCCGGCCGGCAGTAGCTCCATCCAAGAGCCGCTGTGCAAAGTTCGGCTCCGCTGGTTCTGTCAGCAAAAGCCTCTGGTCCACGCAGGTGCTAAACAAATCCAGCCCAGGCTTGGATGAGCAGATAAGTTCCAATTAGAGAATCTGAATATTGATTCACTGGGGAGAAAATATGACATTAAAGGATCACTGGAAGGCTGAAGCCAAATGGACGCGTTGCTTAAAATGAAAGGCCATGAATTTGCATCAGAATGTAAGAGCAGGGCTTTGACAAAAACAGGCAACTAATTAACGTGCATCAGGTAAATGGAGTTCCTCCCTATTTTATTGGTCGGAAGTATAGAACAGGCACTTGTTAGAAAATAGGCATTATTAAATCCAGGGTGTTACTGATAACATTGAGAAAGGCACAAAGGGTAGAGATCTCTGGTCTGACTCAAGTTTCAGGCATCTCTTTTTTTCAGGAGGAAGGTAAAGCTGTGTCACACCAACCAAGCAGACAGGGCAGGAGCCTGGGGATGCTCCAACTCCACCTTTGTCTTGAAGTCAAATGATTTGGTTTCTCCAGGCTTACTGACGGTCTCTTCTAGCACTCAGGTGGCCCTCTCGCCAGGGAGGGCTGACACCGCCGTCGGGCAGAATAGAGACTGGGCACAAGCAGGCCTGAGCTCCCAGCCCACATGGAAAGCCCATGCTGGAGAAGATCTCGGCATGGAGGGACACACATTGTGAGTCTTAATTTGGGCTTCCTCAGGTAGAAAAGCTTCAGTGGTGCAAGCTGTTTTGGGAAGGCTTGAGCCAACTGAGCTGCCGTAAATCCCATGAAGACTCTCCAGCAGTTCAAAAGATGAGCTCCAGGTCTCCTTACCCTTATAACGAGCAGCATAACCCATCCACAGAGCTCTCCTTGCTCTTCCTTGGTTCTGCTCCCTGCAGAATGTCAACTGAAACCCTCGATATTAACTTAACAAAAGTGTTTCATCCCTTTGTTCCTCATGGTGCTGGAGCATGGAGAAAGGGGCTGGGTGACCTGAGGGAAAGCAAAAACCCTTTCCCATCCAACTCAGCACCCAGGGCAAACTTCAGCATCTTGAGGTCACTTCCATCATGGTGCACTGTGGTCTCACCTGCAAGCGTCAAACCCAGCTGGACATGTTATCCAGGATGGCAAGGGGAGGCAAAGTGATACCCAGAGAGGAAGAAGCAGGAGCAGCAGATGTATCCCAATGATCTCTGTGTCACACGAAGGCAGGGGCTGCGCTGCTGTGCCTCCACTCGCCCGTCCTCTACACCAACGCCAGCCCTGCCCCACGTTTTGCGGGGAGTGAGGCCGTGCCCCAGCACACGATGCTGAAATTACCTTCTCTCCCTTCTCTGGAGGTATTCCAAACCCACCTGGACGCGTTCCTGTCCAGCCTGCTGTGGGTGACCCTGCTCTGGCAGGGGGTTGGACTAGATGATCTCCAGAGGTCCCTTCCAACCCCTGCCATTCTGTAATTCCTTTCAAACCACTTGGCTTCGTAAAAATGCCGTCTCTTCTTTCCCATTTCAAAAGGAAAATTTTCTGAGAAGTTTGAGGAAACAAAGGAAGAAAGAAACCAAAGAGAAAAGGAGTTTTCAAGTTGCACCATCTGATTCTTGCTGAGACATGCTGCTGGTGTCAACCTTTTTTATGCGCATTGGGAGCTGGTGCCATTTCACACCTGCTCGACGCTTGTTTTTAAATGACACATAATTATGATAGGCAGTGTAAAGATGAAGCTTCATCCCCAATTAAATTGCATTTTCTGTCTTTTCATTTCCTGCCCCAGTTGAGGAGGAAACCCCCGGAGAGCAAGATCTTTAAGTTTAATGAAGTAGGAGGTGCCTGCAAAATTAAAGGTGATCTTGTTTATTAGAAGAAAATCGGTGCTGATATATAGTGTTTCCAGAATGTTGTGCTGCTGTGTGATGCCCCGGGGAGTGTTTGAGGTTACTGGAAGTGCCGATGTAAGGATCTCAGGTCATCAGATGAGACAGCATCCAGTCAGCGATAGCTGCCGTTCGGAAATGTGCATATCCCCACTACAGCCCTGGGCTGGTCCCTCTTTACTTCTTCTGGAGTCCCCAGTGGATCCCAAAGCCAGTGCCAACACAGCGGCTTGCCTGTGGCAGGTGGCGCTGGGGACAATGAGGGGCAGCACCAGTCCCATGGGTACATCCCTGGGGGGAGGCAAGAAGGGCACGTCTCCTCCTCCGTACAAAATATGAAAAAACTCCAGTACAGACTTTCTGTTTGCAGCAGGACAGAACTGGGGCTTTGGGGACATTAGAAGATTTTTTTCGTTGGGGTCTTCACCCTGACACGAGGTGGGGGTGCAGGTGTGGTGCTGGGGTGGCATTCACTGTTCCCTGAGCCCCACAGGACTGGGAGCACCGCAGAGCAACCCCCCTGCTTCGCTGGGCAAGACCACTTTGCTGCTTCATCAAAATTCACCCCACTGTGGTGAGTCCCCTGCCCTGAAGATGAGTCTTGGGTTTTTAAGGGTCTATGATACATCTTAGTCACTATCTACACTATTTCATCCTTTATTCCTTCCCCCAACTTCCCCTGAATGCCATCCAGCCCCTGTGATTTATTACCCTTCAGTGTGTTTCGCTTTTTGTTGGAGAATTTATATTTAATTTTTATGCCCGTTATCATTCAGGGAGAGAAGGGAAATGCTTTGGGAGCCCAGAGTGAAAATAAACCAGCGCATTTTAGTGAAGTTACTTTGTTTGAAAGATACTGTATTTTGGCAGGGTACTTACCTTCTTCCTCCTTCTCTTTCGCATTGTGAGTTGAAGTGGTTCTAGAAAAAATCGCAGGATGGTGCAGGGCACTGGTTGACTCCAGCCTTGCAAGAACTGGACTCTGCTGCTCCTCCTGCCTGAATTCATTAGGACTCACGCAGTGAAGAGGAACTTGGTATAAGAGCAGGACAATTTGGTCTTTCATGTAGCTGTACATTCGGGAAATGAGGGATTATGCAGCAGCAGGGGTGGACTTCCATTTCTTAGCTTCTAGGGTGAGATGTTTCTTTGCCGCTTCCTGTACAGCTTCCACTTCAGGTTATCAGGCAACTATTAGACCTCATACGGGTCTAACTTAGCATTCTAAGGGACTCAAAAGCGATGCGGTAATTTGGCCCTTGGTCTCAAAGAGGTGTACAGTGGAGCCAAGAGCAGAACTCGGAGCTTCTGATGCTCTTTGATGCCCCATGTCCCTCTACCCCTCATACTTCCCCTCCCTTCGCACGCTTTTGGGTTGTTCTTAGCAGGAGGGGGCTTTAGGAGCAAGATAAGCAGCAAGATAAGCACTTTTGCCCCAGTCAAAGAGTCTGTGTGAGTCTGGGAGGAGGATGGGGAAGGCATTCAGAACTTCATCCAGGTCTCAGGTAAAATCTCTTTTCCTCCTTCCTCACTGGGATTTGCTTCTGTAATTCTCAAATAATAAAATCTCGAATAAAATAGATGCATTTCATAACAGCTTGAGGTGTACCCAACACTTGCGGATAAATTCTTTTGTTTGCCTATCTTGTATCTGTTCCTGGCAAAAGCAAAGAGGTTCAGGGGATTGTTGTCAGCTTAAAAAAAAAACCCACTCCCCAAAAAAAAAAAAACCCAACCAAAAAGTTTAATTAAAATGTTGGAATTAATATTGGAAATTATCCTGTTAAATATGCCCAGCGAGGTGGTTGAATCGCCATCCCTGGAGGTATTTAAAAGATGGGTAGATGTGGTGCTTAGGGACATGGTTTAGTGATGGTTTTTGCCAGAGTTAGGTTGATGGTTGGACTCGATGATCTGAAAGGTCCCTTCCAACCTAGGCAATTCTGTAATTCTATGATTTGCCCCATTCTGTCCCAGCAATGTCAAAGCAGGGACCTGCAGGGCTCTGACAGCTATGATCGGAGCACGCCATGAGCCATTTTCTTTTCCACATCCCTCGTGTCTCTGAGAGTTTTGATGCTCAGGGCTGTGCTCAGACCTGGTTTAGCCTCAGGTTTCTCTTGCGCTCTCCCCTTTTCTCCATCTCTCCTGCGTGAAGGCCCCCTCTTAGGGCATTGCCGCACTCATCGTTGGTTCCAGCACTTAGTATGTTCAGTTGATCTTCTGAGAGGTGCTACCAGATCTCTAGAGAGGCTCGATGAACTTGAATGACGGGTCTACTGAAATGGAGGGGAACTGAGGAAACAGCACCGGGAAGTTTGTTGTCTTGAATGCTTTATTGGGTTCTTCGATGACAGGAAGCGTGGCCACGTGGCAGCGTCCCCTGCTTTTAGCCTTTGGCACTGTGGTGCCTTTTTCATGCAGAGCTTTGGACCCCTGTGCAGGAGGGATGATCCCTGTGGTGCGCTGCCAGAGCGTGCAGAGACTTCTGCTGCAAAAGCCAGCGTGTCGTCTCAGATCAGCTCATTAGATATGTGGGACCTTGTTGGTTGAAGCCCAGTGCTTCATTCCTCTGTCTCTTTCGTGCTTTCTCTGTTTTAATTAAAAGCTTCATTCCAGTTTCACCTTTTGCAATGCTGTGGCATAATTGAGACCAAATTGAGCCCTTAATTCTGGAGGGCCTACGGTTCACCCTAACGTTCATGGTGAGTGGCAGGAGCCCTGACTGCCCCTCCTGCACCCGCCATGGGATCAGGCAGCCACGTATCTAAGTGTTTCACAGAGCAGGGTGGAAAAAGTATTGGTCGTTCAATAAAGCCATGGCTTACTCAGGAAATGTTGCTCAGAAGGCAGGAGGTGGGAATCATCACCAGTTTGAGGAGGGTGGAGAAAGCAGAGCAGGAATCTCCCAGTGATTTATTGCCTTCGTTGTAGATCATCGCAAGCCCAAGCAGGCTGATTGAAAGGAATGGATTTAAATCACTGGATCTTGTTAATGGCTTAGGCACTGGAGTTGGGAGTATGGAGACCTGGATCCAGTTCCATCAGCTCTGGACTGTGAGTTCACAGGGGCAACCCTTGTCCCGGGGCTGGAGAGCACTGAGCATGGAGGAGATCTCGCTCCATCCCATCCATTCAACCCCAGCTCTTTGCCTGGTGTGCTGGGACTCAGGGAGGAGTCAGTGTGTGTTTAGTTGTAGAGGAGTGAGGATTTGATGGGACCTAAATCCCACCTCTATAGCATTAACCCAGTTCTTATGGGGTGAGCAGCCAAGCCCTGCAGCCTTCCCTGCGAGGAGCATCGCCCGCCAGCCGGACTGTGCCGACGCTGCTGCCCGGGAGTCTTGTGTGTTCCCCGGCATAAAAATGCCATAAAAAGTCCTGCAGCACTAACTTCTGAATTGGAACATCCCAGTTGCGTTTCTACCTGGCAGGTCTCTCAAGGTGACACATCAGGGCACTGCACAGAGTCCAGCCAGGCATCTCAGCCCATGGCAGGGAAGGGAAAGCACTTTAATTTAACATCCCAGGAGGTATCCTAGCAGCTCGGGAGACCCAGAGGAGCTGACTTCTAGCAGAACATTTCAATTCTATCAACAAAATGTTTCAATTCAAGTCAGCCTGGCCCAAAGCAAAATCTTAATGGGCTGCCCAGGGAAGTGGTGGAATTGCCATCCCCGGAGGTATTTAAAGGGTATGTTACAGTTGGGTAGACGTGGTACTTAGCGACATGGTTTAGTGGTGATTTTGTCAGTGTTGGGTTGATGGTTGGGCTTGATGATCTGGTCCAACCTAGGTGATTCTATGATTCTATAATCTTCAGTTTCAAAAAGCATTTTCAAAACAGAAAAAAAAAAAACACATGAAAACGTTTCTGCTTTACTGTGGGATATTTCAGTTTGAAGAAACTGTTTTCCCTGAACAAATCCCAGCCACCATGACCAAAAATTCCCACCTGCCTCTATCCACCAGTTACCTCGTTCTATGCAATATTAAGATCACGTAGCTGTTCTTGGAGGGGGCGGGGGGAGTGTTGTTTCTCGCACACGAGACAATCTGAGCCACCTCCCCAGCCGCTATCCCAACTCCTTGACCCTGCCAACACAACCGGCTCTGTCTGCTTCGCTCCCCGCTCCTGGCTAAGCTGCTCAGAGCCTTAGCTCAGAAAGTCCTGGGGCTGATCCTTGCAGACAACCCGCCAGCAGCTTTACTTCCCAACACAGCGTACCCCGCTCTGCTGGGGGTTAGAAAGTACTGGATTATCTGCTTACCCCAACCGGGAAAAAAAAACCTCTGTGTCCTGATTCTTGCAGGGTGAAGCTGAGACCGTAGAGGGGTGTTGCGCCTGCTCCCAGACCGGTGACGGGAAGGACTGACAAACCCCAAGTGCTTACAGCAGTCCCGGTAAGTAACTGCGTCTTGAGGTACCTTTAGACGGGATGAATGGTGGGAGGGATGCCTGCGGTTCTGCTGTGCGAGGCGGGACTCGGGGCAGCAAGGACGTATTGCTTCGGATGCTGAATTGTATGAGCAGGCTTCATTGTGGATTCAGGCTGAAGGTTTTCTCTCTTTGAGCCTGCTGAAAGCGGCCTCATCCTGGCCTAGTGGAAGCATTCACGGAGTCAAATGTGGATGGATGCGCTGAGAATCTGCCGTTCCTTCGTGTGCTGCTGGCAGTAGAAACTGCTTTCATTGCTTTAATTACACCCTGATGGGCAGATTGTGATCGGTTTAGACATGGTGGGGTTCAGCACTTTTAATTTCTGATTCATTGCTTATGTTTCTTCTAAAAGCTATGTTTGCAGTTTGTCGTGAGTGAGTGTGAATACGAGCGTGACTTCTGGGTAATGTCAGGCTGGGCTCTGCCTTTGCCTTTCCCGGTGCCCACCCCAGAGCAAGAGGGTGCAGGGGGATCCTGGGGGGAAGCGCTGCCCACGGGGGACGCCATGCTGGGGCAGACAGACCCCTCACAGAGCTGGTCTTCGGGAAAGGAAGGTGCCCAGAGTTCGATCAAAACCCCTTTACTGCCTTTGCACGAGCAGAGCATCCTTTTGCGAATGGGCTGGGAGAAAGCACACGCTTGGTATTTCCTTGACCAACGTCTATCAGGGCTGTGTGTCTTAGAACTTTGAGCAGGACAGAGCAGTTCCCCCATCCCCAAAAAGGTACATCAGTGTCTTCAGGCCACAATTTTGGAACATAACTAACTCCAAAGTGCCAAGAGACACAGCACTGTCAGGACGTGTGCTTTAACATCCCTCAGACCCAGCTTGGCCAGGTGGACTGAGCTGGAAGCACCTCTTTGAAGAAGAGGTTTTGTGGTGGGCTGGATCAGCTCCGGTGACAGCATGACCCCAAGTACTGGGAAATGCTGGTCCAGGAATCACTGCAGCTCTCAGAAACGTGCTGTGCTTCCTGAGCAAAGAAGTCAATGAAGGCCTGAGCTGGGAGATCTCCCTGGTTTTGTGGGAGTTTTATTTCAGTAAGAACAGGACTCTCTAGGTGAATAAAACCTGGAGTTTGCTTCAGCAGAGGGCAAATGAAGATTTCAGGGTGTAATTGTACTATGCACAGTTCATGACATGAAGGTGGAGCGGTGTAATGTTCTCAGCAGGAAAACTTTCAGGACTTTCCCCTTCAGTTCCCAGACAGCAGGCCCTCAAGTTTCCATTTGGGCAGGGTTTCCACTCCTGGTGTAACACGTTTGTTTCAGTTGGTATCACGGTTGGCTTTTGCCTTGGGAATTTACATGGGAGGGAGAAAAAATAAATGTTATTAGGTAAAACTTCTTATCATAAGGGTAGGAGCTCTGCTGGTGCTTGGTGGAGCCCAGGAGATACCACGTACAGTAAATAAGGATCCAAGAGTTTGACACTTCTTATCTTGTTTGGAAATCTAATCCAGGAAACTGCAAATAACAGAGGCGTAAAGATTCACCTGAACTTTCTCAAACCAAAATCAGGCAGTTGAAGGAAAAAAGGAATTTGGATTTGCTTATGATTTCTCTAAAACCATTTTCTGCTTCTAACTTAAAATACCTTCCCTTAGTAGCAGTGAGAATATCTTGACACAAAGTAAGACTAAAAAATACTGACATACAGATGTGTTAAACAAATGAGCTGGCTAAAAACCCTTTTCTGCATGAATAAGAGAACTACTCTGCCCTAATTCCATAGACCGGGATTTAACTCAGCAAATGAAATTATGGGATTCAGCAGCATTGAAGAAATACCTTCCTCTTTTAATATTCAAGACATTTTAAAAAAAAGAACACTGCCAGAAGTTTTTTTAAAATTTTGATTTGTCTGTTGACATATTAAACAGTGCTTTAAACTATGGAGCCTTCTTTTCATAGAGGGTATTTACTGTAAGTGGAGGAAAGTGTCTTTTATCCTGCGCGTGCAGACTGCAGGGCTTGAACTGCAGCACCTCCTTCAATTCGCGAGTTCTTCACTTTCACAGGGCTTCTGAACTCTGGAACGCTGCCGGTTGATTATTTGCTTTTTCATTTTTCACTTCTCCCTCCAATTATTGGGAGCACACAGAATAAAGGTTGATTCCAGAGGGAGCTGTGAAACTACCTATTTCTTGGGGGATGCAGAAAAAGCTGTGAAAATATCTGTCATTCAGGCAATTGGAAAAGAGCATTGAGAGTAACTCTGGAGAACTGGGAAAGCTGATGAAAATGCCCATTATTCCAGCAATGCAGGGAAGGTCACAAAAATACCTGTTATTGAGTCCACACATACAGGATTGGAAGTGTCCTGTAGTGAGAGGACACGGAGCATCCTTATGTAGCTCAACAACAACTGGGCGGATGAAATTTTCTGTCTGTCTTCATAGAAAAAAAAACGCAGTGTCGGAGCCGGCCATCACCGTGTCTAATCACAAATAAATCCAGACTGTAATCACTTGCTTAGGTCATTTGTCGGCTCTGGCAGTTCCTGTCCTTCCAGGATTAGGATGGCACTCGGTAGCCCGTTAAGCTACGATCTGGTAGTGACCTTCTTAGCACCCCGTGGGCCAAGGAAGGAAGTTATGTAACAGGTTTCTTAATTTAGAAAAGACGACACGGGGGAGGAGGAGGCGGCGGGTATCAGTGCCCGTGTGGATGCTCCGGCTAAGGGCTGTGTGTCCGGTGCGGGGGGTAGCGGGACATGAACGGTGCATCCACAGCATTTGTGATCAAGTCTGAAAAAGCCTAATTGTGGGACTGAGTTAGCCTTGGTCCTTCGTGCCAGGCATAGACTCACTTTGCCCTTTGTGGCTTGTTTTCTCTTTTTTTTTTTTTTATTTATAATTTTTATTCTTCTATAGGCAATTAGACGGCAGGATTTCTGCAGTGGGGATTCTGACGTGCCCGTGCACAAGTTCTTTATTTCTCTTCATACTTTGGCAAGCACATGCTGGGAAGATTATGGAATGCAATTATCTCATCAGCAACATCCCTCCCCAGTGCAGGGGGATTACAGTGGAGGGGCAGGTGAAGATGAAACGTCAGGTAGTCCAGAGCAGAGTGAGGTGTGCTGGGCTTCCTGACCCCTGTTACCAGCCCCAGGTGTTTCTCACCTTGGACAGTCTTCTCTCTCAAGGGTGCAGTAAACTGCAGTTGTCCCCAGTGGCTCGTGTGTTTATGAAAACCTCAAAGGAAGGGAGAAGAAACCCAAATAATTGATGCTACCCTCAGACAATTCCCACTGTACATGGTTTTGTTTAGCAATAAAAGGGAGAAGAGGCTTCAGACCTGTCACCACTGTCTCCTGCAGAGCGTAGTTTTAGCAGTGAGAGTGAAGGAGATGCAGAAATTGGGCTATGACGCCCATCCATACCAACCCCTCTGCAGATGGAGGAATGGACGTGCGTGCTGTCACCTGCAACCTGCTTTGGCCATTGTTTGTGATGCAAACTGTTGAATCAAAATAGACCACTCTAAGGGTGGTGAGACACTGGAACAGGTTTCCCAGAGAAGCTGTGGCTGCCCCATCCCTGGAGGTGTTCAAGGCCAGGTTGGACGGGGCTTGGAGCAACCTGGTCTAGTGGGAGGTGTCCCTGCCCAGGGCAGGGGGGTAGAACTGGATAGTGTTTAAGGTCCCTTCCAACCCAAACCATTCTATGATTCTATGAAAATACGGAAAGAAAGAGACCCCTTCTAACTAAGAAGAGGAGGAAGGGAAAACTGGTTAAAAAGCTGACCGGAAAGTGGACCCAGGGTCTATCAGACTCATGTTGTCTCTTTATAGACACAGTGACCCCAAGCTGTCCCCAGAAAATGAAAGGGGACCATGAGGATAAGCAGATTCAAGCACGCACATTCACAGTGTTCTCCAGCAATGGGAGCCTTGAGACCACCCAAAGAGGATGAACCTATCTTGACCCTTTCTGCCAAAGTCCGGGGAATCCTGGTGCCTCTGAAGAATTTTTTTTTTGCTGTAGGCTCAGTGTGGTGAGGTCCTCTATGAAATAAGGCCAGAACCCTTGTCCTGAGAGGCAGAGCTGATGTGGTGGCTGCGAACCGTCGATGAGGAGAAGGGTGGTCTGGGCTGTGGAGGACACAAACAGAAATTCCCTCAAAAGCTAGTGCTCCCCAATCCTTATCTACAGTAAATAAATGCAAAAACCCGGTTAAAAATCCTTTCTAAGTAGACTCTCTGGAAGGATTGCCCACATGTCTGTGCTGGAAATCAACTAACGATGTGTGTGATATTTGTAAGAAGTTGACTGGAGGATGTTCCCTGGCAGCTCGTTCATCTGGAACAGGTTTTGTCTTGAGTAGGTTTGGGCTTACCTGGTGAGAGCGGGCTGTGGAACCTGTCTGGCAAATGCAAGGCAAGAGGAGAGCTCTCCTCCTGCAGAGGCCCTGGTCCCTGACCACTCTCCGCAAGGAAGAGGAGAAGTTTGGGGCTAGAAAAGCCATGTTTGTGGCACTAAAGTTTGTTGTGAAAGCAGAGCATGTCAGGGGTTGTTTTGATTGAAGATGATTAAGAATCATTTAGCAGTTGTAAGCACTAGGAGTGCGGTCTGCAGGCTCAGATCTTGGTCTGCAGGCTCAGACCCTGGTGTCGGCCAACTCCAAAGTTCTCCATGACGGAGCCATCCCCTCCCTTTGCCCCCACATGCATTCTGCCTATGTGGAGCTGAGCTTAGCTGGCTTTGAGTGGGAACTCAAGCAGTTCCAATAAAGGATCAGGTTTTGCAGCGAAAGCCAAATCCTGACATGCCGGGTTGCCATTCTTCATGCTGGAGCCTTCAGAGGTGGATGCTGGATGCTGACCTTCACTGAGAAGCTCCTTCCTCATGTCTGGCGCTGCTGGGCTCACGTGGCTCTGCTGGGGGTGAGTTAGTGGAAGACGAGATGCTAATTAACCCCTTTATAAAGATCCTTACTGCTCTGTTCCTGTTACCTGTGCTTTTAAATAAGCAAATTAACTGCATGAAGCTCTCAACCGCTCTGCCAAGACAGCAGGAAAGCTGCGGTGTTTTCAGATGCCAAGTGATGGATTGCACGACAGGCCATTGCCAGCAGCTCTACCTGCTCCGGATCTTCCAGCTGACTGTGCAGTCTGCAAGCAGAAAGTTACGTAGCTCAGTCATTTCTTGGTGTGTGAGAAGAGCAGGTCATTTGGTGTTATTTAAGGACAGCAAGGCTGAACAGAAAGTAAAAATTGTCTTCATATAGCATACGTGATCCAGTGAATTGGACTCCACCTGATTTGAGACTTAAAATCTTGATAAACCAAAAACTTTCAAGCATATGTCTAGTTTTAAATCTATAAATTCAGTCAAAACTCTTACGCTCAAAGCAAGCCATGGATTAATAATACCTTCCTGAGTCAATGGTTGAACTCTAGAGCTGAGCTGGTTTCCTGCAATCAACCAAAATGTTTGATTCTTTTAAGAGCTGAGCAAGCAATTCATAATGAATACTATATCTGAGAGTTAAGTTTTCTGCAAATCTTGATCTTATCAAAATAACACGTCAATTCAAATTATCTGATTTGGGGTTTTGTGTTTTTTTTTTTTTAATTTCTGGATTTGCTTTTTGAAATTATCTGTTTCTTAGAGCTTCTCAAGACTTGAAGGTTAATTCAGATTAAGGTAGTGCATGAATTGAAAATGTAAAATCTTTTCCCAAATAACTCCGCGTGTAAGCACCAGCAGACAGATGATCACAGGAGTAATTTCTTCTGCTATGGTTAAGGATAATGCTTGTGCTGAAATGTCAGGCGAAAATATTTGCAGAATGAAACCTTAAAAGTTTCTGAGTTGCTCCAGAGGGAAGGTCAGACCTGCTCCAGGTCTTAGTAGTCTATCCTAGATGCATCCCCCAGCTCTGTGTATGTGTTCATTGAATGGAAACCCAGTTGGAATGAATTTGTGAAGAATCAGGGGAGTGCTCACAGCTTTGGAGCGTGGTGGCTTGTATTTACTGACACCTTAACTCCTTAGAGAAGCAAGCTGATGGCCAGAAGGACTCACCTGTTTCTGAACCACCAGGTCCTCACCATCTTGGCTTGTTTTCCCCATCACCTACAAGGTGAGTCACCATCCCTGGAGGTATTTAAAAGACGTGTAGACGTAGCGCTGAGGGATGTGGTTTAGTGGTAACTTGGCAGTGCTAAGTTAATGGTTGGACTTGATGATCTTTAAGGTCTCTTCCAACCAAAAGGATTCTGTGATTCTAAGGAGTTTTCTGCCTCTCCTGTCAAGAACTAGTTGCTGCCCACTCAAGGAGTATTGTGCATTATGGAGAGAAAGGCCAGGGGACAGGATTTAATGCTAGATGAAAACAGGTTTAAGTGTCTGCCTCAGGGTTCAGGTTCTCCACCATAATTTTCCATAGGTCCCCTGGCTGCTCAGCTGGGCTTCAGCCATCAAAGGAATTCAGTCAGCGTTGATGAGCTGGGCCTGAACTTCTCAATTCCTAGCCTCCAAAAGAGAATAGTCTTTCTGCTCCAGCTTGAACTAGTGTTATGACCATGAAAACATTGCTCCATGAGGTGCGCAGACACTGGGGACAGGAGACGAGTGAGTACCTCGGTGCTGCTCGCTTACTGTGTCTCCTCCTAACCAGATGTGGCTTTCTGGCTGCATCTCTTGAGTACCGGAGCTGGAAAGTGAGTCAGAAAGCAGAAGTCAAGGGGATGCCTTAAAATGAAAACACAAAAATAGATCTCTCATTGCACATCTTTTCTCGGCTTCCCTTTGCAGGGCTGTATCAGCGTGTGCTTGACGGGATATGATGGCTCTGACCTTGTCAGATGCGTCAAATATGACATGTGAGCTTGGATTGTTTTTTTTTAAGGAGGGAAATAAGGATTAGCAAGAAATGCAGAAAAGACAAACAGACAGATGGCCACGTTCCTTCATCAATAGAAATCCAGGCCTGAGATTTGCTTCCAGCTTGAATTGGAGATTTCAGGAAATAAGCCAAAAAGTTCCTTATTTTACCGTCCCCCTTCCGTAGCATTTCATTATCGTACGTGCTTCTCCTGTGAGGCACTGACCTTTCGCAGGCTGCGGTGTGACACAAAGACATAGTGCTAAAGTACGGACCTTGTGCTGCCTGGAGAGGTCAGGCCGGATTCCTTGGATTCCTTTCCCGGTGTGCGGTAGCATCCAGAGGATGCTGGATGCCATGCACCCTGCCTTTATGATGAGCTGTGTGGAGCAGGGTGAGTTTTTCTTCTAAAATCCTGGGGTTTTTTGTTTCCTTCTTGAGAGTGGACGTTCAACTCAAAAACAGGGTCAGAAAGTCAGTAAGGGTGACCTTGGGGTGTGCTACGTAACCTTGGAGGACTGATCTGGGTCCCCAGCTTTCCTCTGGTAGATGAGTTCTGAAGGGACATGCTCTCGATGATGGGCTGTTCCTACTGCCTTCACAGGAGCGGGACAAACAGGGACCATGTGAGCCTTGGTCTTCTGCTTTCCCGTTCTTTCCTGCACGCCTTATAGTCAAACCCTGTATTGTCCCTCTGCATCTTTCCCTAAACCCTTGGTTTTACTATACTTTCTGGGATCCAGGACATGGCACCTGCGCCCTGTTGACCTCCCGTGGGTTATCTCCTCCTCTGCTTTCACCTCATCTCGTTTGCTTTGTGGGGTCCCATCTCGCCCGCAGGCTGTGATTGCAGATCACAGAACATATGCCTGGGTTGCATCGAGCACAGAACCGAAGCTGGGTTGTCTCTGGGGTTCCCTAACCCAATAGTTTGGAGCAATGGTGTTGGGAAGAGCTTATCCTGAGAAGGGATGGTGGTGGACTGGGCTCTGCACTGCCCACCTCAGTGTGCATGGCCATGGGGTGGATATACGCATTATACTCGCATTTCTTCCAACACAGCCAAAACAGGGAATACCAAAGCTTTTGCCTGAATCCTCTTAAATAACAGATTTCTACTCCAAAGGTGCTGCACGCAATCAGCAGGGCAGTCTCAGGATGAATTGAGGGTGTCATTAATGCCATACCCTTGAACAATGACTCTGTAGTTAGGGGGGTTAGTGATTATATGAATTAGTGTTTTAAAGGGCAAAAGCTTCAAATGCGGTTGTATTCGGAGAAATATCTTGGGAAGGGAATGCTGTCCTGCTCCGCAGATCGGCCTTTCACGTGGCTTCGGGGACATGAAGCTTCGTGTAATAGAGGTTTGGGAGAAACATTAATAACAAAGTCCACACACACAGGGGAAAGAGTCTGTGTTCCAACAGCCCAACAAGTTTCCACTCACAGGGGATCTGGGCGGACTGACCGGGAGCTGCCACCCAGCCGGCACCGGCCCAGCGCTCTACGGTGTTCATCTAACCCACCGTGAAAGTGGTTAGCACCCGATGGGTTGTACGTGGTGCCCTGGTGAGTGGTGAGCCATCACCTCACAGTAACCCAGAGGCTCCCAGCCGCTTGCTTGTCCTTTGTATAAAAGAGCAAGGCAGCTTTTAGTTTTGCTCTGCAGCGAAATTCCCACTGAATCTCAATAGCAAAATCAGCAGGAATGCTACAAGAGGTAGGAGGTGACTCCAGGGGCTGTGTTTGCAGGCTGAGTTTGTTAATTTTAAGAAATGCACATAAATAAGGACAGGCAGGGTCTTGGGAGTGGCGTGCTCGGCTCTGGATCCAGCATAGGCTCCCTGTCATCTTCCCGGCTCTGCACCGTGCTGAACTCAAACTGATGTTTTTTTGGACTGGGTCCTAATATCCCATGTGTCTCCGCTCTGGTATGTTAAAAAGCAGTGGGAATACACATTTTTCCTCCTCTATTTACATTACAGCTTCCCCAAGACCTTACCTGCTTCCTAATATATGTAGAGTACAGTGAGCTATCGCGTGGCTATCTACAGTCCAGTTCAAAGAGGAGCCAAAGAGAAGTTTGTTGGGGCAGAGAGAGGTTAGGGAGCCCATTTAGCTTTCTCTGATGATGTTAATTACCCATTACTTCTTGCCCTACTTCCCTTACAAGCATTCAGCAGGGTGCCTGATTGGTGGCCACTGAGACCCATCAAAGTCCATATGCTGTCTTCTGGTGGCTCAGCCCCGTGGTGATACTCTGAATCTGTTCCTTGTCCCACTTTGGCTGCCATTGTCAGTGTATTGATCTTGCTTGTACCGCTCCTGCTATATCCAAAACCTCTGCTTTATTCTCTTTTTTTTTTTCATTTGCTTGTCATAGCTTTGAATGCCTTTATTATTTCTTCTTCCCTCCTCTGGCATAGGTATCTTCTGCTTGTAATCTTCTTAGCCGTCTCTAAGCACCGAGGCAGCCTGTTCATTTCAAAGAATGCTGCTTTAAAGGCAGGTGGGATCCAGATGTGTCCAATTCTTTCTTTTCCCCTGCGATTTGAAAGGCCTCAAAATATTTGTGTGATCATTTCCCTGACACATGCCCCCAAATGCTCTTTGGCTCTTCTTCTTAAAAATAGCATCCCTTCTCCTCATGAGAAATCCTCCAAAAGCAAAGCACCACCCACGCTGCACTGCAATTAACAGCCCTCTAGTGAAATACTGATATAGGGAGCTTTGTGGTGATGGGCAGGAGCTCACAAAGCTCATTGCTCGTGCTGAGGTGATAACTGGAGGAGGCTCCTGTGGTCTTGGCCAGCCTTATAAGTGCACCAGGGTCCTGGGCTATAAAGACGGTCGCTTTTGGGGCCACGGGCAGGACAGCCTGTCCCTGCCAAGGAGCTGGTCCTGTCCAGGCTGCCCAACTCCCGACTGCTGCAGAGCTGAGAACGGGACCTGAATTACAGACAGAAAACAGGCTGGACGGGGCTTTGAGCAACCTGATCTAGTGGGAGGTGTCCCTGCCCATGGCAGGGTGGTAGACCTAGGTCCAACCTTTAAGGTCGCTTCCAACCCAAACCATTTTATAAAATCTGTCAGTGCAAAAATGGTGGCGTTGGGACACTCCACCTGCTCTGCATAGAGCTGATGAGCTGCTGCTTGTCCTCTCTGGCACACTGCAGTAAATCCTTTGAAAACCGCCCATGACTAATCGCTGCCTTCCTCATGATGCACCTGGGGCTGGGAAGTGGACGATGGACCGCAGGGGTTCGAGCTGACCCCACGCAGCTCTCGGCAGCCCCCATCGCACAGAGATTCGATGCCTTGAGGTAGGGCTCAGCGCAGCCAGGCTGCTGAGCAAGGAGCCAGCAGAGAGCTGCTTCGCTCCTGTCCCATGATGGTGGGCAGAAACTTCAGGAAAGTCCAGGTGCCCAAGTGAGATATACAACTGCCAGGCTGCCGAGCCATGCTCTCTCCATCCACCCCCTTCTCCACCTCTCCCAGTGCATGTCATTACTTTGTTCAGAGTGGAACAGCTTCAGCGTAGAAGGGTGAAGGGGGCTCACCCCAGGGTGACCCTTGAGGGGAGCAGGGTGCTCCCCTGTCCAGTCTGAGGCCTGGCGTTCCAGTCCCTGATGGCTTGAAATGGACCCAGCAGGGACTTGGATGTTAGTCTGCGCTTGCCACATAAATCCGCTGAGGCCAGGGTCCTCTGCCCATCGCCCAAAGTCTGCCTGTCCCACGAGCCTGGAGAAGGCAACAGGTGCATCCACACCAGGACATGGACTGACCTGAACTGCAGTGGCCGAGATGTTGGTGAATTCTGCTGAGGAGCTGGGGGATCCCTTCAGACATGGCTTCAGGGAGGTGGTGGTTTTGTTTTGGAGAGCTGTAGGGGAGTCCTGGAGGCAGCCAGCTCCTGTCAGACCCATTCACCCCTTTCCTTGTGTCTCAGCAGACGTGCATTTAAGATACCCAGCTAAAATACCCCATTTTGCAATGCCTCATCCTGCAGGCAGCGCCCATGCCCGTTCCTGGGGGGCAGAGGGGTCGGTGGAAGGAGACCATGTGGATGGGGGGAGTCAATACCGAGCCCCATTTTGGCTGCAAAAGCCAAGGAGTGGGGCTCAGTATACCAGTGCCTCCACACTAGCAATGCCGCCTCCTTCTGCAAGATGCTTCCTTTCTTCTTCAATGGTTTCCTGCTTCTCATAGTCTTGAAAATGCATCTGCGTTGTTTATCTGACCCTCACACACGGTCACAGCCTTTACAGCCTCTGCCTTGGCTCCTATTACACTTTCCAAAGCCTCTTCATTGCCTGGGTCCTCTAATCTTTCCGCCAGCACACATGTTTTATGCCTTGGTTATGCCTCCCTTCCTTTTAATTAATTTTTCACAGTACCTTGCTCGTCCCTGTTGCCCTCTTTTATTTAATTTATTGCTCACTAGCCATCATAACCCCTGGGCAAGCCTTTAATTTATCTCTTCCCGTGTCCCATTGCCCCCCTCTGTTCTTTCCCTTTATTGAATTCTCCAGTTTGATTTCACCCTGTGCTTGCCAGCATCGTCTCCTACTCTTCCATCCCCCTCAAAATTGCTCAGCTGAATTTGTCCCCCCATTAGTGACCTTGCTGCCTTCTAATTCCCAGCCCAACAGGGCTGAGACTGCTCTTTGTTGGGTCCCCATCTTGCTTGTGCTTAGTTTCCACCCCAGCCACCAAGTGTCTCAAAGTTAACTCTGGGTAATTCCAGTCCAAGTTGCTGTGATAAGGAAATGGTCCTTTTCCAATGAACATCTTCCAAATCTGAGAGGTATGATTGCCGTAACCTGATGCAGCTTCTCGGCTGAGTTGCCTGCAGGCAGGCAACCGCTCCCAGGGGCAGGGGTGGACTTGCTGGGTTGGACTCCACTGGGTTTCATCTCTGTCAGCAGCTCTTCCATAGAATCATAGAATGGTTCAGATTGGAAGGGACCTTAAAGATCATCTAGTTCCAACCCCCTGCCCTGGGCAGGGACATCTCCTACTAGACCAAGTTGCTCAAAGCCCCGTCCAGCCTGGCCTTGAACACTTCCAGGGATGGGGCATTGACAACCTCCCTGGGCAACCTGTTCCAGTGCCTCACCACCCTCACAGAAAAGAATTTCTTCCTAATATCTCATGTAAATCTCCCCTCTTACAGTTTGAAACCGTTACCCCTTGTCCTATCATTACACTCCTTGATAAAGAGTCTCTCCCCATCTTTCCTGTAGGCTTCCTTTAGGGACTGGAAGGCCGCTATAAGGTCTCCCTGGAGCCTTCTCTTCTCCAGGCTGAACAACCCCAACTCTCTCAGCCTGTCCTCATAGCATTGGTGCTCCAGCCCTCGGATCATCTTTGTGGCCCTCCTCTGGACCCGTTCCAACAGGTCCATGTCCTTCTTGTGGTGAGGACTCCAGAGCCGGACACAGTACTCCAGGTGGGGTCTCACCAGAGCAGAGTAGAGGGGCAGAATCACCTCCCTTGACCTGCTGGCCACGCTTCTTTTGCTGCAGTCCAGGATGCCTGCCGTTATCCTGCAGATGAGAAAGTGCGGCAGTACCAGCCCTGGAGAGACCTTGGCTGCTCACAGCCCAACTCTCTTTCTGTTCTGAAGCTTTTTCCTGGTCTACATTTAAATGCTGAGGATATTGTGGAAGGGGAGGGGGAATAAATGACTTTTCTTCTGTCTTTTAGCTTCCACCTCCCCACCACAGCCCAGCTCACAGGAGCTGGGTGTCCAGAGGCTCAGACAAAGAGTGAACCTTCAGCTTTGCTCTATGGTTATGAAGAATTTAATGCTCTTATTTATGATCCATAAATAAATGGTCCATTTACTTACAGACCAGCTCCTGCCATTACCACAACGGGTTTGGAAAACACATTACTGCAGACACGGGGTTATTTTGTCATCTGTAACCACGTGATTTGCAAGCTGAGCCCAAAAGTGGGAGAGGGTCAGAGGTGGGAACCATATGTTTTAAAAAACACATAGCAAGGCAAGATCCAGAGCTATTACCTGCTGTCCTGTAGAGCAGCCATAGGACAGTGGCGTGCTGTGGCTCAAAATTGTGATTATCTACATAGTTCCCTGAGCTGTCCATGCTAAAAAGTACTCTGGTTGTATCTGTGCTCATACACGTGGTGTGCATTTCCTGGGGCATCGTGTAACTGGGCTGGTTACATCTGATGAAGGACCAGAGTGAGTTTGAAACTCTCTCTAGCAAAGGACATCGCCTCCCATCTCCCAGGCCATCAGATTGGTAGGCCCTTCACTATATCGGCCCTGGGATATTGTCACCATATGGGAAATGGGGAATTACAAAGGGCATTGCATGGGCCATGTGAAGCTTTGAAGATCTCAGCTGGGCAGCAGAGGAGAGGGTTGAGCTGGGAGGACCAGACAAGTCTGCCCAATTGGGCAAGAGCAGCACCTGCCAAAGGAAGGTCCCACAGCTCCCCGTGAAGGTCTGTCCCTGAGAAACTAATTGAACATTGTTGGTTTAAGTGGTAGTTTGCTTATAAATACATGTCATTCCGCAGTGAGGTATTGGCATGGTTATATTTGACTAGGAAATAAAATACGGGAACTATATCATTGAAATAGTCTGTGCCCCAGGTGGACCTGGCTGCTGCTTTCAGCAGAGGTGTCCTGTGGGCCCCAAAAAGTGGGAATTCAGCTCCAGCCTCAGGCAGACCCTCCTCCCATCAGTGTGGTCTGAAGTTAAATGCCACAGCCCTTTGTTGGACTAGTTAATTCTATTGATTTTATTCTACTAGTTCTCTCTTATTCTTTTATCTTTTTAGTTCTTCCTATTTTCCATTCTCCCATCTTAATTTGAGTTTGATATCATAGATAAGATCATCCTATAAAATCTGTAGGTCATTTTCCTGATACTTTCAGGGAAACCTGTCAGTGTCTGTGAAGTGCTGACCCCTTTTCCAAATTAAGAATCTTTCCTTGTCCATCTTCAACAATTTTTATCATTGCATGGGGAAAGCAGACGTGCTTTCTTCTTCCTCCGTTGCGTTATATCTACAGATGCAGAAATATCCTTTTTTAATGTTGGAAGGGCCCCTCACCCTATCCATATATCAGTTTACAGCAGTTTGGGCTGGGAGATTTTTTTTCCCAATCTATAAAAGGAAAGTTTTAAAGATGATGATGACCAAGCCTATGAAGACAGACTGAGAGACTTGGGGGTGTTCAGCCTGGAGAAGAGAAGGCTCCGGGGAGACCTTAGAGCGCCATCCAGTCCCTAAACGGGCTCCAGAAAAGCTGGGGGGGGACTCTTGATCAGGGAGGGGAGCGACAGGACGAGGGGGAACGGTAGTAAACTGTAAGAGGGGAGATTTAGATGAGATATCAGGAAGAAATTCTTTGCTGTGAGGGAGGCGAGCCCCTGGCCAAGGTTGCCCAGAGAAGCTGTGGCTGCCCCATCCCTGGAGGTGTTCAAGGCCAGGCTGGAAGGGGCTTTGAGCAACCTGGTCTAGTGGGAGGTGTCCCTGCCCAGGGCAGGGGGTTGGAATGGATGGTCTTTAAGGTCCCTTGTAACCCAAACCATTCAATGATTCCATGATTCTATGATTTGGGTGGTCAATTAGTGATATGGCCGTATCCATTAGGCAAGACTTGAGATTGAAACTTAGATGTGCCTAAGTTGTGCCAGGGAAATAGAAAGAGAGACAGCTCCATTTGTCATTGCAACTTGGACAAGCTTAAAAACTGTAGAAGAGAGCTGTACTTTTCTGTTAGACCTAGAAAAAGGGGCTTTTGCATTATGTTTTGTGAAGTTTGTATTGAGACGGTAACTGACAGATAAGGATGCATAGCTGTTTGGATAATTTATCTTCTATTGTGAATTGTGATTCTTTTGTGAAATACCCGAGGCCCCTCCGCATGGTGATTGATTCAATACATCTGCCTTCCCCTGTGAATGACATCTCTTCTCGTCTCCATAGGCTCTCTGCAAATAAGGAGCTATAAATAAACAACAATATCTCTGTTTGCAGGGGGTGGAGAGCTGCACTGTAGCTTTTCCTTTGTATGTTTTAAACAAAAAAAGACAATTAAGGGATGCTGTAAGTCAAAGCCATACGGAAATCGGGAACACACACAGATGCTGCTTTGTGGCATGTGAGACCTACAGTATTGTAAAAGCACGTGATATTATTTTGTAGTTTGAGAAAAAATGTATAAGGGCATGGAAAGTTTATAATAAGGAACAGGCCAGCCTTTCAGTGAGCTTTTTCTTTCTCATTGCCACAAGCAAGGTATAAATGATGGCATTCATGGCCCGGGAGGTTCAAGATTCGACGGACTGGCAAAAGCAATGCGTTGAGCTGGGGGTGGAGGAAGCTGCAGTTGTCTTTACCAGCTGTGGAAGGTCTGATGATGCCCGTTTGTGGGTACATTTGGGGAAAAAGAATGTTGTTGTAGGGACTTGGTGCTATGAGCTGAAGGTGAAAGCCGTGGCAATGCCTCCTCTATACTGGCTGCAATGATACGGAGGAAATTAAGGGTTGCATGTTATTAGCAGCACTAATTGGAGCTGCTGGCAATTTTGAGGAGCAATGTAAAATTTGGGTTCTTGTCTGGTTTTTGGCTTTCGGACTCTGTGATGAGGGAATTGCTGCAGGCATCCTCATCCTGCGGGTACGGGACATGGGCACCCTTGGAATGGGAAGGTGGTTTCATGGCTCACATCCTGGCCAGTGCACCTTACTGGGACCATTGGGGCAGCATGCAGGGCTTGCAAACACTACTGTGGCAGTTCCCATCATCTTTAAAAGGATTTCCCAATCAAAGAGTTATGAAAAGTACCTCATTTTGTGTAAAAAGAATCAATTTTAACATTTAACCCACAGCTGTTCCAACGGGGTTTTCCAAACCAGGCTCAGACAACATTGCTGGCTACTTTGCGATGACCTGCTTGACTCTTCAGGGTACCACTCACTTTGCACTGCAGTCCCAGATGCAGGCGAGATGCTTGTGGCTATGGATAAGTCAATGGCAAATGTTTTAATCAGAGAGGGAGGCTGGTCTTCTGCCCGTCTCAGTATCTGGCACGTGGGTTTTTATTCAGATGAGCATTAGTTCAAAAGCCGAAGGTCAGGGGCATGCCTGGCTGTTCAGAAGGTCTTGGATTAATTCATGGCACAAGTCCAAATCTCAGGGCCATCTGCCTAGTCATAACAGATCTCAGAGGTAAAACCAGGCACCACTGGTTTCATTTCTTTGGAGAAGTAATTGAAAGCAAGCTCAGCCCTGTTTGCTTCAAAGCAGGTGCTGGTGCAGATGCTGGGAGCAGGGTTAGGACAGGAGCTCGCAGAGCGAGTGTGTCGGGGTTGTCCTGCTCGGAGCCAGCTGCTGAGTCTTTCTGTGATTTTATAGGGCTGTTTTTCTAAGAGAAATGACCCCAGAAAACAATTCCCTGAGCTTTTCTTTACAGCAGTGGCATTTCTTCCTCATAAGCATTTTTCCACAGGGCTGTCTCCTTGGTTAACTGTAAACCATAGATCAGAAGTTCCATCGCAGAGCCGCATGTGGCATGAAAATCCTTCAGCATCTCTTATCAGCATCTAATTCAATTGCAAGAGAAAACAAAGCCACAGGAGGGGCTCTGCCTACCGCTCGCTGCTGTCCTGTTTGCCCTTTGTCTGTCCTTCCCCTAATGGTGGCACCCAGAGGGAGATGTCACACCTATTGCAGGCAGGGACCCGGCCGGTGGCAGCTCTATGTGCAGTCTGGTGAAGCATCTCCTTGAGACAGCACTGCTTTGGAGCGCAGCAAACCAGGCACAGCCCCTCAAATGCAAGATGTAGTGGCCAGTGTTACAGTGTCTGCGCTGGAAGATTGTTTTTTATCAATGGTTATCAATATCTAAAGGGCAGGTGGCAAGAGGATGGGGCCAGACTCTTCTCAGTGGTGCCCAGCGACAGAACAAGGGGCAACGGGCACAAACTGGAATGTGGGAAATTCCATCTGAACATAAGGAAAAACTTCTTTCCTTTGAGGGTGACAGAACACTGGCACAGGCTGCCCAGAGAGGTGGTGGAGTCTCCATCTCTGGAGATGTTCAAAACCTGTCTGGACGTGTTCCTGTGCAACCTGCTCTGGTGACCCTGCTCTGGCAGGGGGGTTGGACTAGATGATCTCCAGAAGTCCCTTCCAACCCCGGCCAGTCTGTGATTCTGTGAAACCTCTTGCGAAGGCAAGATGGAACAGACATGTAGCCCCAAGAAGCGCATGAGGTCCATGATGGTGACCAGGCATCACCTCCGTGCTATGAAAATAGGATGCCTCCTACTGCACCACAGACCAGCTTCTGATCTGGTCAGCGAGACCTTCTCATGTATGCCTTCCTTTCTCTGTTCCTCAATCGCTGTTCTCTGCCTAACCTAATTTCACTTACATAAATAGTTCTATAGTGTCTACAATGGTGCATCATTCCCTAGGGCATATTTTGGGCTTTGTTGCCTTCATCTTTTGTAGCATCTGTGTCCACTACCACAGTGCCAGAGCTGCCTTATGGGTGCAGTGAAGTTCATTCTCAGGCAGTAGCATCACCAAACTGGAAGAACATCTGTCTGTATTCAGCTGACTTGTACTTTCTTCTTAAGCCTTGGTATTAATATCAAACTTGCAAAATTGCAAGGTATTAGGTTTTTATAGAGACACTGCTCTTTGTGTGATGAGACAGCTGATGAAAGTCTTAATACTGCAGGTGGTGTGCTGCCAGTCCATCTAAAGCTGTAGTGCATTAGCGTGCCGATATCAGAAATATCCCTCCAATGGAGAGCTTTGGAAAGCAGAGTGCATTGCCTTTATGTCTGGGCATGTGTATGCTCGCTGCTTTTCTGACTCCGTGTTTGAATTTGCAAAGAAACTGTCACATCAATAATGCCGTCCATGAATTTGGATATTAGTGTGAAAAAAAAAGATGAAAAAAAACCCATAACATCCTATATCCAAAAATGTCAGGTTGCAAGACAGACACCGAGGCGTGAGGAGGGGACACAGCGAGGTGGCCATTCACAGCTGTCCCCTTTGGGTTGTGTCTGCAAAACTGGGGGACACTTGGTAACTACCAGCCCCATCTGATGAAGATGCTCACTTCTTCCTCTGCTCTCTCCCATACTGCTCTTCCATACTCATCTTCTCCCTTTCCTGGTGCAAGACAAGACACAAGACCATGGCCAAGTGTGGCTGTAGCCAGTCTGGTGTCCTGAGCCTCCCCAGAGGCTGGGGACCCTGCCTGGCTCGGGGGTCCCGTAATGCAGACTCACTTCCAGGGGAGGCAGTAGAAGAGATACATGGACGTCTGAAGTGAAATTTGGGCTGGTAACTCCATTATCATTTTTTTAGTATCAAGAATCTGCTTTCTTTAGGGACACTTCTGTTTTTCATCTCTAAAAATAACCCAGAACAATAGGCAGGAAATAAAATGTGTAATTGATAAAATGAAATTGTTGTGGTGGTTGTGGACAATAACATTTTTGGAAAATTCCTTTCTTCTTTTCTCACTAAAATTCCCCATAGTGAACAGGCTGTTTTTTCCCCACCTTGTTCCAATCAGCAAACACAGCTTAGTTCAAGGTAAATCCTGCTCATCCCTCCGTGATTCATCATTCCCTCGCCCTGTACACAATCCATCACTTCCCTCAGTGTTTAAAGGCAGGAGCACGGCTGGGATGAAGGGCTGGGGAGGGAGAGACGTGTCTCTCTGAAAACTCCAGCTGTGGTGATGAAACAGCATTGAGGGTGGGATGAGCAGTTAGGGCAAAGCATGCGAGTGGATAAATGCGCAATAAGTTATATGAAGCAACTTGGTGATTCTCAATTAATACCCTAATTGCCTTTTCTTTTAATTATTGACTCCGAAATTACCGAGCTGAGTTGCAAATGCTATGGAATATAAAATTGAAGGACTCTTTATTGACATTTTGGAATTACAAATTATGTTTGTGGTGAAAAAATGAGAAACTGTCTGTTTAATTGGTTGTAGGTTGCAATTTGTGTGCACTTAGGTAAGAAAAATACAGCTATCTAGGGGACCATTAAAGATCACTTTCCTTTGAGTCAGCAAAGTTCAGAGCTGGGAAGGAAACAGATCTATATTCTATAAAACTTCAAACTAACAAGTAGCTCGGTCCGAGGGATTGCTCTTGGCCGAGTGAGAGATGCGCTGCCTTGGGTGGGCCAGAGGTGGGCTGGACAGAGAGAGGAGGATGGACCTTTTGGATTTTCAAACCTCAAAAAGAAAAAAACAGAGTATCTCCCAGCTAAGGTGGCCTGACCTTTCTTTGCATCACCTTGTGAAATGTGAGGTGAGCCCCCTGAGTTTCTGGCTGGAAAGAGTAATTTGGGATTCATCTAAAAAATAGATGTCAAAGGCTGTCCTGCTTATCCAGGGTGCCTGTCTAGTCTGTAGATGAAAGCAGTGATTCCTCCCATCTCACATGAATTTCCCAAGAAAAGGGAAGTTTAAACTGCCTCTGCTTAAAGCAGCTCTTGTTTCCTGCACCCCTGCAGGAAAGTCAAAGCCAGCACATGGAACAAAGCCATGACACCTGCTGAAAGCTCTCGAGGAAGAGGAGGTCTCCAGAGCAGAACTGCCTTGGTCCAGTGCCCCAACACTGTGGAATAAATAGGCACGTGTCTCAACCCAGAGCTGGGTCTCTCCTCTCCAGAATAGCTTCCCCCAGGAGGGTAACCCAACGCTGGTGTCTTTCTGACAAAGCCCTTGGAAAAACACTGCTGAAAGCTTGCTAGTGCAGAAAGGTTCGTTAACACCATTAATGAGAAGTGAAGCTTATACTCTGGGCGGCAGAAGCCTCTGGAGATTAAAGATCAACATTTAGACTAGGAAGGGGCTCTGCTCTTACTCACTTGATGAATCACAATACTTGGCACAGGATCTCTTTGCAGAGATCAGGGCTGTCTGGCGTCATCATTTTCTGTCAGTGAGGAGGAAGAGGGAGATGCTGAGGGGATGGGTGTAAGATGGAAAGGGAGAGATGTAAGAGCATGGCAGTGAAATGAGGAGATGTGGGGCAGCGAGCAAGGAGAGCTGAGGAAAAGGCATACCTGAATAGAAACTTGGATCTCATGACTTCTTTCCCCTCTACAGCACATTGCCTTCTTGTGTCCCCTTACTAAGAGCGTCTCCGTGTGCCGTGTGGGTACGGCAGGGTCCTGCCTGCATCCCACTGCAGTGTGGCTGTTCTCTCCTTAAGGTCGGGTGTTTGCCATCTCCACCTTGTCACCAAGCCAGCTCCTGTCCTGGTGAAAATCAAGGCGATGCTGAAGTAGAAGGTCCTCATCTTCAGCTGGTAGCAGTTGCTGTAGGTCTTCCAGGGTGAGCAAGACAGGTCCACCCTGCCAAAACCCCTGCAGCTCTCCTGGGGTCTGTGGAGTGGTGTCCCCTCGCCTCTGAGTCTGCTGCAGTTTTGAGAGCTTGTAACTGAAAAAAGAATGGTGGTGTTGGAGCAAGAAAGGAAAGGTCAAAGCTCCATCCCTCCATACTGTCGTGTGCTATGGCCAATGTTGGGAGAGGCCACCAGGTGCTCTTCAAAGAGGTGGAACGGATGATGGAAGGAGGCATTGCTCTTACCGTGTATACCAGGATGCTGCTCTCCTTTTGCTCACTGAGTGGCTTTGCGAGCTTCCAGAATAGTTTGCCTCTTCAGGCTCCATTTTCATGATCCTTCAGGCCATCTCTGCATCTCTCTGGATGCTGGGGCAGAGCATTGCCTGTGTACCACTGCGCCCATCGCAGGGGTGTGCGGCAGCGTTTAACCTCTGATCCTGCACCTCTAAAGTCAGAGGGCTTTGCCATTGATTTTGGTGTTTGTTGTATCGAGCTGCAGCTGGAGAGTGTTAAATCCTTACCATCCCACTGCAACTGCCTTTGAAACAATATAATTAATAGTAATACCTCCTGCCCCAGGCTGAGATTTAGTTGACGAGCAACTGCAAGTTCCTCCTGTGATTTTTTTTTTTCTTCTATTTGTTTTAACCAGATCTAATCAATGCTCTAAAGGGCAAAGCAGCAGCATTATTTATTTTTCGTGGGAGCAGCACAGCAAACAGTCTATCACTTTGCAATTTGCTGACCAATGCTCCAGATAATCAACATTTTTCACTCTCTTTGCAGGGAAGTCCTGCAGAATACAATACATCAATAATGCAATGACCATAAGATTTGGTGGGATGTCCACCTTTCAGAGATTTCAAAGCGCTCTATAGCGATAGCATTGGGGGTTTTGTTCTACAGAACAGAAATAAAAAGGGTGAGTTTTAATTCAAGTTCTTTAGGTTAAAAATCACTTTTTCAGTGCAGATTGTCATAGAAAGTATTTTATTTCGAAGCTGTCATGTTTTTAATAGGAAGAATGAAAGCTGTAACATTTACTGAGAAACAGTAAATTGTAACTTGGGGTTTTAATCTAAGAAAAAGGACATAGTGGATATATTTTTCTCCAAGCTTTGTGATTTCATTTCACATATTTCACAGAAAACCCTTTCCCACTTCCTGACCGGCTGCTCCCCGGCACTGTCACGCAGGGGGTAATTTTCTAATAGGTTTGAGAGGGCTCCTTTGCAAGGCCACGCTCCGCACGGCGGCCGTTTGTCCTGACCCGGGGCAGTGTGTCTAACTCCCCGGAGACTGCCACTTTCCTTCCAGCGAACACTTGTGCATCTCATTTGGAAGGATCCCTTTGCACGGCAAACACTTATTCTTCAAGGGCAAAATTTGCTTTCAAGCCCCACCAGAACAGCGTGGACCACTGTAGATAAGAGTGACAAATTGGCACGTGGGGAATAAACTTGGGTCCTTGAAGGCCGTCGCCATGCTCAGCCTTTCCTCAGATGAAACACAAACAGGGGCACAGCGCTTTTGCAGATCACAGCTTGCTAAACGCCCTCCTTAGGATGCTGAAAACGCTTGTCTTGTTTCCCTAACAAGATGGTTCACCCCGTCCTCCCATCCTTTGTGCCCCCGCAGCCTTTCTCCTCAACTGGTTCCTATTTATCCACCTCCTAATTAGCACTAATTGCTTCGTGTCATAGAATCATAGAATCATTATGGTTGGAAGAGACCCTTAAGATCATCAAGTTGAACCATTAACCCAACACTGCCAAGTCTACCACTAAACCATGTCCCTCAGCACCACGTCTTCCTGTCTCTTAAATACCTCCAGGGATGATGCCTCAACCACTTCCCTGGGCAGCCTGTTCCAGTGCTTGATAACCCTTTTGGTGAAGAAGTTTTTCCTAATATCCAACCTAAACCTTCCCTGGCGCAACTTGAGGCCATTTCTTCTTGTCCTGTCACGTGTTACTTGGGAGAAGAGACCGACTCCCCCTGGCTACGCCCTCCTTTCAGGGAGTTGTAGAGAGCGAGAAGGTCTCCCCTCAGCCTCCTTTTCTCCAGGCTGAACAACCCCACCTCCCGCAGCCACTCCTCATAAGACTTGTGCTGCAGACCCCTCACCAGCTTCCTTGCCCTTCTCTGGACACGTGTCTCGGGCGGCCGGGCCGGAGTCCTCCCTGGATCCAAGCATGGGCTTTCATGCCCTTGCAACAGAGGTAGGAGCCTCATGCGGGACAGCCCATGATGCCTGAATCTGGCAGCTCCTACCCCCGGGACAGGGATCAGCAGGAGTGGGCAGGAGCACACCCGGCTACAGGGAAGGGGATGGATCCAGTTACTGCCAGCAGCAACCTCTGGCATTTCACAGGGTTGGGAACAGCTGGTGTCAGTGGAGATCTCTCCAAAACCTGCTGTCTCCTGGCTCAAACAGCCTAAAGGAGCCTTGCCCAGGAGGTTTCAAGGATTGTACCTACAGAAAGATTTTTTAAGCCTCTCACTTTGAGCTGGGCTTTTCTAAAAGGGAGTTTTTAGCTGCTCGTTATGTCCTCTCTGCGCAGGGCTCGACGTGGGGGAATCCCAGCAGCATCCTTTCTGTCAAGACCAGCCCTGTGGCAGCAAGGAGCAGCCTCAGGATCCCCCCAGGAGGGTACCCTGAAGTATCCCCAGGCATGTCCCCCCTTGTCACCCCTGTGGAAGAAGACCTATGTGTCTTTGCTGGGGTTCTGGCTGTTGAGGAACAGCCTCAGCCATGCAGCTCCCTATCGATCCATCTTCCGATGAGTCTGTTGGCGGTTAGTGGGACAGTCAGGGTGTAACACACAAATATTTGGTCTGTCGAGAAGCACTTGGCGGCCTGTGGGTAAATATTATTAGAGCGGTGAGTAGCAGTGACTCCATTAATACAGTCCTGGAGACACGGGCACATCCTCTGCCGGCATGAGTGAGCCCTGGGCTGTGCAGAGCAGCCCATGCCCACGCCAGCTGCAGGTCGGCCTCCCCGGTCCCCCCACCGAGCCACGCACGGTCCCTCAAGGGGTGATGTGTGTCCTTGGGGGGCAGAGGAAATGCATCTTCCTTGCTTCTTCAGCCTCTGGAGAAATAACCACAGCGGGTCTGCATTGCTCCTGGAAATGGTCTGTAGAGGAGATGACCCCCAGAAGCAGATACCCCACTGATTCCAGCTGGGGCTCCCAGAGTATGCAGAGCAACGCACCTGTATCGGTCCGTGGTTTTCCCAGTACGTCACAGGGGCAGAGGGTGGTGTCTGTGGTGGTTGTCTCTCATTTCAAGGACAGGAGAGAGTCCAGCAGAGGGCTATGAAGATGATGAGGGGACTGGAGCATCTCTCTGATGAGGAAAGGCTGAGAGCCCTGGGGCTGTTTAGCCTGGGGAAGAGAAGACTGAGAGGGGATCTCATCAGTGCTCATCAATATCTAAAGGGCAGGTGGCAAGAGGATGGGGCAAGACTTTTTCCAGTGGTTCCCAGTGACAAGACAAGGGGCAACAGGCACAAACTGGTACACAGGAAATTCCATGTCAATGTGAGGAAAAACGTCTTTACTGTGAGGGTGCCAGAGCACTGGCACAGGCTGCCCAGAGAGGGTGTGAAGTCTCCTTCTGTGGAGATATTCAAAACCCACCTGGACGCGTTCCTGTCCAACCTGTGCTGAGTGACCCTACTTTGGCAGGGGGTTGGACTAGATCATCTCCAGAGGTCCCTTCCAACCCCTGCCAGTCTGTGATTCTGCATCCAGCAGCTCATCCAGGGGTGGGATGGTAAGTGCAGAGAGCCGGGGGTGACCACGCGCTGACCTCGGTGGGAAGCCTGTGCCTGCTCCAACCTCCAGCTCGGGGGGACCAAGCAGCTTGTTTGGTGACAGGGAGAGGAGAAACAGCAAGGAAGAGCTCGCACACATCTCTCTCTGCGGCGGTCGCATCGAAGGAGGAAACTTGGATTTTAGTGAGAGGGTTTGCAATATCTCTGTAGCACATAGATCAATAATATGATGCGCAGCAGCTGCTATCAGTAAAGTGTGTCGACGAGCCTCATTAACGTTGGCTTATGAATGCAGTTGAGTGTAATTGTTCACTGTACTTAAAAACCAGAACCAGGAGAAATTGCCAGAATATATCCTCTGGGTGTGAAATGCTGGAAATAATGGAGCCGAGGGGTAGACATTCATGCTTAGAGCAGTGTGAAAAAAGCAGGGCTGTGATTTAAGGAAGCAAATAAAACATTTCACCTTGTGCTGCGGTTTTACACAGACAGCCAAGTGCTTACATCTTCTTCTGCGCTCCTGCGTGGCGTGCTGCAGATGCAGGGTGGCGGAGGAGGTGGACTGTGTCTGGGCTGGGGGTCCCGACGCAGGGGTCCCCAGCTGGCATCCCCTGGCAGGCTGGCGCCTCACCCAAGCACAGTGTTAACCTGCTGCCTTCAAGCAATGGGAGGGCATTCCTGGGGATGGATTTCCTTAAGAAGAAGGCTGGAGGCATCTCTAGGGTGTCAGGGTCAGCCCATCACCATCACTCCACCATCGCTTCTGTCTCCTGGTGTTCGCTTACAATCTAACCCAGCTGTGGCCAGGACTGAGCCTGGGAACCTGTATGTGATTAAAGTATCTCAAAAAGAAATGCAGTTAAGATGTCACCAGTCAAAGACTCCCCTGCCCCCCTTGTCACTTGTGCCAGTGGTTAATCGTCTCCCTGTTAAAATTTGTGCCCTTTGTCTCATTTGAATTGGTCGGGCTTCGGCTTGCAGCCATTTATTCCTGTTCTGTC
Source organism: Dromas ardeola (assembly GCA_013398915.1). Classification (NCBI taxonomy): domain Eukaryota; kingdom Metazoa; phylum Chordata; class Aves; order Charadriiformes; family Dromadidae; genus Dromas; species Dromas ardeola. Next base: position 59,088 of record VYZM01023614.1, read on the forward strand.
TTTACCCTTTTGATTAAAGTGCCCTTTTGTATCTGGTATTGTCTGCAGATGAAAGTTCTTACGCAGAGTAATCACATCACCTTCCCATCTCATTTTTGATAAGCTAAACAGAACAAAGTCATTAATTTTCTCGTTGTCAAGCATTTTCTTCAACCCTCGAATCATCTTCATGGATGTATTCTGCACTTTGCCCCTTTTTTTTTTAATTTGTAAAATATAGATGTTGAATTGGGTGTTTACATTTTCAAATCAGAAGTGCAAAAGTCCTACCGAGCCTCAAACCCTGAGTGTGGAGACTTGTCACATGAGACAAGTCTCACGGGAGACTCCCATGAGACCCGTCCCATGGCCTGGATCTCATCCTCCACTGCGCAGCCCCCCGGCCTCTGAGACCCCCCACCATGTGTGTTGAGCAGGGAGCCCCCAGACGCCTGGGATTTAGGATCCCAAGGGCTGGCAGGAGGATGCAGCACAGGTCTGAGCAGGGTCAGCGTCTTCCACCCAGCCTTGCTAGAAGGCAAGAAGGGCTTGCTTGCCTCCAGGTTGCAGCCACCCGCCATGGTCTTTGCACTGATGGGTGCTCTCCTACCCCATGGGCTGCAAGCGCAAAACCCATCCTCTTGCTGGCCTCATTTCATGTAGGGATGAAGGATATTGGAAAAGATCTGACCATGGCTTTGCCAGCTGGTCATTCAAAGCCCTGCTGCTCTCCAGTCCACCAGCGAGCAAAGAGAATCTGTCTTGTCCATCTGTAGAGCCACAGCAAGCGCTGTTGAGGTCCATGTTGCTATCTCTTTGGCTGAGATCAGTATCTGGCCCCACTGGCCTGTGCTGACCCATCAGTGTGGTTATTTATCGCATGATCACACCCATCGACCCTTTTAGATGAGGAGTGCGAGACTGCACAGAGCAATTCTTCGCAGCGAGTGGTCTGAGTCTGGGTTATCAGCTAAGCACTGGCTCTGCTCCGCCAAAGCCAACTGTAAAATCCCAGTCTGTGCACCTCCCGTTGAAGATGGAGAATGAATTTCAGTTTAAAATAACCTCAACCCATTTATTGTTGCCTTTGCAAATAACCCCCAGGAGGAGAATGTGGGTCAACACCTGGCTCAGTTTTGGCAATATCATTTTGAGCTGAGATCTTCTTATGCTGAATCAGCATCAGTTACTCACAAGTTGATATAAGACTTTTCGTCATGTAACAAAGCCAGTACAGATACAACATCTGATATGATTTCTGATCTTGCGCCCCACCAGGACTCCTCAACCATAGCTCTTTAACCCCTCTTGGAAAGGCCAGCTCAGGATCAGGTGCACACAGGCATTTATATTGATCTGAAGTTCATTTCTCCTAGCCTTGCACCCTGGTGCTTTCGTGACATTGCTTCTTTCCCTTGGTTGTTCTGGGGACATGCTGTGGGGACAAGCGTGGGCAGATGGGCAGTGCCAGTGGGGAGGTGTTTACCCAAACCCTCACTGAGTGCCTACCAGGTTGGAACCACCAGGCTCCCTGTGCAGAGTGATGCTACCTTCACTAAGGAGCGAGGGCATCTCCAGCTCTGCTTAGGCGTTTTGCTTTCTGATCCTCCCATCAGAATATTCAGGGGAGAAAAGGAAAGACCCAAAGTGACCCAAACTCTTCTGAAACTTTCTCAAAGCCACCACAATGGCTGTTGGTTGCTTCCTGGTTCCTCCAACCTGGTTTGCCTAAGAGGAGCCTTTTTCTGCTGGTGAAGATACCCAGGGAAAGTGGACTGCAGGAGGCAGCACTCTGGTAATGCAGTCATTATAGCAGATAGAAATCTGGGGTATCTTCTTGAAATCAAAGAAACTGTGGGACTCTGCAGCCATTGAGGATCAAGCCCCTTAATAAATTCTTCCGTCACCATCTTGGAACCATTCCAGAGATGATGCATCCTCCTTTCTTTTCAGCAAACCTTACAGTGGACCCAAAGAGGGGTTATATTTGCATAATCTTCACTTTTTTTTTATCACTCTCTCATGATTTTTGATATTTGAAGCGCTTAGCTCTGTGTTGAGTGTCTCATTAAATTTCAGAACCCTGCTTTCCTAGGCTCTGTTAATTAGGTACTTGATTGAAAGTCTAAATCTGAAGGCTTGGGTATTGACTACAACTTTGCTAACCTAAGGTGATCTGTTCAGTGTGGTTAAAGCTTGCCCAGCCCCCTTTTTTTCTTACCATCCTTCACCCTGCTATTAAACAGACATCACAAGATTGCTGGAAAACCCTTGTGTTTCTACTGCGTTGGCTGGAGAGAGTCTCTAAGATTTATTTTAGCTCTCGAGCTCTTTTGTCACTTGAGTTTTCTGCTGCAGTTGTTGGTTAATAAAGACTGCCTGTCCATTGAGCAGGCAGCAATTAATGACCAGCAAGCATTTTGTCTTGAATGCCCAAGTAGCCTGTTGGTTTTTGGCTGTGTTTTGTTTTTTTTTAAGTACTGTAGAGTATTTCATGTATTTGCACAACAAACAAGGAACCCACTGTCAGATGCCAATGTGCTCTTCATATCTGCAATTTTGGCTTCAGTATTTTCATCTACCCGACATGGAGATATTTAGAGCCAGTCCCCCCATGGACACACAGGTTTCTAGGTGGGAGTCAGGTAACTTATGGCATGATGGACCCTGTGGATCACGCACCGGTGCTCCTTTGTCCAAGCAGTTACAGGGTGTGTAACAAGGACATTGGGCAGCCAAAAGCGAACAGCCTGGCTCTCTGGCATATGCTGCTCATCCATCCCGCATTGCTTTCGCATCAACCACTGAGAGAAACCAGCCAAGCCAGGAGAGCAGGTGGAGGGGAGAGAAAGACAGGAGGTGTGTGAGGTCTGTGCTCTACACTGAGCCTGCACTGCAGGCTGTGAGGAGGAGGAGGAGACAGAGGAATACTTCCAAAATGAGCTTTCCTGGATGCATGGCTCGGGCTGGAGAGAAACAGACGCTGGGTTAGAAGCGGATGGTGCAGAGCTCCCAGGAGAGAGCAAGGTTGGGTGATGGGAGACCTCCAAGACAATGAGTCTCAGTGAGATGTTTGCAGGTGGGTCACTTGTTTGGGTTTGTGCGTGCCCCCCCATTTCTATCAGCCACGTGCCACTGAGACATCACCCAGCTTTGGGATCGGTGGCCAACTCCTTAAGCAAGTGCCATTTCAGGGGCAGCTGTAGCCACTGGCTCTCCAGCTTTCTGCTTCCCAGCGCTGTTCAAATCCAGCTGTAACCTCCCTGCGTGCTGCCGGGTCAGGCTGTACAACCCACCTTGCCAGGGACGCTTACTGCTAAGCCTGTTTCACCCTGCGTTTTGAAAGGAACGACTTTCTGGTTTTTGTTGTTCTAGGCTCTCCTTCTTTATCTCCTAATTCCTTTCTTTACATTGTCTCCTGCAATTGGTGTGTTCCAGCTGCTCCAGTATCTGCTCTAGGTTGTACATCTCCTATCTCCGACTGCTTGGCACGCAGCCTTTTTCCTTCCCACTCTTCTCCTCCCCCCAATTCATACCAACTTCCTTCAATTAGTAGGCCCAGAAGACCTTCCTTGGCATGCCCGTTTTGTCCTGACAAAGGTGGCAATCAAGGTAGACCATAATTTAATTGAATTTTCTTCTGAAGCTTTAAGTGGGATAATCCTAAAGCTTAGTCTCACCTCTGAGTCACAGCTAATGGCCTTGGTCACTTGTAAAAGGTGGGTTTTTTTAGCTTCTTGGTCTAATCAGCATCTCTCATGCTTTGCTCCCGATAAATATTTCTGACCTGTTTCAAGGCAGAGGATTCCCACGACTGCACAGCTCCCTTCCCAGGTGGCCCTGTGCACGTGTGTGCATAGGCAGAAAGACTCAAAAATGGATTTGCAGGTGAAAAATGTTACTACTCCATGCAAATGTAGCATTTTTTATTTTCTGAAGGTAGCAGGCATTTTCTGTTCATCTCTACCAAGCTCCAGATTTTAAAACACATTAAAAGGGACGGTGATGTGAATGTGTTTCAGCGTACGAGTCTGCACAGAACTGTGTCCAAAGTGAAAGAAAAATAAGAATTGAGCAGCTCCCGATGTGGGTTTGCTGTTCACTTGTTGACCTTTGTAAAAATCTTTTCAGGGCAGGACCTGGTCTCCCTGCAAAGGGGTGGTGGTGGCAGGCAGCCATAAACGGGTCATGAATTAGCAGCGGCCATGCGAGCCATATCTGCGTTAGCTCCATTTATAGATGGGAATTGGGGACCAGGAAAGGTTAAATAGCGGCCTAGGGTGGCACCTGGGGCTGGCAGCTGAGTGAGGACCTGAATGCAGATCCCCATCTTCTCCTGTGACTGTCCCCAAGAGGCTGTTCTGCCGCCCAGCTGCTGGTCCCGACCTGGGGATGCTGCAGCATCACGGGGGCTCCCACCCGTCCGGCGCTCGGGGGGGACACGGGCTAGCGGAGGTGGAATGATGCAGAAAGTGGCTTGGGAGGAATGAAGAACTGGGAGACAGATGAATTCACAGCAGCGAGATTTGGTGAAACGTGGTAGTTTGTATGTGCAGAGCTTGGTTTCCGATTTAGTGCTGAGTGCTGACAGCGACAGCGTGTTCAAAGCAGGCGGCAGCATGAACCTCCTCTAAACCGGCCGCACTTAAAAAAACTATGAAAGTGCTGGTGGAAACATGCAGGAGGAAGCTGCCGTCTTGTGGAAGCTGAAATGCTGGTAGTTTCCAGTGCAGCCGAGAGCCGTGGCGAGGGCTGGACATGGTGTGTCCCTGTCCCACCACCACAGGAGCCGTCAGCGCTGTGCGTAATGTCCCCACCGCCTTCAGTGGCCTTTGGGATGCCCGGTCCTCTGCTGGTTTGGGATGTTTTCAAGTACTAGTCTCCATAGCTTGATTTTTGGGAGATTTAGGGGCTTTTTTGACATGGGGTTTGTTGAGGCTCTCGGCAAAGCCCATGGTTTTGGGGCTGTGTCCGCTGTGTTCGCAGCCGTGCTGATGGCTGGTGATTACCGGGTCACTACCATAGCTGACATCTTTGCTGCTCTGCAGGCTGAGGGAAAGATAAATAGTAATTTTTGGTCATTACAAGCATGTAGCTGGGAAATCACATCTGTCTGTTGAAGATTTTGGGGTGTTGATTCATATGGAGAGGGTTGGGAGAGAGAGCTGGGGGGTTTCTGGTAGATTGAGATAATTCCCCTTCACCATCCCGCCTGCTGGACAAACTCGGCACCTCCAAATGGTGCAGAAATCCCATCTTTACACGTGCAATGTCTTTCCCGTGTGCTTTGCGTAGCTCCAGGTGGGGTTCGCCGGGGATCTGGAGGTGGTTCTGCTCATCTGGTCGTGCTCAGTGGCTGCAGGGGTTGCTCCTGGGAGGCAGCAGCTCATGGCCCAGCTCTCTGCAGGTGTGCGCTGGTCCTTCGAGGCATCCGAAATCAGTGGGAAAGCCTCGCTCACACCATCTTGTTCCTCCTTTGAGGAAGCACAAGCCTTCAGTTTTTTTCTTTTCGACTGAAAAGATGAGACAAGGTTGATTCCTCTTTAGACTTCATGTCAACGCGGCATGGTGGGCAGAGGGGGAGGGACACCATGGGCAATGCAAATCTCCCCCTTCCTTACTTAAGACCATTGCTCACAGCTTTTTGGAATATAAATTGTAAACTGAGGAGAGCTACATTTCTCCCTCCCTCCCTGTCAGAAGAATTTAATCAAAATCCCTCTGTATTCTGCATAGAGCCCCTGGCTTTATACTTTATATCAGAGAGCCAGTCCAGCAAAACACTTAAGCTGGAGGAATGTCCTGTTGCATGTAATTAGGCTGCTCCTGTGCTTGGATTTAAGCAAATAATTAACCGATTTCCTGGATCAGCACCAGGGTACTGAGCACCCTGCAAACTGCTCCTTCATGTTGGGGAGCTCAGTATTTCACATGGATGGTGTTAGTCGTCTGTTCTGCACACCCAGCGCCTGGCAGCTGGTTATCCTTTCTTCCCTGGTAAACATCAATTTGAAATCCTTAATCCACCAAAAAAAATCTGAATATGTAGATAAGTCATATGCCAGTTAGTTACCAAAGTCACCACTTCCACCGGAGATTCTCTGCCGCTGGGGTGTGCAACTTGTGATTGCCTTTCTGCAGATGTGCTCGCTCACGGAGGAGAATTCGTTGAAAAGTTCATAGTCATATTCCGAGGACGTGTTTAAATGTTTTGCTTTGCTCAACCGGCTCCTTTCTCAGCTCCTGCTGTTAGAGTGCAAAATATGATCTCGGAGATGCCAGCTTGGCTCCATCCACCGTCCCCAGCACCGCACACTCATGGCAGGCATTGTTTGCATCAGCCCAGGGCAGGAGGGCTTGAATTTCATCATTGCCATATGGTCAGTGAGCTGTGTTAAGCAAGCGGCATCATTGCAATAAAATAGTGAATGTGTTTTGACCTGTATTTGTAAAACCGAGTTGGTCAATATACTCCCTTTCGGGGCCTGATGAGATTTTCATTCTTTGGGAGATACGGAAAGTGCAGTAAATGAAGGCTGTCTTGATTTTAGTGAAAGCTTTGTGGAAATGTTTTCCAAAATGCCTGTGCTTTGGGTAATCAGCCAGCTGAACGGTGTCTTTTCTAGGTGCAAAGCCTTGGGAAAAGTCTGTTAGTGTGGGAAATTATACACAAAGTGAGCATGTGTGGGGTACAGGGGAACTTTGGAAGGTGCCGCTGAGTGGGGTGGACAAGGCAGGACCTCCATCAGGATTCAAAAGGACCACCAGGATTATCCTGTGGGTGGCAAGGGTCAGCTTACAGCAAAGACTTAGAGTTAAGATCCCATCCTATTTACTGTTTCCACTGAAAGAGCCAGGTAGTAGGATCTGAAGCTGGAAAGATGCTTAATCACAGAATATTCTGAGAGCAGAATTAAGACGCAGCCTGACCCAACGGCAGCACCCAGCCTGCCGTCCTAATGGCCATGGAAATCGATGGCAATTTAACTGAATGCTCCAGGCTGGAATGGTGGCTGCGGAGGTGTCGGCCACTTTTCTTCTCCACTTTGGAAGTTTCAGCCGTCAGCTGGAGGGTAGAGCTATGCTGGTAGGGGGAAAGGATAACACTGCCTTAGGTGGAGAATCAGAAATCTGGGAATTCAGGCCACCAAGGAGAGGTTTGGACCAAGGAGCACTTGAGCCCATGTCTTATTTTATCGTTGAATCTGGTGCTGTATTTTTTTGTAGAAGTTGCAGAAGCTGACATGCTAGGAAGGTTTTGAAGACTGGATGTCCTATTTTTTAGTGCATCCTTCTGAGCAAGGAATGGATTTAGCCTGTTGTTTAGCCTGATGCCCTGTTATTTTGGATCTGGTATGTTATATGCCAGAGTGGCACCTGGACCTGTAGATGGTTAAATCAAAGACCGGGTCCCGGTCCCATGGTCTAGAGACTGTGTAGTCCGAGGCCCAGGTCCCTCAAAATGCTTGGTGCCATCAGTTCTCAGGCTTTCCCTGCGTCTCTGTGGAGGACAGTCAAAGTTGTGTTGACGAAGAAGAGCAGAACGGGGACATCAGGGCTTATGTCAGACAGCGGTGTGAGTAAAGAGAGGACAAAATGAAGATCTGGCAGTAAAGAAAGTGTCGCGAAACTCTTCTGCTGTTGAGGAGAGGAGGGAGGTGGGCTGGAGTCCTTCCCAAGAGGGAACAGTCTATAATAACTCTGTTTTCCCGGGACCTTCCCATGGGCTGAGAGCATTCAGTGCCGGGGTTGTGCTGCGTAGATGTTGCACCCAGGTTTGGAAGGACAAATTGATGAGACTCCAGTTAATTGCAGCAGAGCTCACCCAGGTTGTGCTGGTAAGGGACCTCACGGACGTGGTCGTGTATGCTCACTGCGTGCCGGTGTAGCTCACACATCGGAATAAGGAGGTAGTGTTTAATTAATTTATATTTTGCATAGCTATCACCTCTTCTCTGTCACTGCTGCTGCCTCCTCTGTAGGACTCCAGTCACCTGTTCTGCCTTGTCTGCCGTGTTTCTTCAGTTACTCTATTAAATTAATGGATATACTCGGTGTCACCCTGCACACACGCTGTCCCGTCTGCTCTTCTCCAAGCCTCCCGCAGAGGCAGGTTGGATGGATCTTTAGTTTGACTCAGGCCAGCAGTTTGGATGTCCTTGTGGTTGTTGGTGGTAGCAGGAGATGTCATGTTTCTTTAAGTGATTTTGAAGCTGGCTGATGACTTTCTGCTGGGATTTTGGGGGGCTGAAGGCTGTCTCACAACAGACATCCAACAGCAGCTTCGAGTTCCCATTGAAAGCCAATGAGGTGGATGTACACATGAACCCTGTCCCTGCGGCCACCTTCTCTGATCATCCTTACTGTGAATATTTGGCTTACACAGATACATTTGGGACTAAAACATGGGCATGTTCTCAATGCTTTGGGTCCAGTGCTTGCTTCATGCAGTGCGATACTGTATCGCGCTGTGAAAGGCACATTTTGTGACGTGTGTCGGTAAGACCTCTTTCTGTACTTATTCCAGCATCAATCCCATACCTTCATTCTCTGAAGAAGAGCTCTTTTTACCCACACTACATTGAACGTCTCTGTCTACATAACGTGCCTGCAAAAATCCCTGGATAATTTCAGAAATTGGTGGGAAGTGTTCATTGTGCAGGACATTTATCTTTTTTTTCTTTTGTAAGCAATAGCACCAAAATAAGTATTATAAGCCAGAAAGAGAAAGCTGCTCCCCAGAGCTTTTTGCTGGGGCATTCAGCATCTTATCTGAGCAAGCAAAATCACGGCTAAGCAAACACCGGCAGGGTCAGGCAGTGTATGGAGCAGCTGGGAGCTGCAGAACAAAAAGCCTCTTTGCACTCCCAATAAATTGGTCCCATAGGAATTTTGCTTTGAAATTATAATTGACCCAGGGAAGAAAATTATTTCATGGACTTCGAACTCATTAAAAAACTCCATCGTTCATCTACAGTTTATTCCTGACACTTAATCAAAAGAAATTTAATGATCTTTCTAACAAACATAATTTAATGTTGCTGGGAATGTATGTACTCCAAAGTACATGGCACTGATTGTAGGAGTGGAAGGTGTTTATTAGCTCTGTTTGTCACATCTGCTAAGCACCTCTCAGGAGTTTCAAAAGCTTCCACAATTAGGAGCAACCATTTTGGCATCTTCTTTTAATCACAGATTTTTGTGAATTTCTGGAATTCCATCTTTCGTGGAATTTCGTAGCTTTAAAACCTTCTTTTATATGAATGAAAAATAACAGTATAGCAGTAAACCCCAGTTTAAGAAATATTTAGAAGAGATTTTTTTAAATCAAACTTTGAGTGACAGTTTTAAACCAAACTTTGAGTGCACAGACATTACATTCCAGGACGTTCACGGCACGGCAGGATTTGGCTTCAGCCAGCAAACCATCGTGTACGGCCCTCGTGTAGGGAAGCTTCTGTGTTCAAGAAAGCATTTTCTTATGTAGCCGGCTTAAAGGGAGTTTCTCTTAAAGAACTGCTGCAGTTTCATTGACTTCAAGTCATGAAACCACAGCATCCTGCCCCAGCTAAGCATCCCTAGGCATCGTCAGAGCCAGCGTGGGTGTCATGGGCTTGTTGGACATGTCAATCCTGTGCCCAAAACTGTGCTGATTCTTGGAGGCATCCCACCAGAGCAGAGTGGGAGCATAGAGCCGGGGGCTGGATTTCCCCCGTCCGTACTTGTTTTGCTCCTCATACTGGTAATTCGTGAGCTCAGAGGAGCGGCAGGTCTATGTGCTTGTTCCCGGCCCCTGCTGGAGTCCCGCTGTGTTCTGCAGCTGGCTGAGGACTAGCCACAGTGTGCGAGAGGCATCAAGCTCATGTTCCCTCTGGCTGCGCTTTGGCATCCGTACTGTGCCTGCATTTCTGGATGTATTTTCTCTTGTAATTCAGCAGGTTTTGATCAGTGCTTTTTCACCCTCAGTGAAAATCAAAATTCAGTAATGAATAACATGGGAACAGCTGGTTGGGCTACTGGTGCTGGAGGCCCATTCCGTAAGTAAGGCCAGCTCCCCATTTGTTTTTTCCTGGTGTTTAGTTCAGGACACTTGATGGTTTCACTCAGGAAGGTCCTCAAGGAGATACAATTTGGGGGAAAAAATTACTCTTCCTACTCAAATTCAACTTACAAGACCTTGTTTGTAAGTGCCTTCTAGGTGGTGGGTTGTCTTCTTGAACAAGTGGTGTCAGACTTAGCCTGTATACAACCATGACGTTTGCTAAGTTGTGAGATACCCTGGACGTTCAGGAACTGTTATTGCCTCTAGTCAAACTATCTGTGTGTCACAGGATGTAATGTTTCACCCCAAATCATGCTGCTGTGCTGACCCCGAGATTACAAGGCATTGTGGAGAAGGTGGCTAAAATATGTACCTGCTGTTTTCAGTCATCCTGGAAATAGAAGGGTTTGTAAATCCTTTCGTAATACTTCGGTAGTAATTTTTTAACTGAGCATTGTCACCTGTCAGTGTTTCCCAGAGGGTGAATAACACCAAATAAAGTCATCCTGGTGTTTCAGTAGGGATTAATCCTGCTCCACTGAAGTTAATGGAATAGTTAATTGACGTCTGTGAGTGCAGGGCAGAACCTGGAGTTTCGTGAGCAGCTGGTGCTACCGAAGCTCATGCAGAGCAGCTTTTGGTCTCAGCTCATGGACATTTTGACTGAATCATGCCAAGGTTTCAGCCTGAGCTGAACTCTTCCTAGATATCAGTGGATCTAAATGAGTATGAGCTTGAATGCTCTAATGGTAGGAAGAGATTCAGACCTTGCATACTGCCAGGCACCAGAGAGTCTGTGCAGGAGGAAGTGTCTGGCCAAGACATGGATTTTCTCGGGTATAATGAGCTCAGGCTGAAAGGTTTTCTGCAACTGGATTGTTCAGAACCTCCCACTCCTCCTTGTAACTTCTCTGATGTCTAAAAAGAGTTGTGCTCATGTTAGAGTCTTACCCAAGAGGTCTCTAAGACCTTCTTAGAGGTCTTCTCTTCCCAGCCACTGATTTTTATGAAACATGTAGGAATTTATGTCTAAGATGAGTAGAATGAGCAGCTTTCAGGTTTGCTAGGAGCAGGTTCAGAATGTGCACACTGTCATATTCTCATCCTTCTGTTGTGGATTTCACCCTTGACATGAGGTTTTCCCCCTGTCAGTCCTCTGAAGCCATGGTCCTGGGAACCACCATAAGAAAGAGGGTATATTTAGATTAGATATTAGGAAGAAATTCATGACTGTGAGGGTGGTGAGACCCTGGCCCAGGTTGCCCAGAGAAGCTGTGGCTGCCCCATCCCTGGAGGTGTTCAAGGCCAGGTTGGATGGGGCTTGGAGCAACCTGGTCTAGTGGGAGGTGTCCCTGCACAGGAAGAAATTCTTTCCTGTGAGGGTGGTGAAGCATTGGCACAGGTTGCCCAGGGAAGTTGTCAATGCCCCATCCCTGGAAGTGTTCAAGGCCAGGCTGGATGAGGCTTTGAGCAACCTGGTCTAGTGGGAGGTGTCCCTGCCCAGGGCAGGGGGGTTGGAACTAGATGATCTTTAAGGTCCCTTCCAACCCGAACCATTCTGTGATTCTGTGTCCCTTCCAACTCTAACCATTCCGTGATTCTATGACATACAGTAGAGATGAGAAGAAGAGAGGTGGTCCAGGGAAACCCACCCAGAGAGACATGGCCCCCAGCATCTGGCCACCCTCGAGTGCAGGTATGGGTTATCAGTCGCACCTTCACAGGCACAGCAGAAGATCTCCCCGCACCCCACAGCGACCCTGCTTGCTGTGTCTGTGCCATGACTCACTGAGCAGCACGCTGCACGTCTGGTGAGAAACAGCCCAAAAATCCCCCCAGAGGTCCCTGGCCTCCCACATCCCCGCGCGGCCGAGGCAGGGGAGCTGCGGTCAGGGGCTGCAAGGGGACAGGGCGCCTGTAAGAGGGGAGAGGGTGGGATGTGTCTTTGCTTTGAGCCATATGTTGGATTTCCTATGCGTGACTGCTCTTGATCACCCACGGTCTCGTGGCAGAGCTGCCCTGTCGTGACGGATGCTTTCAGCTGCGCAGCACACGTGCACGAGTCACCATGATGTCTCTGGCCTCCAGCGCCATGGGGACCCCGATAGACATGTTTCACTGGGGCGCACAGGAGTGAGGTCTGGTTTTACTCTTAATACCTTTAAAATAAAATAAAAAGCACACTGCCTGCTTGCTGTTAATCCTCTAGCTGGGTGCCTGTGAGTACATGTGCAGATGTGAGGCTGGAAACCAGGTCAGTAAATAGAAAATGACACTTTTGAAAGAAAAAACTGTGTAAATCTCATAAAGTTTCCTTCCCCTACCCCTGCCTGTAAATCCTGCCTGCTCTGGGAAGCAGCAGGGCTCCCCTCCCATTTTTAAGCTTCTCAAAATCACAAAAATCCCTCAGTGGCAAATCCTAAAATTACTGGGGCAGGAGGAGTGTGAATGGCTGATCAGATCCATGTTTTCATATGCTGAGTCAGGAGGTACCGGGGATTTATTCTGTCCAGCAGCAGGGATGTTGGATAGATGGACGTACCTGATCCTGCTGAAAGAAAAGGTGTTGGCCTTATGGGCCATAAAATGCCCGTCACCCAAAATGAGTCCCCGTAGGACATGTCCCGTCCCTCCCCAGCCCTGCAGCGGAGCACTGCGGGTGACAGGAGGTGGCTTGTTGGCTGCTTGCACTGCGGTGTTCCCAACCACAGAAATCTAGGGGGCTGCTGAGCAGGGCTCCTACAAGCCCTGGGCTCCATCTCCCCGGGCAGGCATGGAGTGGGAAGGCAGATGCGTGTTGAGGTTTAAACCTGGTGGTCGCACCACCAAGCCTTGGGCTGAGGCACGGGGAAGGCGGCTGGTGAAGGGCAGAGATGCTCCCGTGCCATCCCCGTGTTAGACAGAGATTCCTTCCTGGGCGGGGGCGCAGAGATAGGTTTGACCTGAGGAATGTCTTTGGGGGAGTCATTTGCTCTCCCTTGGAGCAGAGTTACTTGATTTTGTTTTGATTTCTTATGTGAATGTCTTTACCCAGACAAATTAATTCATTTCTTGGCTTTGCGAGAGTGTGAGTGATGCAGCAAAGGAGCCATGGTAGATAGCGCAGCACAGATGAACATCAGATCAGGTTCAGGCTGGTGTTGACTGTCAACAGCAGCCGATAGCAATCTGGGCTCTGCCAGCCTGCTCTCACTGCGAGCGAGATTGTCCTCAGATAACCAGCTAGGTCCCCTTCAAAAATCCCTTTGTCTGATCCCACTCATCCTGTAGAAACCCCAACGCACTTACATTTCCTCTAAATGGAGGCATTTCTCATATATACTCATCCCACTGCAAAGCAGCATAATTATCTACCTGCGGCTTGTTCACAAAGCCCTCAGACATGTTTTGAACATCTGACATTTTTCCAAGAATAAACAATCGGGTAGTTGTGAAGTGTTCGCAAACTTTTCCTTCCCGCTTCCTAACCTCCAGGGAGCAAGCAGAAAATAGGCAGTGCTTTCAAATGTTAATGAAATTTTGTATTTTGAAAGAAAAAAAAAAAAAGAAAAAGAAAAGTAACCCCCAAATAATGCTGTCCCTTTGTTCTGTCATCTCTGGTCACTTTGTTCCCTTTTTCTTACTGAGAATTTCATCCTTTTGTCAGATGTTACTGTTCCTGCTGGTGGGTTGAGTAGCTGAATTGCTTTAAAGAGAAGATAAAAAGTGTCTTTGCAGGACAGAGTCAGTCCGTAGGGAGATGCTCGAGGAAGGTGGGACACAGGGTAAGGAGCCCGGGTCTGGGTTGGATGGGGGACCACTCAGCCCTCTCAGATCAGACCTGTCCTCTCCCTGTCCATCATGTGCCGTGTTGCTCTCGCATCCCTTATTCTGGCTCCCAAAAGCAAAAGCACCGTAAACAATAACCATCAATAAAGTGGATTGTGGTACTTCTAATTAAAAAAAAAAACCAAACACAAACCAGTGCTGGACACGTCCATCTGCCTTCTCCTTAGTGTGGAGTGGAAAGGAAATTGGTTTTATCATAATTGGATTCACACCTGCTTCAGTTCTCTGGTAAGAGAGGGTCTCTTCTGGCCCCAGTTTGTACTGAAAAATAATTTGCTTTTGCTTTTTCCTGCTTTACTTTTTCCTGCTGGATTGGGCATCAGAACGATGGTCCTGGCAAACACATCCCAGCACATGCATCACACCATGCCCCGTGGGGCTGGGACCGGAGAGCTGATGCCAGGCAGCACCCACAGTCGTAGGGCTGTGAGTTGCAGTGCAAGCTCGATGGGTGGAACCTGAACATCTTTTGTCATTGTAAAATGAAGGCAAGTTGCTGCTGCTGGTGCAGATGACAGCGGCTGTGCATCCTTGTGTGTAGTGGTACAATCCGGGCTGTTGCTATGGCTTCGGCACTAACGGATCAGGTTGTAGGAGGCAAAGCAACCCCTTAGAGAAATAAATCAGTGCTACTTTGGGAAGAGATTATTAAATATTATTTTGTTATTATTATTGCTGGTTGTTTCACTTCTGTAGCTGCTGGGTGTTTGCCGGGTGGTAATTAAGAGGAGCCCAATGTGCTGTACAGGCAGTTTGTGCCGTGCTGCCTCCAGCCCTGCCCGCCACCCCTCTAACCACTCTTGGGAAGGGCCCAGGACTGGCTGATAACAGCCTCTGTGCCAAAACCCCAGCGACAATCCCACTCCTTCCCCAGCACCTAAGGTGAGTCTGCCTGCAGGTGTTCCCCCGCAGGAGGACAGCGTCTTCTGCCCATTGTACAGATGGGAAAACCAAAGCACAGAGCTGCAAAGGGAGGAGGAGAACAGGGGAGCAGAGGCAGATGTCAACTCTACATCTCACGAGTCTCAAGTCAGTGCTTTACTCATATCATTCAACTGAGCGTCTCTCTAATCTCCTGTGTCAGCCACTGCCCTTGGGTATAATTTGAAGCTTTAGGCTGTTTTGGCCTTGGAAGAGTTTTGTCCAAGATGATTGCCTCTTCTCGCCTTGGCTGGGATCTTGGGGTGATCTGGGCCAGTGTTTCTAACTGGGAGCCTTTAATGGTAAATGGTGCATCCCTACTGCAGCCTGTCGGTAGCCCATTAGAAAGACACCCTCTCGCTGTTTATTTACCTCTGTGTGTGCTTACGAAAGAAAAATAAATGCTAAGGGATTACTCCCCTAATGAATAGACCTGTGTGTGCATGCATGTAGTGCAGCATCTTACAAGTCCATCTCAGTAGTTTTTAGATCTAAGAATGAAAGTTATAATGAGTAAAATATTGATTTCCCATAAAAGGGTTTTAATCAAATGCCCTGACACCCCAAGGGGGACAGAACTCTGCTACAACACCAAATTGCACTTCATACACCATCTATTTTTCAAACACTGTATAAATGAGCCTGCCCACTGGATATATGAGCGTTCCCAGATGTCATACATCACTGGGAACAGGGAGAGCTATAAGGAGAGTCAGAGCCGTCTGGCTTGGGAAGGGGATGCTCTGGCAAACCCGCTGGGGTGCTCTGGGGAAAGCAAGGTCTCTTATTTCCTTTGGCAGGACCTGCAGCCCACGTAAAGGACTGACAGTGAGGTGCTTGCTGAGGCCTTTAAAGTGCTGGTGGTCCTGTTTCTCCTGAAGTGAGGGTCTTTGTTTTTTCCTTGTTGGGCGCTGGCCAAGCTTGCAGTGTGCGAGGAGCAGGAGCTCATGGGGGTGAAACCGGTGTGTGCTCCACCACGCTGGAAGGTGCTGTCACCAACAAGCATTGCCCCAGGGGAATTTTGACTTTCATAGTGCATTTGGCAGAGACCTCAGGATGCATTTTGCAAATTCCAGGTAGGACTGGTGAAGGCAGGAAAGAAGATCCATGGTGCAGACCAGAGACAAGAGGGTTGCCTTTAATTGCTGTCATTGCCTTTAGATCCAGCTGGCTTTGACATCAGCTTGGGAATGAATTTTTGCACATGTTCCTTTTCCCCCTTCATCCTTTGCCTGTGTGGGTCTGGTTCCTTATGTCCCCTTTGAGCTCTCTGTCCAGAAGGTGCCCAGACGTGCACCAGGGAGATCTCTCCTGCCTGCTGAGAGCGATGCCAGCTTGTCGCAGGTTATTCCCTCACACTTCAGGCAAAGGGTGAGCCTTCAACAAGGACTGAGACAACAGAAAGCAGCAAACACCAACTATTAAAAAGAACAAGAGTGATAGGGAGAGGATTAAGTGAGCAGTCCAGTGTCTCACGGCAGTAGCGGCAGACAGGCCAACCTTCTGGGCTCACAGAGTCCACGGTGCTTGGTAATGAAGAAGCTCTGCTTGGACTTGGGTACCAGGATTTGGAGATCCTGAGATGGGAGGCACAAACTCTCCTCTTCCACACCAATTTGCAGCAGGGCACTGGTATTGTCACTGGTCTTCTGGAGAGCCTGAAGGCTCACCCAACGCAGTGGAGATGGCTCCTGTGTTTCACCACGCTTTGGATCTGGAGTGTCCCCCAGTGGCATTCAGGTGACTTTGGGGGTTTTTTTGGGGGCATAACTGACCCCTGAGCTGGGGTTTGAAAGCCCTGGCGTCCTTCTCCAGACGAACAGTGATGCAGGCCCTCTTCTGGACGCCCAGGAAGAGTCAAGAGCCAAAAGCCATGACTTTGCTCTCTTGAGCACTGGGGCTGTGTATAAAATAAAGCACACTGTGTTAAGAGGCAAAGAAAAACTGCACCAAAGAGGGTAACGAACCGTGGTGCAGTGCAGGGAGTGGTAAAATGAAGCATGCCTTTGCAAGACTGGTGGCCACAGCGCTTTAGTTCAACTTCCCCCGCCCTGTGAAGCAGCATCTTCCCCTCTGCTGTACCTTGTCCCAGGCTGGCGTTAGGGCTCCCAGCTGGGTGGCGTGGCTTTTACCCCGTGAGAGGAGTGTGGCCATAGCCTGTTTTAATGCTGAACAATGAGCTTTCTGTTTGAATTTTCTGTTCTCCACACCCTTGAGACACCCAAGGACCACCACACCTTTGCACTGCCCCATTTCCAGCCTGTTTTTTCCAGCACCTCCCAAGGAAGAGCAGGGAAAGCTTTCCTCTTTCTTCTTCCTGGCTGCTCTCATCTCAGTCTTTGCTATCTCTCCAGAGATGATGTTCCAAAATAACATGTGGGTACTCCTGACTGGAAACTACATAAATGAACTCTCTTTGAACTCTTATTTTCCACTATTCACCAGTTTATTTCTTCTTCCCAGCATGAGCCTCCTGTGTGCTCTTTCCCTCATCGCCAGCACGGGACCACAACAGTTCCCAAAAACTTTAGGACACAAGGTTTCCCTGCTGTTGCCTGACAAAGGGGTTACTCACTGCATATCTTGTCTACTTAACATCTTTTTATACCAGAAAAGTGCTGTCTTAACTCCTAGCCCCCGTCTGCACACCTGAGGACCTGCTGCAGCAAAGGGCGAGTGCTTGGTACTTACAATGGCAGCGACACGGGAGATGCAGTGTGGGCCCAGGGTTGTGTGTTCACACACAGCGAGTCCAATAACTTTAACCCAGTGCGCATGTGCAGAAGTTTCTGAGATGTGTAGCTGCAGGACCTCACCTTTGCCTCACCTTTGCAGTGAACTCTATTATCCTTTTTTTTTTTTTTCAAATTGGAAATGAATTCTCCAAGATAAAGCTCCATCACTGGGACTCTGCCTTTTTGGAAAGCATACGATACGCTTCTTGACTGATGTTGAGTTCAGCTTATGCCACTGGAAATCTACTTCTTAGTCCAGCCCTAATATTATACATCTCATCAGACGTTCCCAAATCCTCTGCCAGGGCAAGCTGGTATCACACCATTAAAGTCACCAGCGGTCCATCAGTTTGCATCAATAAAGTATTTGATCCACAGGAGGAGCTTAAAAGGAGCTTCAAGGTGATGCTGTTGACCCCAAGGTTCACAATTCACTTGAGCAAAATAAACAATGCATTGGAGACCCAGATGAAAGCTTTGCCTTCGGGAGCCATTTCAAGCATTTCTGGGAGCCCGTCATTCTGAGTGACTTGTATTATTATCTTTTGTTTTCATTCCATATTTCATTCTCACCCTCCTCTTTTGCCTCACCTCACCCAAAATTGGGAAGTTGTCATTTATGTATTATGCTTTGGCTTAAATCAAATTGCCTTGGGTTTGTAGCAGGGAGCCAGAAAATATTAGCACCGGGGAATCAGTATTCTGGAGGTGCGTTGCTTGCTTTTTGAGTACTTATTTATCCATCCCCAAGGAGGTGAGGGTGTGCAGTGTCTGTGCCTCATTGTCCTGCCAGGAGCATCCTCCCGGCCCAATATCACCCTCCAAATGGAGTCGGGTGCCAGTGGCAGGGTTCTTCCAGGAGTTATCTGAACCGCTGTTGTTTTGATTAGAGCGGTTTGTCCTTCCCTGTCACACATAATTTCTGTTACGATGGCTCATTTTTCTTGGCTGTAAGTGGAATTGCAGAAAACAGATAAGTTGTCTTGCTCTTCCCCGTTGATGAATCATGCTGCCTTCCTTCCCTTGTCCCGCACTCTCCGGGTTCACTGTCGCCTCTGCTCCACAATAAATACTTTCCTACACCCAGTGCTCTGTAAATCTCACCCGAAGCCTGGAAAGTTTTAAAAGCGCTCTGTCAAGTCACCCTGCCATTGCTAGGAGAGCCGGCAGAGATCGTCCCTGAAGCAGGGGCATGTGGAGCATGCGGGGGGCACTAGAGCCACCCCCAGGGTTGCACCCAAGGGAGAAGGGAATTCTATGCTCAGCCATCAATGGTTGGTGCCACTCTTGTGGATGAAAATATTTGACACGGTTACAATTCAGCGGCTATTCAAAATTTATTAACGACGTAAGGCAGATTGAGAGGTTGAATTTTAGCAGCGCTTAATCATTCACTGGTTTAGGGGTTTACAAAGTGAGTAAACAAAATAATTGAGCGGCGACTTAGTTACAGATTCTAAGATTCACACTAAATTACTAGAAGGCATCCCGAATCAATACATATACGTATAAGTAGAGGTACAAATCACAGATTAATACTTTTATATCTCTCTCTCCCTCTCTCTCTCTCTCTAAGTAATGCATATAAGCGTGCGCACGCACACACATACAGGTCTCCGATTGGGAATTTCTTAATAGCAGGCAATGCTATCGAGCCGAAAGGTGCTGCTTTTAGATCTTACACATTAACGGATGGACAGAAGAGCATCCACATCCATAAAGCTAATGTGTATCTCACATCATAGATGGAGAGGTGGATATGAGAGAGAGAGAGAGAGACTAGCCTATAGTTAAAATTTCCTATTCTCAGATTTGGAGTAAATACTCACGATGCATCGACATTCCTCAACAGGTGATAGTTGAGGCTTGAGAAGGGTCTTCTCCTGCCCTGGCCTCAAGGTGTCAGCCTGAGAGATATCTCAACTCAGCCAGCCAGCACTTGAAACAGGTACGCCCATGTTCATCTCACTTGTGAAGCCCCCCTGAAGCCGGACCCCCTTGGCACCCATGGTGGAGAACCACTGCCCTCATACCACCAGGCTCCCCAGGGGCCACTGGCAAGTCCTCTGCGACAGCCGGGGGCCGTTCGGAAAGCGATAGGTGACAACCCTAGAAATAAATTGGGAGCAAGTCAGGGGAAGCAGCAAAGTTACACCCCCTCCAAAATTAGGGTAATGGGAGAGGGCCAGTCTGGGAGCACTGCTAGCATGTTATTACAATGATTATTGATTTTTCTGCAGGAGTGAACCACAGATCAAATTAAGAAACACGGCCCCTTTCTGCAAGGCGTAGTGCAAGTGAACCAAGGGACAATCTGACCCCAAAGACCTTATGGCCGTGGTCAGGCTATTGGGAACTGGAAGCCCCAGTGGAGCATCCTTGCTGCCCACCTTCTGGGCTTTGCAGCTGGGATTTTGTAATTTAACTGAAACATCTGAAACCTTTAAATTCCATTAACGGCCCTAATCTGTCTTAATTTCTTTTAACTTTGCATAGGTTTTTTAAGTAGATAAACAGATTTAATACTCCAGTTCATACCCTCTGCCATGGACCTATTTTCATTATGGTTTATGACATCGCAGGGGAGGCTCAACTACATAAAAATATTAGCCACAACCCCAAAATCATGGAGACGCTTCTTTTTATGTATGTCACGCTTTATGTCTCTCTGCAGCCTTGTTCCTAATTTAACACAAAATCTAAGTAATCTGTTTGCAGTGGGTTGGTTGTGTTGGCACCGAGCGAAGCACCAGGAGCCCTTGCTGCCAGCGTGGCCTTTGGAGCGCTGAGGGGCGTTGAGCTCTGCTGCTGCTTTTAGCGCTGGTGCTGTCTGTGGCTATCAGTCCCACAGTCTGTGTTCCTCGGGGGTGGGACTGCATGTAATGTACCTACCTTTGGCACGAGGAAGAGACTTAATGCTGTGTTAGCCACATGGTTGGTGGAAGATCGGATCAAGGTTGAGGATGTAGAGGCTGTCTGGTGAAAATCTGGCTGTACCCTGCATTAAAACAAATCCTGAATCAGTTAAAAGACACTTCTGTACATCTCAGGCTCTTCAGCCATTCAGAATTGTCACACGGTTAATTATAGAGAAATTCTTGCTACTTTCCTTTTGATGTCACATTTAGTCTTTAGTCTGCACCAAAGTATCTGGACTGTGGGTGTTTTTTACTAGCAGAAGCAATGTGCGACTGGGAATCCTCCAGCCTCTCCAGCACCACCCGTCCTGCCCTTTCCTTCTCTGCCAGGTCTGTGCCTGGGGAGAATGGAACAGGAAGAACATATTCTTGACCTGTAAGCCCCACTTTGGAAAGCCTTCAAGAGCTCTTTCCACCCCCTGCATTTTACAGGCTCGGTTAAATTTTGGTTTAACCTGGGCTGGATCCTAAACTGGCCCAAGCAACCAGTTAGCATGGGAAATAGCACAACCTTCCCAGGGGCAGGAATGGGGGGTGAAAGAAAAAAGAGAGCTTGGCAGGCTGATGCCAATGCTGATCTAAAGTGCTGCCCATATTTTTGTGGAAAATAAGACATCTGCACTTTATTCCTTCTGCAAGTGCTCCAGTGGGATGTTTTGCATGCTTTGGGAGTTGTGTTCAGCCTACCCCAAAATAAAATTTTTAGTGGATGAACTACTCTTCTGGAAACGTGCTTCCCAGCTTTACTCTAGCAGTTCACTCTCTTCACCTAATCTGTAGAGGGGCAAATGAGAGACGCCTTTGTCTCTGCACCATATAAAATATACATTAGTACTTTCACATGGGATGAGCCAACCATTTTACTGGTTGAATAACTTTGCTTCAGAATACATTTTCCCACTTTCCTGTGGGAGAAAATCCTTGCTCCATTCATTTTTTAAATGTCCCTTGTAAATTAAGACCTTCGTATTTTCTAAAGCCCTTCGCTTCCCTGCCTCATCATTTGTAAGCTTCTAATCCCTTTAATCTTTCTAGTCAGGAGATGTCGAGGCAGCGGGGAGCTTTGTAAAGGTGTGGAAATCTCACCAAATTCCTGTGTAATGCCCTCCTGCTCCGCGCTCCAGGTAGCTCTGCGGTGACACATTACCCGGCTGCTGGAGGCAGATCAAGGAAGGGCAATGCCAAATATGTGAGATAGTGATTTCATGAGTTGAAAGTCAGCTAAGAAGAATGGGATCTCTATCTAAACCCGCTGTGAGTCCTTCTCCTCTCCCACCTTCTGGGAGTTTTACCCGTCTCCATCAGAGCAGATTCGAGATGGACCATCCATCTCCCTCACTGTACACATTGCAGTGTCTCTTCCCTGCTCAGTGTCAGTGATGCCAACAGCATCACTGGTGCTGGAGTGAAATTAGGATTCATCTGGTAACAGCGACTGTCAAAAAATGAATGAAAATGTGGATTTAATCTCAAAGAGGGTTAAAAGTAGGACCTGAACATCCTTTGAATGGAGGAACTTGTCATTTAACAGCTAAGGGTACATTCTTATTGATTTTAGGGGTCTAGATAAAGTGTTAAAACTAACATTAGCTTTAGCCAGGCAACGGGATCGTCTCCTGCTCCTGATGGCATGTCCTGGTGACGGCAAAGGGAGGAGAACTCCTGGCAGTGAAACTGGAGGGAAACAAATGCAGCATATGGATGAGCAGTCATCTGTATGGTAAGGTGCCGAATATATGTATTAAGTCAAATTATCCCTTAATCTGACCACCTGTATAGATCAGGCCCTGGGACTGCCCTGAATTCCATATTGAAGTAACACAAAAACGGTGGCAGGTTTTTTTAGGAATATAATCCGCCTTGCTTTAAAAACAATAGAGAATCTATCAAAACAAGTAGTCGCTCAGACTAATTACCCACAGTGTACAGCATTTGTACCTTGTTTATAATCTGACTTTGTCTGGCTTCATCTTCCAGTTGCTGGATGCTCTCATGGCTTGGTCCAGCAGGTTGATAAATTCTCTTTTC
Source organism: Dromas ardeola (assembly GCA_013398915.1). NCBI lineage: Eukaryota > Metazoa > Chordata > Aves > Charadriiformes > Dromadidae > Dromas > Dromas ardeola. Next base: position 81,539 of record VYZM01023614.1, read on the forward strand.
CATTTGCACTCTCCATAATGGCACTTACAGCCCCTGGCCAAGCCACCAGGTAAATTCTTCTTTGTCAAGCAACAAAGTTTTTCTAAAAAAGTATGTTTTCCAATCCTTGAATAGTTCTTATGACCAAGCTGTCTCCAAACTGTCTGTGTTTTCCGTGGATTTTGCCCAGGAATAGTTCTGCCAGAGCCAAACGCAGAATTATTGATTCCTACTCAAACCTGGTCTGCTCACCCTAGGACTTCATAAGCCATTTTGGGTCCAGTTAGTTTTCCACGATAAGCTCAAGGACTTTCCAGAGTTTCTGCTTCTCAAAGGAGGGTGCCTCACTGTGTGGGTCTGGCCCACGTGTTCTGCTCTGCTGTGACACATTCTTTGTTATTCTCTACTCACCCAACTTTCTCTCACCTGCAGACAGCGGCAGTGATGGTTTAATGCCTTCCTCCAGGTCATTAATAGAGACAGAAAACAGGATGGGTGTGAAAACCGGCTGTGGTGGGACCCTGGGAGCGGCTGTGTGCTGATGGTTGAAGACTTCTCTGTTTAGCCAGGTCCTAATCCAAAACGTGGCCCAAGTCAAACATCTCGAAGAAGCCTCAATTTATTGATTCTATTATTACCTCTATAAACCCAGCTTGGGATCTTCTTCTGAAATGATCTCGCTTTACTTTGACAAGATGTATATTCCATATATGAGTTGATTGGCATTAATGTTCTTACAGATATTATATATAGCAGCTATCGCTGTCATCATTTGCATTTGCAGGTTGCTTTTCATCAAGGTGATTTGCAGCCATGAACAAATCTTCGTGACTTTATATTAAAACCAAAAAGCAACCCCTTCATGCTCACATGGACTATGGCACAGGGAGATTAAAAATCATAGTGGAAGAAAGAGGATTTCTCCCAGCTTTCCTGTGTAAGGTGTTCTCATGGGTGCTTCCAAGGGTGAGGTTTTCACCTCCTTACGTGATGGATGATCAGCACCCTTACTGCAGAACCCTCTCAATTTCAGCTGTCCTCCCAAATTGGCAGCCAGTTGCAGAGACAAAGCACATATGAGCCATATAGAGAAGTTAAGAAATTAAATAACTTAGGAGGAAGTGACTGCAGTAATATTTACTCTTCTGCACTCAGGAGCGAGAGGTCAGCTGGCCAGGTAGCGCTGTGAAAAAATGCCTCTGCAAAGCCAGAAAGATAACAGAATCACAGAACCACAGAA
>VYZM01023615.1:4792-21339 GCA_013398915.1 Dromas ardeola
GGACACAGCCCTCGAGGTGGGGCCTCCCCAGTGCCCGGTACGGGGGGACGGTCACTGCCCTGGTCCTGCTGGCCACGCTATTGCTGACACAGGCCGGGATGCTGGTGGCCGCCTTGGCCACCTGGGCACACTGCGGGCTCGTATGCAGCCGGCTGTTGACCAACACCCCCAGCTCCTTTTCTGCCAGGCAGCTTTCCAACCACTCTGCCCCAAGTCTGTCTATTAATTAATTAATTGATAATTAAACAAACATGTCTATTAATGAAACCATACATCGCCTAGGAGTCAGTCACGTCTGAAAACGTGGCACTCGGCGGACACCTCCCAAAGTTGGCGCTTGGTTCTGCAGGTCCATCTGCAGTCACGCTTTGTGCTGCAAATCCGACCTCTAGGATGGGCCAACAACTGGATCAGGTCCTTTCATCTACAGCTCATCTGCACAGGTCACATCACCTACCTATATTAAAATATTCCCCCAATTTCTTTTGGAAATACCTGTTAGCTGGATTCTGCCTACCCACTAGAACAAGCTCCTTGTTTTAGAGATAAACCTATAAATACAAAATAACTCAGGACGCTATATTAAATATATTCTACATTTCTGACTCATACTTTTTGTTTTTTAAAAAAGATGAGCAAGGACAAAAAAATTGTATTTTTTTGACACAAAAGATTGCCATTGTGTTTTGTAGTACGTCATAACCAGAAAACTGCCCAATTTGGCTGGATTAACAAAAAAAACAACAAAAAAACTGCACAAAAAACTTAGACTATTTAAACATTCAAGAACAAAAGTCTCAGTGTCAAGGCACATACCTGGATAAAACAGTGGATAAGAAATTACAGCTAAATCAGACGTTAAGAGGACTCTGCACTTCAGGACAGGAATTTCCATACTAGATCATGTATCAGGCAAGCACGTATCTTACATTTCAGGATATTTTCTGAAACAGTTTACAGGAAGAGACTTATGGGACACTGTTGTTTACGTTGGCAAACGCATTACAAGGAAGCTGTAGTTAAATGTGTTTTGTCTCAGATTCCTGCGGTTATCAGATAATTCTCCTGCAACACACAGAAAAAAAAGCTGCTTCTAAGTCTTCCAGTTCCTAGAAATAAGGTTTACAAAGAAAAATGTCTGCACCAAGTTTCAGAACATATTCTTAATGAATATTTCAAAAAGGTGGTAAGCCTGACAAATTGTATCATGTCTTTTGGGCAGGGGAGACTGGCTGTTACATGCACTCTCCTGCCATGTGTTTGCTCATGTCAAGGCCGTTACAAGATGTGCAGCAAGGCTTGCAAAATCCAGATTCTCATTTTTTTGCACTAGCTTCAAATCCCACGCTGCATTTTAAAGCTGCCTGCCAATGCCCCGTCAACCCATTAAACAGGAGTAGCACCGAACCTGCCCAAACGTTGGCATTTTTCTCCTTAGAAGAGCTGATGGTATGAGAAAACTACGTTTCTGGGTATCATTCTCTGAGCCGGTAACACTGGCTAACTTCCTGCTGCATCCAGAAATTAAAATATTAAATGAGCGGGTAAGACATTGCAGGGAAAGAGGAGCAAACCGTAAAGCTCAAGACACTGGTAGGAAGAATTTAAAAAAAAAAAAAAAAAAACAACAAAACACAAAACCAAACCAAACCATTATAGCCTATGCAGGTTTTTTTAATTTCTTGTTTTTAAGTGGAGCAGCGTGCACACCAGCGCATCAGTCCCTCTACTGCAGCTGGTTCCCAAGGACAGAATCCGGGGTATCAGTTAATGAAAGACTGGAATCAGCCGATGCCGCCTATTTAAATACCGTCGGAAAAAGCCGCAGCAGAGAGTAAGGCCCCTAAGTTTTGGCTACAAAGGTTTACGTTCTGTTTATTAAGTCTCTACAAGCCAGAAGAAAACACAAACAGATGCCAAAAGACAGAAATCTTTTACCACTCACATCTGTCAAAATATAAGCAGAATAGCACAAACGAGACTGGGTGTAGGCATATATTGTATATATTTAAAGAAACACAGGTAATGCCAAGGGTGCTTCCACGACCCAAAAAACAATTTCTTGACAGATTGTCAACAAGATTATTATTTTTTTTTTTTTAAGCAATTTGAAGACAATTCAGTGATTATATGAGTTAAGTGAAATAACAGACCTCACAGCAATTGTACAGTTGGCACTTGAGAATGGAGAGCCAGAGGTCAGAAATACATTCTGAATTCTGTTCTCGGGACATTCCACCACGAGGTCAATGCACTGGCATAGATTAACACAAAAATTTATCTCTAAATACATTAATTGTGTGCGTGTGTATGTGCACGTGTGTGAAAAGCACAGAACAAAGACCGGAGGATTGTTTCCATCATCCAAATTGCACAGAAGACGTTAAAACGATTCAGGTGTAAAACTTCCACCACACATCGAAAGAGAAGAAGCCCAAATTAACACCGCTCCCTCCACACACAGATGAAACCTTTTGCATCATTTAAAATAAATACAGTGCAGGGTCAGATGTAAACAGCTTCACCACATGGGTACAGTTGAAAACCAGCATTGGAATCAAGTGGATTTTATGAGCAAAACTTCAGTGCTACAAATCCTTTGTGCAAGACAATCCTATGTTGAGTTAAAACATATCAAGTCAGAATTAATTCTCAAAATCTTCCTTTGCATCTTTCTGAATTTGGTAACAAATTCAGCATGTGCAAAGTCATTTGAGTAAGATCACAGGGAGGCACGTTCTCGTAACCTTCGCTCTAATAAATAAGGTTCCTGCCCAGAGACAGAAGGCAAGGAATCAAAACCAATTAGCAGCTTTTTCTGGCAATTTTTACTTGTTGATGTCCATTAGCTCTGGAGAAGGTTCACTGAGAAACCCAGGCGCCCTGCCAGCACTTGAACTCATTTTCAAGTATCTTTCAGCTGAACTATACACCTGAAGTTACCAAGGATTGATCAGGTATTGTTCCATGGTACTACTGCATTAAAACAACTGGGGCTGAAAAATCTCATTAACGGCTATACAGTATTTAACTTCATATAAAAAGAGAATGTACGGAACACAGTGTTTAAATTAATAAATAAGGTTAAAATTACAGGAAACAAAGTGTTGCCACTAGCCCTTTCTAGAATGAATTTTAGAAGAAAAGTCCATTTAACTTTCAGTCTGCCAGGAAGTACACAGGAGTTCCATCAAAAAGCTGTGCTTTTAAAAATCTCGGCGTTTTCTTCTTCCTCCTTGGAATCCCTTGTGCTACTAGATGCAGGCCTGTATTCTAATCTGGGTGAAAAAAAAAAGAGAAAAGAAAGAAAAAAGAAAGTAACTTAAAAAATATATGAGAGAATAGAGGAAAAAGAAAATATCTTGGGTCTCCTGAACCCTATTTGACATTACAGCTTCCTAATTTTAATATCCCGATGACCTCTGTTGGACACGTCCCTTTCTTACACCAGGCGTATGGTTATGTGCCATCTTCAATCAGAGCCATGGCAAAGGGTCAAATGCTCTCAAAGCCCTTTTACGTCACCTTTTAGGTGAACTAAATTGGAAGAGCTCAGCCCTTCACCAGGACTTATATGACTTTCAGAACCTAGAAAGATAGATTATAACCTACAAAGTGTCCCTGTACGTTTACAAAGCAATACACATTTAGAAATGCATTCCTCATATCTACTTCTATTCCATCCTCAGAGTCAAATGATAAATTTGGAGCCGAGAGATATACGGACAAACGTACACACTTGGGAAGAAGGACCAGGATTCCAGCCAAGCTCTTGCATCTTCAGCAGAGCACTAACCACACTACCGAATCCAGCCCCTCTGTCTGACAATACCTAAGTCAGTCTGCTCCTCAGAGCAGAGAACAGAGGTTTTAAGATCAGAACGCCACACTTACCCTTTCACCAACAGCATTTGCTCAATTGTGTCTGGAAGAGGCATGCCGTAGCTTTCTGGCAGAAATAAAGTCAGAATTCCTGACAGCACAGTCAGGCTCCCCATCAGGATATAAGGCAGGAATCGATCGTAGGCACCTAATAGAATTAAAAAAAAAAAAAAAAAAAAAAAAAAAGTGCTAGCATCAGCTCTAAGTTTCCAATAATTTTTGCACCCAGGTACAGGGCTTTATCTGAGCAAGATTTATGCTTTCAGTAAAAAAACAACCAAGCAACCCCCCTCACAGACTAGCACTCAAAGCATGTTGTTATAAATGTGGTTTTAGGAACACAAAGAGACTGGGAAACAGTGGCTGTAAGAGCTGTCCCTATTGAGTCAGTAAGATTGTGAGTCTTCAGAGCATCTCTTCAGCAGGCACAAACCCCCACTTCTCTACGTTATAGCCACTCCTCAGAGACGCTGAGACCCCGCCGCTACCTGCGCTTTCACAAGACACCTGCACCTGGAAGCAGAGAACAGCAGAAAAGCCCAATGACCCCCAGAGGCAGGACACTGATCTGGGTAAAAGCCATCGCTTTCCAACCGCCAGCATCTCCCCCGCACACGCACAGACTCGTTAACTTACCGAGGTAAACGAAGTAAGGCGAGAGGATGCTGCCCAGTCTAGAGGCCATGGAACTGGCTCCAACTCCCATGTTTCTCACCACCGTTGGGTAGAGCTCAGCCGTGTAAACATAAACCATCGAAAAGGCAGACGTGATTCCGAATTTCCCCAACATCACCAGCAGAATAGATAGTGCACGAATATCTGAAATCAAAACACAGTAAGGACTTCAATAAAGCTCTGATAATTCATGGTAGCTCTTAACTTCATTGTGTTTGTAGAACTCCTGCCTAATTAATTCCAGCATCTGGTGTCCTTTTCTCCTGTACGCGTCCTGCAAGCCTGGGCAACATTTTTTGTTTTCTTTCTTTTAAAATTACTAGGACTCAACATTTTCATTTCCTCTTGAGGATGAGCTTCCTGCCAAGCAAAAAACGAGGAGAGGAGAGCAAGAACTGGAGAGATCCTCTCAGATTTCAGGGGCCAGGTCTCTATTGCAAACAATGCCATATATCCCTTTTTAATAAAGCGAACACAGTTAAACATTTCCAACAAGTTATTTTTTGTTTCCTACTCTGGTTTCTCATTAGCTTTCCTAGCTACAAGTCAGTAATTTAATTATAGGAAGCTGGGTTGACTTTAGCTGGGACAGTTAGATTTGAAAATCAAAACAGAACGTATCAGCGCCAACTGACTCAAAGGACAGGAGGGAAAAAAAAAAAGAGAATGTAACATATATATTACCTGTATAAAATAAGCAGGGCAGTACTCGCACATTCTCTTCTATTCTTTGATTCGTAAACAAGTGCTAAGCAACAACACCTCCCCCATCGTATTCATTATCAGCAACGAGTCCATAACCCTATTAATCTAACTGACCTAAAGATAGATGTGGTTCGATATCCAACAAATGTTATTTTGTCCGCCTTTCCAGTTGTGAAATATTATTTTAACTATCAACGCTAATTCAGCACCAGCATCTTTGCTTATCAAAAATGAAATTCCGTGAATAGAACTGTTTAAACAAGCCATAGAGTCATTGACAGCTGTTTGGGAAGTGAGTTCTGCAGCCTCTTGGTAGCCTCTGCTCACCAAATGCTGGTTGGTCTTGTCCTGATTTTACACTTGGACCTTACCAGGGTCTAAGGGACGTCCATTAAGGCAAAACTGGACTACAGAGCTGATCCCAAGAGACCACAAAGCCAATGATCCACCTTTAAAAATATATCTGAATCGACGTGTTGTGTGAGCTCCCTGTGAGAACCACGGAAGAGGGGCAAAGATAGGGAACAAATATCTGTTTTTAGTCCCCTCAGGACACTTTTCCTCCACATCTGCCCAGTGCACGGTACTGCACTTCACCTATCATACATATTTGAGATCAACTAATGATTCCATACGTGAAGGCACCAGCTGAATGAAGAGAAGAACACAGCCTCCCAAGAATAATGCGGCAGCCATTGAATACCGTCGGGGCAGGTTTCGAAGCAGCAGCCAGGAAATAATGTAGGCTGGAACTTCAATCACTGCCGAGAGGAAGCAGTTCACAAAGACGTCTCCGTGCAAGTTAGGTGTGTCCAGAGAAAGTCCAAAATAACCAACAGAGATTATCATCCTGAAAGAAGCAGAATAACGTGATCAGATGAATTCCTCCTCCTCCTGAGGTTGCCATGAACCTCTTTTAGATCTCTGAAGCAGAGAAATCACTATGTAAGGTAAATTTAGCATGTCAATTTGTTCACCTCTGAAGCATATTTAAAAAAAATAATTAAAATTTCCTATTCAGCATTAACACAATTAGGTAACTCCAGAGCTGAGGCACGGGCCTACAAGCCCATGGTCACAGGTGCTGGATGGTCCTGCAGCTGTAGAGGTCACGCTTCTTTCCTGATGCCATCCCGTGACTTTACAACTGTCTATCCCGCTCTCATTCAGACCTTGCAAGGAAGCTCTGGGTATTTGTCACTTTTAGACATCGAATTTGTCTCTGCGAGTCATGCTGCTGGAGAGGAGCTGACTGCTTCTAATGCCTCCATATCTCAGGTCACCCCTGGGAGGTAAGTGATGATCATTCCCAAGGCAGTGACACAGCAGTTCCTATTACTAGTAGTTATTGCCTTAGCCCGAAAGTTCAGGCTACTGAATTTTACCCCTGCTGAGGCCTTTTCTTTATGTTTACAAGGGAGCTCTGGATGGAGAATGTTGTTTCTGGGTCATTACCCTCCATGATCTGTGTATAAAGTCAGAGAGGAGCAGTATGGCACCCCAGCAGACCCAAACAATGCGGGATTTTCTCTGCCATGCCCCAGGCTGGCTGGGCAGCATCCAAGTCACATTTGCGTGGCTCGGTGCCTGGGTCAGTCAGTGCGGCAGGACAGGGCTTGGTGGCTGGGAACGCTGCCATCTTAATTGTGCCGCGGCCAGATGAGAGCTGGCTTCCGCAGGATCAAGGGAAACACACAACTGGCCCTGGAGAGAAAGCCTGTCCTGTCTTGGGAGGTGCTGGGAAAAGAATAACCTTCTCTGCTTCACCAACGAGTAACATGTGGTAAACAAGGAAACTGCGGGCATTGGATCAGGATGTTTAGCCTGGAGAAAAGGAGGCTGAGGGGAGACCTTCTCGCTCCCTACAGCTCCCTGAAAGGAGGGGGTAGCCAGGGGGGGTCGGTCTCTTCTCCCAAGGAACAGGCGATGGGACAAGAGGAAACGGCCTCAAGTTGCGCCAGGAGAGGTTTAGGATAGATATTAGGAAAAATTTTACACTGAAAGTGTTGTCAAGCGTTGGCACAGGCTGCCCAGGGCAGTGGTGGAGTCGCCATCCCTGGAGATATTTAAAAGCCGGGCAGACGTGGTGCTGAGGGACATGGGGTAGTGGGGGTTTTTGTCAGTGTTGGGTCGATGGTTGGACTCGATGATCTGAAAGGTCCCTTCCAACCGAGACGATTCTCTGATTCTATGAGGTGTGAGGTGCCACGGTGAGGCACAGAGCAGTCAGCACTTCATCTCCTTCAGCATCTATGTTGATAGCAAAACCTGGAGCAAAATCACTGCACAGCACAAAGCGGATCACTGACAAAAGATTAGCTCTTCCTCTTCCTCACTTCACACGGGAAGAGCCTTCGCAGTCAAATTGCTTAAAATAAGTTGCCTGGTGTACCTGGGAAGGTACGAAGTCATACGCTGGAGGGTAACCCCCCCCCCGCTGCGGTGCCTGCCCTGCCAGCTAACGCTATTCTTCTCAGCAGTAGTTCTGCAGCGTTTTCCACGATGCTGTGCAATACACCCAGCCCTGTGCTCCCAGGAGTTATTGTTATATACAATAAACTGTGCTTGCTGGAACTCACTTTCAATAACAGTTTGCCTTAGCTTATCACACAGACACAGTTATATATTTTCTAGGAAAACTTCAGGGGTATTTACACATCCCAGGGTGACGAGAAGCCAAATTTCCTCCTCCCTGATGCAAACCCAGCAAAGGACTTAGTTTAAAGGCCTGCTACTTACTCAAAATTAACAAAACACTCAGCAATACGTAAAGGTGATATACCCCTATCTGCAACCATCCTCTTCTACAGAGCTTCTTATACGAGATCTTTCAATTCATAATGCAGAATGTACCACAGGTGTACTATGGGTTGGAAAATACTGCTTTGAGTCAGCACAGGATGCTTTATATTTTGGGAAATTAATTAAAAGGAGGTTAGGCAACTGACATGCAAGGCAAAAATAGTGGAAAAATTGCCCAAATCAACTGAATACTCTTCTGCAAGAGGAGATAAGATCGTGTAAGTCAGCTGCACATGTTTGATTCTTCCTCCCTATCATAAAAATTCGTTTATCATGTGGTAAGAAGCCCTCCAGCACATGGAATGAATTACATACTTGCCACGTAACTCTTTCTCTGAGATGCGTGTCCTAGCAGAAATGCTGTTCAAGCAGGTTCTGCATTTGATTTCTACAACCACACACGCAAAATTGGCTGTGCCTAAGAACTCGCTACTGATCTACACCATGCAGATCAGAAGTAGGGCAGTCTCAGTGCTCTACCTCACTTCCAATTAAAGGTTAGAGTCAGCAAATTGGAGTTGGAGGTAAGACAACAGTATGTGGAAACTGTATGGACATTTCTGAAAGAACCAGCATTACTTTTGAGTTTTGAGCCGTTTTCTGCTCGAGTTCCTTTCTCAGTGTGTTTGTAGCACTGTGTTTGGTGATGGGCAAAGGAATCTGGCTTAAGTATTAGCCGAGTCATCCTTTGACCCAAAAAGCCGCATCAGCTTGTACGCACTGGCAGCTCAGTGGACTGAACTCCAAAGCTTTGCCTCACCAAAGCACAGGAACATCATTCAATAAGGCAGCAAATAGACTTTGTTGGCTCCAAAGCATTCGAGGGACCTCCTTGGTTAGGATACTGTAGGTATATGCACTAATTAAACCTCACTTTTATAGCCTCTGGCAGGCTGTAAGTTACCCTCTCCATTTTCTCTCTTCTGAGCAATTACAGACAGCTTCGTTGAGGTTTGCAGTAAAAGAAAATTACAACCATTTAATCAAATTGGGCTTCATCTCGTGCAAAACCAAGCTGGAGATGGCAGGTAGACAGAATAGCTAGCAGGAAAGTCTAGGGAAATCTCAGATTAGAACTTCAAAGGCAGCTTTATCCCTTTAAGGGACAACACAAGAGAGACTGGAAGATTCTCCCGGTAAGTCAGGCATCATAAGTCAGGCATCTCTGCGTTGGGACCCCTGGGCAGCATTCTGTGACTGCAGGACAGGGAATGACTCATTCCTCTTAAAAGACTTCGTTACAGTCAGATGAGGATTCCCCAAGGCCCAATATCAGGCAGGATTCCCACGCATCACTGCCTGCTGATCTGATTCTTGCTCAGTTCAGCATACGCCTGACTGCTTCAGAAAGACATAACAATCCAGATGTGCTTCTAGACTCTTACTGAAACGAAGAACCTACATCACCCGAATTTTGTGGCTTCAGCCAGCAGGTTCTTGGGTTTTGTGCTGGTTTTGTCCGTATCTCTTCAAAACACGTTAGTGTTCAAAGAACAGTTTTTCTTTTGCTGCTTTTGTTCTTACATACTCCCGATCCACACTTGCTTACCAAAGAATCACTGACATAATTGTGATAGTTAGGATATTCCGTGTTCTCATTAGATCCAAAATGGTGTACGTCTGCTGCTTCTGGGAATTCACATCTTGCAGCTGGAAATAAACAAACAAACCATGGGAACATTAACTTCCTGCGAGCAGAATTAGTGTGGAAGTTAAGTCTCCCCCAGCTTATACATCAGTACTTTGATATGCTGCAGAGCTGAAACAGGTGCCTCACTTTTAACCAAACGCGTACAGGCCATAAGAGCCAACTACCTGTGAAAGTAGTTGCTCCTCCCTAATTTAAAGTCACTTAAAATTTAGGCAGAAATTTGTAATCATTTCCTCTGAGGCTCCACAAAGCAACTGCTTATTGTTACTTTTATATTTGAATTATAAAGTGACAATACTAATTCACGATTTATATGTTACTACTGGCAGGGTTCCTAGGTGCCGTTTTGAGCAGCGCACCTTGAGGATCATGGAAATCAACTGCATCCTGGCAAGTGCAGAACAACAAGGATGATGAGACATTTGAAAAATGTGATCTGTAAACACAGAGGGTTTATTTAGCCCAAAGACCAAGAATGGTCTTCAAGGACCAGCAAAAAAAAGTGATAAACTGTCCTCTATGTCCACTGCAAGGCAAGGCAAGAATGAACAAGATTAAACTGCATCAGGACAGATTTAGTAAGTGACTCCTTGTGCTGGACCTCACAGCCATGTATTTAAACTGAGACAAACTGGCTAATGAGCTGAAAAATCCCCATCATTATCTAGCCTGGTCTTCAGATCTTCTTCTAAGATTATAAGCAAAAAGACAACAAACTTCTCCTTTCCCCATGAAACTTTCCAGCTCCTCAAAATAAAACCACTTCCATGTAAACAACGCAAAGATATTCACCCAGGAAGCATGCAAACAAGTTTTGTGCTCGATAAGACTGTAAGAAAGGAAAGAATTTTATTTTTTTTTTAATTTAGGACTTTAATTTAGACGCATAACAAGGGAGAGATTTTTCAAAATATGTAAAAGGTCGTTTAAGAGAGCAAGTTCCATTATTAAAACTATCAACTCTGATAAAACAACACTGTATGGCTGAAGAACCACAGTTTTCTAGACATGTCATATTTGTGTTATTGCAAAAGATGGTATGTTTTCAGGATTTATCCCTGTCTACTTACTCCTCAATTTAATGGTATTTTTAACAGTCTTAGAGTAAAAACATTAACAAGATTTTGATTTTACAATCTTCCACTGAGATTCTTTTTTCTGATATTTAAGTGAGGACTTCTCCCACAACCAGAAGAAACACTCTTGCCTGACAGACCTCTATTATGTGCCAACACAATAAACTGTATACAAAGATTACTTCCTCCCTTGATTTTTTTAAGTCAGCATGACCTGAGAATGTCAAAATAAATTTTAACGTATTTAAAGACTGAATACCTTTTGTTGGCACTGTGTGGCTCCTTCACGGTATGTGCAAATCATTATCAATAAAAGTAAACTATGATTGCAGCTTGAAAACAGTGCAATTACTCACTACTTTAAAAACTTTTCTGAACTCTTTCCACCTGGTCTAATATACCATCCTCTACTCTGTATTACTTCAATTTGCAAGACTTTTTTCCCCTAAAACTGGTCCAGCAGAGGTAGCTGGATGTATTGCAGGACACAACACACCAATAAACATTAGTGGAACTTAATTCCTCATCAGTCTCTCTTCCATATTCAGTTAGTGATGGTTTTTTTGGCAAGTTAGTTGATGGACACCGATTTGGGGCCCTTAACTCTCGTCCCTCAACTTAAAATATACATTATCTCCTTAATATCTCGTAAACTGTATCTGAGCTAATGGGAACATGAGGTTTATGCAACTTCAGGGGAAAATTTTTTCTGAATGATATTTTGTTCTGACGACCTGGAGGATAAAATAGCAGCCTGATGCTCGTGCGGGCCAAACTTCGGTGTATTTGTTTTCATAAACCTTCATTTTCTAGGAAAGGGAAACAGTTCTTTACATTTCATAGCTTTAATTCTGCCTGAGGCCAACGCTCCCAGCACAAACTGCAGGCAGCTTTACAGCTCACAGCCCCTTCTCATAAATCACATGATCTTTCCTAAGCACTCTCCAGTTTTGCCACTATTCGTTGCCAAGAAACTAGCAAACAGGAAACAAAAAAAAGGAGAAAACCCAAACAAACCACAAAACAAAACCAGGAACAGTAACACGCAGAGAGTCACAGCTGATGAGAAAAAAGGACCCTGCCTTTTAGGAGCTGGATAAGCAAATAGAATCCTTAACAGACAGCCTAGAACAAGAAGGTATGAGGAGGGCAGGGAGGGGAAAACGATGATTCGGAACTATACCTACCATCCAAACATTTTTATCCCCCTCATATGGGATAATTCAGCCAACCAGGCCCTATTTGTGCTCCGTAGCCTGTTTGCAACTAGTCACCTGCTGGATCCTAACTAGTTTTAAAATCTCTGGAGCCTGAACGTTGCAGGTGCTGCTCTCCAGCTGCATGGGGTCGAGGAACGCTGCGAACATGAGCTAGGGGGGCTCCTCCATCCAGAACTCACGTTCCAACTGCAGGAGGGGGGCCAAGGGCCAGCCAGATTTCTGAGAACCTCTCTGCAGCGTAAACATGCTTCCTAAAAACTCACGAGAGGCCGCAAGCCTTCTGCTTTACAGCTCTCCAGAAAGCAGACATAAGAACAGCATAAACAGATGCACAGATTTTTTGGTCACTGCATTACTTTTACCTTAAAAAGTAAAAAGATGGACGGGAGTTCATCATTTAAGCAGTGCCTGCTCATCAAGCTCATTTTCCTTTCAGTGTCAGAATGTTAATCTGCATTTCTGACAGTTGACATGCAATAATTTATCTGTAAATAAGCACCGTGTTCTCCAGCCCACCCTGCTGCAGAAGTCAGCATTTCCCCTTGACCAGTGTTCCAGAGATGGCAAACAGATCAATATTTTGTTCTAAGAGCAGGAGATAGAGGTTTCCAGGGACAGTGACCTTAAACAGATGTTGGAGCCACAGCTTATTTTCCGTTCTCCTGCCATAGTGTTGGCAATGGGTGAGTTTTCATGCCTACAGCATAATGAAGGAGAAAAAAAGGAAAAAAAGCGTGTTCTAATGAAAATCCAGGGCAAAAGCTATCATAAGAAGGTCTGGGTTTTCCTGGCACTCTCATGCTGTTCCAGCAAGGGCGAGATGTCTGTCCTACTACCTACAAACAAGTCTGGACAAACAGCTTTGTTTGCACCTCAGCTAACTTCAACCCAAGTGAAGCTGTTTCAATCCCAATAGCAAACACACTACAGTTTAATGGCTCACCGTTTTCCTTAGTCTGGTACGGAGGCCTTGTAAAGCGAGTGAATATACAAGGTATTTTCATGTAAATGACAAGACAATGTCAACCGCCAACCAGAACACAATTAGGCAACTGCCCAGTCAGACTCTACAGATCTGCCTGGAGGTGCCCATTCTCCTGGATTATGCAAACAGTTTGTCTGTCTGCCCTTTGGAGGTCACGTTTGAATGAGTGTGGAACTGCTTCTACGTCTTAACGTCACCAACAGCTCAGGCAAAGGGGAGACACCTAGAGGAAACAAGAAACGGATGGGGAAGAAAAGCAGCTGCTCACCTCTCCACCCGAAAGGAGCTCAGGTTTTGCTCTCCTTAAGATGGAGTAGAAATTAGAGTTGAACATGGAATTCAACTAGAATGACATTTGTTACGCTGCCACTGGCCAGGATTAGTCCTGTGTTAGACTTTTATAGAATTATATTATACTGCGCAAGCATAGTCTGCTCAGCGCAAGTATTTAGATCACAAAGCAGTAAGTACCTCAAATTCATTACCTTCCCCCAAAAACTAAAGTTTAAAAGGAAAAAGGTGGCCGTAAACTGGATCAAAATGATGTTTGCATTAGAACACACGCTGGCATTCCCATGGGAATGGGACAGCAAGGGCTTTACAAATCTTAGTGAAGTGCGGAAAGGGTATTCTGCTTTTCAGGAAAAGGTGGAACCTTTTACCTATTTGAGAAGTACGTGATACACTGCAGGCATAACCCAATTCATACGTCTGGAAATTAATCACTTTATGTGGTCATTAGTAGGTCCAGCAAACAACTGGACTGCTAAATGACTCTTACCTCACTAGGGTCAAATATAACATCTGGGGCTGTAATGCCATTTGTTTTTGCAGCCTTTCGGATGATATCTTCTGCCTCTTGAAATCTTCCCTGGGAGATCAGCCACCGCGGGGATTCCGGAATGATCCTGAAAAAAAAGGTTCAGAATAATGAGTCTGCATTTCAACAGAATGCACTGCTGCAGGCACCGATACACACTGTTCCAGGCACAAAGAGCTCAAAACTTGCCATATCTTGCAGACGTTAAGGCAATGACAACAGAAATCAGATTTACAAGAGCAGACTAGCATACCAAACAAAACCAGACTAAAAAGGCTATGTGGATTTTAGAAATACTAAAGAACTAAGCAATGACTCATAAAAAAGAGCAATCAAAGCCTTCAAAGTATGGCAATACAGTTTAATTAAAGAAACTCAGAAACGTGACTACACAAGCTGCACCCTGTACATTAAGAAGCATATCCTTAGAGAATAACACTTATAACATCACTAACCGTAAATACTGTCATATAAAGGCAAGTCAGAAGGTAGAATTTGCCTGAGTCATGACACTTCTAAGAAGCGGGATGGCATCACAAACAGAAATGCTGGTGTAAGTGAAGAAACACCACCACCGTGTGGACTGTTTAAACTTTACATGTCACCTAAAAGCCCTATTTCATTAGCTACAGAAAAAACACAGAAGTCTCACAGATGTGCATGTAGGGTTTTGTAGCTTGTCATACCTATGTCACCCCAGCATTGCCCAGGTTCCCAAAGCAACTGGTTTCTCCTTCTGCCCTTAGTTAGTTCAGGCCTACTCTTTGAAAGGTCATGGATTTCAGTTGGTGCAGAAGGATGAGTTTTATTGACTTTTTTTTTTTTCTTTGCACGTGCATCACTTAATTTTACAGAAGCCTACAGAAAACGAAGAATAGGTTTTTCAGGCCTGAGTCAGATCACCCACAAAGCTATGGACTTGCAGCTAAACGACTGGGAAGAATAAAGGACACAATGTCCATCCATCACCTGCCGATTCCTGAATTTCACTGGTAAAGGCCAGTTGGCTTGGAGCCTGGATCTTAAAAATCTGCAGACAGGACCTTCTAAAGACTAAGGTCTTTTAAATTAGTTATACTCACCACCAGAGCGGGATGCAGAGCAGCCCAGGTAACGTAAGAGCCAGCAGCAGCATCCGCCAGTCTCTGATGAAGTAAGCAAACAGGGGCAGCAACATGTAGCCAAATGCGTAAAATATGCAAACGCCTAGCGTGCAGAACAGCACACGAACTGATTTGCCAAGAATTTCTGTGCCTGTTCAAAACAACAGTGTGAATATTAGTATCTTACCTTAATAGCAACCAAGTAACTTATAAAAAAACCCCTCTAACGATTGGCTTTGAAATATGCCACCCTGGGTAGTTACAGTATACAGCGCGCTCTGCCATCCAATTTTAGAGGCACCACACGCCTGCTTCATGCAGTGATCCTGCATCAACCCACGTAAACATTAAAGGAATCAGGCCATACACTATCTCTGTAGCCCAAAGTAGCTAAAACTTCTGTAATTCGACGTTTTTAGCATCTCCCATTTTACTTAAGGAGCTAAAACCAACCTAACATGCTACAAAACACAACACAACCTCGGCTTGATCTCTACAGGGTCCTCTCCAGCCTACGGAGAGAGACCAACTTCTTTAACGGATAATTCAGAGATGCCTAAATTAGGTTCCTGACCCGTATCACCTTCTAAAGGACTATTTCGCTATTAGCCAAAAATCTTGGGAGGGTCACTAACAAAGGCCAGGCTACTGAGAGAAGAATTAATGCACTACCCCGAGCCAATGCTTCCCTTTGAAACGCTTTGGGACCCGCAAATCAAGAGACGTTGTAAGAGATATTATCTTCCTCATTTCCGCAGAAACGGAAGAAGATGAGAGAAGCTGCAGCAGGATGTCTGCAGGGAGGTTAGCTAAACACTGCGTCCACAGCTCAACTGCTCCTCCATGGCCCAAAAGGAATTTCTTGCCCCCATTTGGTACTTTGGTCAGTGAGGCCACTGCGAATAACATTAACTTAAAAAACTCCTGATTTTTTAAAAAAATCTCAGATTCATAAGGTAATTCACATTTCCATCTGATCAAATATGGTCTTAGTTAAATTGAAAACAGACCAAGTAGGAATCATTATGCCATTTAATTTTTTACTATAGGCTGTTTTAAGGAGCCTTTATAATGCTTACTTGATTTTTTTTTTCTTTTACAAGTTTTTACATCAAATAGGCATTTAGGCCCCAAAATGGACAACACAAATCCCTGAAAAATCATGTCTTGCTCATCTTATCTTTCCATCTGGAAGACAGATTTTGTTTTGAATAATCAGTTTCTGGTTTTTTGCCTTTTTAGGATGGTAAGCCACAGATTTAATTCAGATTGCACTTCTATCAACTGGAAGCTTCCAAGGAGAGCATGAGTTATCCATGTATGGTGAGGACACACTCTTAATAGTGGTGCTTGACAAAACAAATCAACCCTAAGCCAGTACTGAAAAGGAGCAGGAAAACCACAAGACTAAAGAACACATCCTATGCCCAGCAGGACTTTCATACCAAGAACAAACGCTGCCACGTAGTTAGAGATCTGTCCCATGCCAACCAGCACAAAGAACACCGAAAACATCTCCCAGCTGGTAGAGAAGACCTGTATGAAGCTGAAGCCAGTCTGCATTGCCAGAGTCGCAAACAGCACATTCTTCCTGCCAAACCTTCCACGGATTAAAAAAAAAAAAAAAA
>VYZM01023615.1:21349-31830 GCA_013398915.1 Dromas ardeola
TAAAAAAAAAAAAGAGAGAGAGAGAGAAAAAAAGATGATTAGATGATTACACAACAGCATGAATGAAATCTTTGGAAACAGAAAAATAAGATTACTCATATGCATACTTAGGGAGATACAAAACATCTGCAAAAAGCAGAGGTTCAGGAAACATGACACAGGCACAACTATTCTAAATACATTAAAAAAATCCAGAGAAAATAATATTCCAAGGGCTGCTAGTGAAGTTGCCTTTAAGTACGTGTTGGAGCACTATTCCTTTCTTACTGATAGGATGAGCAGGGAGACAAATCCTTGGGAGCAAGCTATTTAAAATGCAAGAGTATGAGATGCTCCTTCTCCTCTAAGGAGCACACAGCTCAGGACACAGATCAGCATGTTAAAAAAAGACAAAAGCAAAACTTCTGAAAGTGAGGTAAAACTCAGCTTTGTAAGATGCTATTATCAGTAAGTGATCCCACGCTGCAATCTTCATTCCACTTGGTTGAAAAATGAACGAATTTAAGGGATTCTAACAATTCTATTGATGAAGTATTAAAAAAAAGGAAAAGAAATTAAACTAAACCCAACTCATCGAGCTGCTCTAAGAGCCAGTGCCGATGTCCTGGGCAGTCCCACATGGTAAGCAGATTTTGCAGCTCAGGACAGGACATCTGCTGAGCGCAGGTTGGCACAACCCCACTCCCAAGTTAGGCTTGAGCAGGAGGTCTACAGTTGGGTGCCACGAGCCTCAGGTAGATCATAACGCATTAAGAACAGAACTTGAACCTGCAAAATATTTTGTCAATCTCATTGTCACGCCCGGCTGAGGCTCACTGCAGGACTTTCTGTACCAGATGGGCAGATAGGAGCAGCAAAGCACCACGCATGGCCTTGCTGGAGCAGTGTCCTCATGGGGCTGCTGGATGCACTCGGTCTCTTGACCGTGAGCTAGCTGCAGTTCAACGGCTATGAGAGGAACTGGATGAGCTCTGCTGATGGCGTCCTCAGCTGCACCTGGGGAGGATCTGAGTGACCACCACGTGAAGAAGGGGCTGCAGGAGGAGACTCCCATGATGGAAACTTGTGGCTTCTGGCACCAGAACAGCTCCCGCTTCACCTGACGGTTAGCCACCACGGAAGACACTTGGCATCCTCACAGCAGACGAGGGGCTGGGAGCTCTGTTGAACAAAGCACCCGAGCCCTGCAGCAGCACCAGGATGAAGCCATAGGAGACTCCCTGCAGCAAACAGGGGAAATCCCCTGTCCCGTGAGAGAGAGAGTGGCTGGAAGGCATGGAGCTCTGCCTGCGGACAGATGACGAGCCAGCTGAGAGCTTATGGGTCAGGATGGGCAGGGAGATCGATGCCGGCACTGCTGTGGGTGTCTGCTGCAGACCACCCGATCAGAAAGAAGTAAACGAGGCCCTCTTCAGATAGCCGGAGGAAACCTCATGTTCAAAGGCACTGGAGATCATGGGGGACTACAACCACTCCAATAGCTGTTGGAGGGACAAGACCCCGGCATTTTCTGAAGTGCCTCAATAACAACTTCCTAACACAGATGTCTGAGGAGGAGCCAAGGGGAGACACTGCTGGTTGCAAACAAGGGAGAAGTGTTTGGGGACGGAAAGGTCGGCAGCAGCCATGGCTGCCAGCTGTGCGATGGTGAAGTGCAGGATGGTGAGGGGAGGAACAAGGCAGAAGGCAGGCTCACAGGGAGAGCAAACACTGGCCTGATCAGGGATCTGTTTGGAAAAATCCCATGGCACAGGGCTCTGCAGAGAAGTCCAGGGGAGCTGGCTGATCTTCAAGGATCATTGTCTCCAACCTCAAGATTGGTCCAACCTGATGTGCAGGAAACCACGCAGAGGACCTGAATGGATGCTACAAGATTTGTGGCACAGGGATTATGTTTCAAAGAAACAGAAACTCTACAAGTAAATCAGCACATTAGATGACCACATATTGTTCTCTGGGAATCAGGAAGACAGCACAGCAAATCTCAGGGAGATAATCCGAAAAACTGAGCTTTAAAAGAAAAAAACAAAACCAACTCCAAATCCAACCACCTGTCAACATCACAAAAAATTCATGGTGTCTTCCATTTTTTCATGTTTGTACTGATAAATAAGAAAGCCGGTGTACTTCGGGACTAGAAATAAATAAAAAAAAAAATTGTAAGAAAAGAAGAAAGCCTGGCTTCTCTGAAGTACAGCTGAACAGCATTCATGCTTTGCAGCTTCCACAAACACAGGTCATTGGACTTAGATGTGGTATTGGATGAGGAGGAAGAGAAGCTATGGGTGTTTACAAAAAAAGAATTTTAAATTTGACCTCAAAAAAAGGAAAGCAAGCTTCAGGGAACTCACTGAACATAGTCCAAAGTAATTAGAAGAGAATGTCATTGTTCTCATTTTTTCAGATGAAACTTATGTCCTACACCTGTTTTCTGGCATAAAAACAGTTTGCTCCAGAAGAAATTTCACTGAAAAAAATAAACAGATAAAGGTAACACTCACTAACAATCTCTGTGACATTCTGTTCTACTTCAGAACGTTTATTCTATACACTCTGTGTACATTCAGATTAGACAGTGACAGAACAAAGCCATGTTAGTAGTTGCAGAAAGACACTTATAGCAAACTTCAAATACAAGAATTGCTTACAAACAGCATCAAACAGAGAGCCAGCAGCTCTGGTGTATATACTTTACTTGTCTGAGAGCTGTCCTGAGACAAAAGATCCAAGCAGGACGCCCACGAAGAACAGGGAGGTGCTGAGGGGTCCCTTCCAGTCGTCGTCACAGACGAGGTTCCACTGTGGGGAGAGAGAACATGAAAGTCTTTAATAAACAGGATTTCCCCTCCCTCCTCCTGAACACCTTGGCTGAGCCCAGATGAAAGCGCATCCTTTGGGCAGAAAACCTCCACAGCAGAGTAACCAACCCATGGGACAGACGCAGCCCCATGAAATGACGGGGAGGGATGCTGGGCAGCTGAGGGGAAAAGCCACCCACCCTGAGCCATCTCACCAGCGACCACCCCGAGGCCCCAACACCACCCTCAGGTGTGACCCGTGTGGCTTTCTTTACACAGTCCATGGCTGTGGTGTTTCCCCTACACGTATATATGAGTGACGGTAACTAATACTTTCATGACGTGCTTGGTTCACCCCCCTTTCAAAGGCTCTTCAGCCCCTTAAACTGCTGCAGTTCTGCTGCTTTTGGAAAAAGTGAGAACAGATCCCAAACTTGATTTCCCTGCATATGGGAAAGTTTGCCATTAAAGATTCACATTTCTAATTTAAGAGAAATTAAACTATACAAACAAGAATACAGAAAAAAAATACAGCCACCTCCTTTATTACATTTTAATATGATTTTGAGAGACTGGAGACTGCTCACTGGGAACCTAACAAATGTCAATTATAATCTGTGGAATATAAACTGAAATACACACCAAACAAACCAAGATTTCCAAAAGGAAAACAAAAAAGAAGAACAAGATATTTATTAAATGAAGACGGCAAGAGTTTCCAATCCCCTACCCACTTCAGCCTGATGTTTTTGAAACAGCCCTGGTGTTATTTTTGTATCTATACCAACAGCTATTACTGGAAGAGTCTTCATTTTATTTTGGTTATCTGGGGGGAAGAAAAGTATGTAAATACTAGAAGAAAGGAAAAAACGCAGCCTGTCCTGCCAGGCTCACCCAGCAGCCTGCTGGCGGAGGGCAGGAGGTGCTGCAGCCCCACCGGAGAGGAATTTGGAGGCAACCAGTGCTTCTGATGTGAGGCCAAAACCTCCTGAGCTCAGTTATTCAAACAGCTCCCGCAGGGCCCCTCCTGATGTTTTAGGGATGGAAACTTTTAGGTTTTAATCGCTATTAGAAAAGTTGACATGAAAAGAAAATATTCACCTTGACCCCAATAACTAATCCCCCTTGCTCCCTAATTAGAAATAATTAAGTATAGTGTGTTTTCCTCTTAGTGTGTTATTTTTTTTTAAATTCGTACAGGAACACCCCGTAAGATCTGTCCCTGCAGCTGCTGCGTGTCCCAGCTCCACCATCCACCCCGTCTGCAGTCGCACACGTGGGGACACCACTGTTCTGCTTTGTCTACCATCTCTGTCCCCTTAGCATTGAGCCTTCGACCCCAGGAATCTCACAGCCCCCCGTCTATTAACAGTCCAGGCTACAACTACACCCTAGCGTGTGTTTTAATGTTGGGGGATCACTAAAAACCCTGCACTGAACGAACAACACTGGCAAGGGTCTTCCACCACCAGATCCTCGTGGCAAAACTCAACTGAACCACCACTGCTTTCATGGAAGAACATCCAGCTTTGAATTACAACGGGAAGTTTTTCTGGAGGTGAATGATGCTTATTCATACAGGCTGCCCTCTCATCGGCCTTTGTGTAACTTTAGCTGCCAACCCTTAGACTATCTGATGAATTCATCTCATCATTACTATTTTTTGAAGGTCATGGGAGCAAAACAAAATGCACCTTTTTCCAATTTACAACCATATTCAAGCGATTTTTTTACCTCTCCTTTGATAAACCTCTCCTTTGATTGTGGGTTTGTGTGTGAAGCACCTCTCCTTGTATCAGATTTCATAGTCCTCAACATTATTCTTGCACTTATTTCCCAAACCTTCCCAGCCTCACACCACCTGCAGTCCCGGCACCAGCACCCAACGCAGGGCTCCAATCGACACCATCAGTTATGCATCATTATAGATGCAGATTTCAGAATCGTGGCTTTCTAATGTGGTAACAAATTTATAGCACTCCTGTAAGGGACTTAACTTACTATAGTTATCAATATAATTTCAATTTAAAACTGTAATTAACATTTATAATTAAATCTGTATTTATTCAACAAAAGCTGTACTTCATCATAGATTAAAGAAAGCTTGAGCAATTCTGCAACAACACAGAGGCTAATCCAGCCAGAAAGCTTCAGTAAAATTTGTCTGGCACCTTAGAAATATGCAGCAAATGATCGTTGTCAAATTTATGTAGGCCAAGGTTTCAGTGGTTATCATATGCTTCGCACGGTGACACTTAGCAGGAAAGCAAATACCACTCCCAGTACAAATCCTGCAATAATGAAGACTTTCCTGCTCACAAAGAATCGTCTTTGTATCAGCTGCTGGAACCAGACATCTTCAATAACACAACTAAAATCTAACTAACCAAATATCTAGCTCGGTGATTTACAGTCTGTTGTCTTCCAGCCGATCACCCCGTTTGTGATTTAGCTGTCCCCTCTCAGCCACCTCACGCTGTACTTTGGCACAAGGCTGCACGACACGCAGCTTCCCAAACACCGGCACGTTGTTGTGCCCAGGAACAAACATTTTCTTCAGACCACTGAGGTAGAGACATTGGTTGGAAAAGTTCATGGTATTAACATGTTTTGCAGTGTTCTGCCAAAAGCTTCTTGCATTGGCAAGGTGGAAACATATTAGTTCTTAAAATGTGGCAATGATTACCAGCTTGTTTTTCTGTCCACTCTATTAAAGCACTGTTAGGAGCTGTTATGCTGAAAATCACTTGAACCAGGCCCCAAAGTGAACTTCAATATCAAATTTCCAAGGGAAAACTACCTTGGTTGTGCAATACCAGTTATTTACAGACTCCGCAGATGGACGACAATCAGAACAAGGGGGTTTTAAGGTCTGTTACGCCTTGCCCCAGTAAATGAAGGCTGAAGTCTTCAACTTTTTAATGACTCACCAAGCGGGTCTACTTTATTGCTTGAGTGATGGTGGCATCAGTCTTCCAAAACCATTCTGCAACCATACCCTTCCCTCAGCTGTACGTTGCCCAAGAAGAAGTCACTGAAGCGTCACTGTTGGAAGACGAGCGTTGCGAAGAGCCAGGAGTAGTTACTGATTGAACCCTGCTGCTGGCACTGCTGTTTGGACATAGTATACCCTGACCCAGTGCTCCAAAATCATGTGCTATTTTCACTTCTTAGTATCCTTTGAGGTAGCCTGCCAGCTCTAATGGCCTTTGCCCCAGTGAGTGAGACAAAGTTAACGTCAGCAAGGTACAGACTGGGGCTCCAAACAGGAGAAAAAGCTTCCAACTTTTTTCAAACAGCTGCTGATGTTGCAAGGCATCAAGCTCCTAAACACTGCTACCCAACGCTCAAGGCACGGCACAGAGCATTCTTGCCCAGCTCTATTACAACTTTAGAAATGACATCTTTCTATTGCAGTTCAAACTTATCTCCTTACTCAAACAGCTTGCAGATACTTTGGGCTGTAGCTACTTCCCAAACAATTCACCAGGTCAGGGCGATGCCTTCATCAGCAGCCTCAAACCTAGCAGCAATAATCGCTTATGCATTGGAGCCGAGATGCGATCCGCACCTCCATAAAGGATTCCTGGCTGAAACCAGCCGCTGGTGAGGACAGGTGGGAAGAAGGGATGGAGAAAGGAGGACAGGCTGTGGAGATGGCCAGAAAACGTGGACAGCTTTAGGGAGAAGGCGGGGGGACACCACAAGGGAAAGCGACTGAAGCAGTTGCTTCTCGAGCACAGGTTTGGGGCCAGAGTGTGAAACAGTCATCACTTAAGCATCTCTTTAGCAGAGCACTTTCCAAGTTCTGCTTCATCTCTTACACGGCAAGTCAGGTACCTGGAACCACAACCCCAAACCCCTTGCTATAAGGCAAGCCCAGTTACGAAACTGAGCAGAACAAAAAACCTCAACTACTCCCTCAGACCTCTTTCTTTCCCCAAACACATTTTATTGGCTTCCAGCCTTTTATCACAACACAACCCAAACAAGAAGCACTACTGCAGGTTTAGCCAGAATTACACTAAGCAGCATAGGGAGAAGTACATGTTCAGTGTCAGTGCAAGTGTCAGACTGGCTAGACTGGTATTTCCTGCACTCTGTCTTATGCCTTCCCGATATGAAACTGAACTTTAATGTAACACCTCTACCCAAAAAGAAAACTAGCCTACAATTTTCACACAAGCCACAATCACAATGAAATTCAGACCCAAGAGGAAATATTTGAATTCTTTAAACTGCAAACCACGGAACAACATTCAAAGCATAAAATAACAGTATCAAACTGAAACTGGAAGGCAAGTTTAGGCAGACAGGATGCCACGAGCCCAGCTGAAGATACTGCCATACCACAAGTGAAAAACATCGTTCCTCCAAGCTCTCTAGGCACTTCAAAACCTTCAGGGGTAAAGACCAATTTCTGCATAGAGGCTCTGCATCCACTGCCCTCGCAGAATACCACTTGCCTCGAAAGGAGAGCTGGCCCTTCATGAATTACCAACAGTAAATCCCGCAGTGGCTCTCATCTGGGCACCAATGCAGATCCCTCATCCTGCTTCACTTTCACTGCAATTTTGTCATCTCTTGCAAGATGGTGTAACGGGGGTAACAAAATTCTAGCTGCTAATAACGAGACGCCTATCTCGTTTGAGCGTAGCATCGCACAATATTTTTAATGCATCACAACATGGAAATCGCAAGTCTAATTATAGAGGAGCTCTTCAATACATCAAAAGTTCTTGCGATACAGCATCAGAGCAAACAAATATATACCACCACCAAATATACACCACTACTAAATATGTTTGGAAAATTACAGAGGTAGCTGCAAGGCCACCAAGAATGTAATTTAGGTCCTCCCTTGAGAAAAGCGTGTTTCTCAGATTACAGAGAACAGTTCCACCGCAGGAGCACTCACGCTTCCCTAATCGCATTACTAGAACCCGAAACAACGATCAACTATGACAAATACCAAACACTTCGAGATCCTTACTCCGTTACACCCCTATGATACAATGAAGAACCTTATAAGAAAAGGCATTTTTACAGCTACGATACATCATGTCCTCACACTCTTGTATCTTTTTTTTTTTTAAAGGAACTGTTTTCTTCTCTTGCTAAGAACAATACGCACAATTGAAAAATGAAATGGGATAGTTCCATGTGCTAATATATTTTCTTTCTAAAAATCAACATGTTAGCAAGAATTTTTGAAGCTAATTCAACATACTGTATTCTCTCCTACCACTTGCTTCTCTCTGCAAGTAGAGACAGGTTCTTCAAAAAAATCTCACAGTCTTACAACTGACTACTTAAAACCTTTGATTCAGAATCTGGTCTTGTTTATACCCATATAAATATTCTCTGCTTACTTGAGAGCTATGAGTGTTATTAAACACCCTTTCCTCTGAAAATGCATTTGTATATTCCAAATAATTGAAAGTTGTTACCTACCCTTAAAGCTTATTATCTAAACGTAAACAGAAGTCTGTATCTACAGAATATACATTCTGCTCAATTTCCCCCCTTGTAGTTGTTTTAAATGTTTGCAGAGGTGAAACTTGCATAGAACAGGAAGGGAAGTGCCAAATATTTTATAATTCCAGTATAGAAACATAACTCTCCCCCATGCATCACATTTTTGAGATGGCTGGAGAAAAAGGAGACAAGGCACTGACGTCAGAAACTGAGAAACGTGAGCTGAGCTTTAATGTAAAAGTAAAGGCAGTGTAATAGGAACATTACCCCAGTTGCCCATGGTACCTCTACAAGAGCACTGTTTCCATTTTAATGGTATCAGCTGCAGGCTGGCCTATCATTCTTTAATAACACTAACCCTATTTTATGTTTCAAGGTCAGAAATGTCTGTACTTCGTACAATTCTGAAGAGTCCTGCGTTATGTGCTTCCTAAATCACACCTTGAAAACCTCGGCATTTCAGAAGTACTTTCGTACATCTGTCAGCCATTCATATTTACTCATTAAATGAAAACTAGACTTTTTTCCTTCTTCTGGCAAGACTATTAATACTAAGATTTTGTACCTGCAAATCACCTAAAGGTCTTTCAACAGCTTTATCAGCTCCTGGGGCTTAGAAGTTGCCAATATGAACTTCAATCAGAAAAACATGCAGACGGTAACCTACAGCAAGAAAGAGGATGCACTGATTTTAATGGATGAAAAATAATGGAGGTGACTTCTTGTCTTTGGGGCCACTGCACTAACATGAACGAAGAGATCGCGAGCTGGACCTGGATGACACGGGCTTGATTTGCACTTCAGCTGCCGGCTCCACTCTTAGAAAAGCCCATGGAAATTACAATGTCTAGCACGAGCCTGTGTTTTTATGTTGGTAAAGCAAAACAATAGAATCCTCTTTGTCTTCCAACAAAGAGTGAACATCACAACCGCGAGTTCGACAGCCACAGTGCCCATTTGTGTCATTCCAGATGTCACCATTGCAGTCTCCACTTGTTTCCTGAAGGTCTGGCATAACCCACTGATAGAATCATAGCATCGTCTAGGTTGGAAGGGACCTTTCAGATCATCGACTCCAACCATTAACCTCACACTGACAAACCCACCACTAAACCATGTCCCTCAGAACCACCTTTACCCGGCTTTTAAATACCTCCGGGGATGGTGATTCCACCACTTCCCTGTGCAGCCTGTTCCAATGCTTGACAACCGTTTCGGTGAAGAAGTGTTTCCTAATATCCACCCTAAACCTCCCCTCAGGGACAGGGGTCTGACAGCACAGTGGGGCACTTGAATCCTTGGTGTAAATGGAAGAGAAAACTCAGGGCACTAGTATTGGCCCAGAACTTTCTCTCCCTGCACGTCGCACAGGACAGAGCGCCAGCCCTGCGCCAAGCCTCCGCACGCTCAGCAATTCCCACCGTGTGCATCCTTCCTCCACAAAAGCCAAACAGGCCCTGAAGCTCATTAAGAGCACAACAGGCATAAAACATGCAGCTCTGGAACGCACCCCCTGCACTGAACTGATTTCCAATTGAGGAACAATGCAACATATTTTTACAAGTTGAGGATGAATATGTGTATACAAAATTCGCCATCTACTTATGTTTCAGCATGTAAGAATTACACCCGTATGGACTAAAACGTTTTGAATGCTGTATCATCTAACATCTTCTCATTATATCATATTTCACGCTCTTAGTAACTCCACTGCTCAATTCTATTCCCACTTATTCAGTATAACCCCATAACACATACGACTGGCAGAAGTTGTTAGCCTTTTCCCTTAATTACCCCTGGTTTTATTCCTTTTACTACCACATACGAACCTTTATTGCTCCTACATTCTTTTTTTTATGGGATTTATGAAGCAGTAAGAATGACACAGATGGCTTCTGGAGCCAAAGTAAAGCTTTTCTTATTCCCTGAGCTCCAGCAGTTCAAAAAGTAAAAGACATAAAGGGATTGTGTCACATGGGAGCTGGTTAAATACTGCAGACTGGCTAATAACAACCTTCTGTTGTTAGTCTCTGTGAGAAAAGGAAGTCTCTCTTCAAATGAGAGGGAACTGAATGTTTTAAGTCTCCCCTGAAAAGCAGAACCGTAACTGAGGACTTTCTCTAGAGTCATGAGAGATTCGGCAAAAAGCTTTCTTAAGAAAAAAAAAAAAAAAAAAAAAACCCCCTTTCCCCCCCCAGCGCCCGC
>VYZM01023625.1:0-59625 GCA_013398915.1 Dromas ardeola
CCTGCTCAACCAGGCAGGCCTCCAGTGTCCCTTGGCCGATTTCTTGCGCTTCGGGATGCACCGATCCTGAGCTTGGAGGAAGTGGTCTTTGAATACCAACCAGCTCTCTTGAGCCCCTTTGCCTTCCAGAGCCCTAGTCCACGAGACCTCCCTAAGCAGTTTCTTGAAAAGGTCAAAGATGGCCCTCCTGAAATCTAAGGTAGCGATTTTACTTCTTGTCGTTTTATGCGTAGCACCCATGATCCTGAACCCTATCTTTTCATGATCGCTACAGCCTAGGGTGCCCCCAACCTTAATGTCCTCTACCAGTCCCTCTGTGTTGGTTAATACTAGGTCCAGGAGCGCTCCTCTCCTTGTTGGTTCCTGCACCACCTGTGTTAAAAAGTTATCATCAATACACTGGAGAAGCCTCCCGGACCAATAGATAACCAAATCACCAATAGATAACACAAAACAAAGTCATACTTTCTAGGTCTTTGCAATCTGATCTATTCTTGTATCTTTTTCTTAATGAAGAAGTGTTCCTCAGATTGTTCTAAGAGGTGAGATGTCTGCAAAAAAGTCTAGAAAAGTCAAATCACAGTTGAATATTTTCCTGAGCCACTGTCAGAGTGCACTCTTGTTCTTCTCATTCAGGACTCTTGCCGCGTGTGCTTTCTATTCTAATGACTTACTCTATTTCCACTCTGGAAATTGCCGTGGCACAAATCCCACCCATTAGGCAATTTTGGGCAAAGAAGCTATGAGGGTTAGAGCAAGAAGAAAGCAGCCAAAAATGAGAATGGCCAGCTAAGGAACGCAAGGTACAGCATGATCTGTCTCAATTCCTAAATTGCCTGCACTCCAGTCTAGAGGATTTACTGAGAGAGCTGGCAGTGTCCTTAGAAGTTATGGCCCTAGGCCATCACAGTGAAAATGGAAACTGCTACCTGCACTTTCTGTGCTATACGACCTAAGTTCTTATAATATTTATGAAAGTACCGAATTGTAAGTAAATGCGGGACAATTGTTCTGTCAACAAATGGAACACATGTTTCTGCAACACTCTGTTAACTGAGTCGGAGTCAGATTACATCCCATCAGCCAGCTGGGAAGCTAAGTTTTCCCTTGTGATTGCAAACCAGCAAGCTGTTTTTGGCAAGATCCAAATAGCTATGTCCCTGACAGGCATCTAGGCACTGAATTTCCAATTATGGACAAGTTGCATTTAAGAGTTTCAGATCTGAATTACGGACTTCACCTTAATTCAGCAGCTATTGCAAAAAAATTTGCCTGTCAAGTTACAGGCCAATCTGGGAAAAAAGAATTACAGAAGTTCAGCAAAAGTTTGCTAATGTACTTGCATTTGTTTAACAAAGGATTAAAATGCCTATAGCCAGACCACATGCATTTTCAGTTTTAGTAAAATGTAATTATTTTATCTCAAAAGTGTATTTTTTTCTTTTGATTGATTGGTATTAGTGGGGGATGAGGCAAGAAGGCAAGTTGGAGTCTATCCATATCAAAATTTAGACAGAAAAGATACAGAGCTTCTTGGATTTTCTTCCTCTCAATTTGCAAAATTAAAATTTTATCTTGTCTCCCCATCTTAAAAAGTCATCTGTCTCTACTGACACTGTCAGCTTCCACAAAGGTGCCTTCAAAATTCCTCTGTACTATGAGTTTCATTTCTTGTTTATTTCTTATTGCAAAAAGTTGTTCTGCACAGCTTTACAAGTACATGGGATAGACCATACTAGCTTTGTGCTGCTAAAATGCTCTTTATACTCTTCACAATGCTACTTCTTTATTGTGATCTATTCTAAAGGTGCACCATAGTTGGACAGTCTCAAATTCCTGTCTGATAATAGAAAAGTCAGCTTTCTTGAAAGACAAAACATTTCTCTTTGTGATCGTGCAGCTCACCTACCATAGCAGAAAGTTTCATACACAACATTCGCTCAGGAATTCATCCAAAGTGGCTTTAGTAAAATCAGATATTAGATCATTTATGAAATATATTGGAATTGCCATTTATTGAATACTATTTACTGACTATTTTTCTGGCAACTTTCCATCCGCCAATGTACTTCAGTATGTTAGATTTCCTCTTTTAAAAACTTAAGGTAGAATCAATATCTAGAGAAATTAGTTTAAATAAATAATAAGAAAAAAGAAAATATGTAGAAACAGAATATGGAAGTGGATTATTTGGGAAAGAGATTCACAAGACACAAAAAATTACTTCCATCTTTTAAGCCAGGCTACCCAACCTCAAGTGCTTTACGGCTATAACCACATGTCTGTATTAGTGACTAGATGGCCACATGTGCCAAATGGGTTACAGCGGTTACTCTAAAATTTAAGAAAATCTAAGTCCTTTACTTAGTGCACATATAACAATTTAAATTTTAGATAGTCAAACCTGGAAAAAAATTAAGAAAATAGGCATAAATCTTGAACCTAACTCATGACTCTCATTTCAAGTCAGCACCCAGTTACAAAACTCTTGCTTACTTTGGTGACTGTTGCATCCGCTAAAGTATTCCCAGTCTAAAGTACAAAACAAAGCAAGGATGGATCCCTGTGTTACTCCTTCAGGCGTGGTATCATGTAGGACACAAACCTCACTTGGGCTCATTGTTCAGGGTACCTGTAAGAAAAAATGCAAAATGGTAAAAACTGCTGTACTAGATCAAATGTTCTTTATGTTCCATATTCTGCGTCTGACACTGGCCCTCAGCAGAGGCTTAGCAAAAAAAAGAAAAAGAAATAGAACAATTTTAGTAGGATCCTTCCCCTGGTACATCCTCCCAGTTCTCAGCAACCAGCATAGGGATCTCTTAGCCTGAAGGCGGTCTCCAGACCACCATGCTCAAGAGCCAATAGGCAAATCGGCCATGACTTTCTCCAACATATATTTGAATGAATTCATACTTTTGCTGAGCAAACAACTGCCTTTTGTGTTTAAACTGCATTGTAACTGAAGAAGTTAGAGTTCTGAGTTAAAGTACAAAAAATAGCTAATATCCATTTCTTGCTAACTTTCCCTGTGTCACATGGGATTTTTGTAAACCTCTGTCATTTGATGTCTCTAAGGAAGGGGCTTTCTTTTTCTGAGGACGGGGGTGACTGATGAGACCAGGTCACTATGGTCCCTCCTTTGCATAAAAGTCAGTTTGTACCACTGAACCCCTGTCTCCGTCTCCAGCTCTGCTGTACTCTGAGGCACAGCTGTGTACAATATAGAAACTGTAGGTTTCTAATACTGCCATAGCAGTATCTTCTTTTTATTTGCTATTCCTTTCCTAACAATTTCTAACATTCTGCTGGTTAGTTTGCCCACCACTGAACACTGAGCTCACTTTTTCACAGGATTATCTGCACTGACATAAGTATTATTTCCCTAGTAGTAATATCAACTAAAAGCAGCGGCTCTGAGACATATCAGCAGACTCACTAGTACTTTGTGATGAGCTGCACAGGATTTCTGTTCAACTCTAGTTTTGATACACATTTTCAGATTATTTCTTCTTTAAAAAAAATAATGTTCACTAATGTTTAAGCATTCTATCAATGGGTATAAGAGGATTTTTGAAACAGGTGTTATCACTATCTCCAGGACAATGGAAGTTCCTATGGCACCAAAGAAAGAACGTTGCCACAAGTACAAAATATCATAGGACAACAGCAGTATGACCTAAAACATCCTAGGCTAAGCTGATTTTTAGGATATTGACTTTGATGGTTTCTACCAGTGATCTAAATGCATGTTTGCACTTATAATTAACGCACACCCACTTTCAAGATCCCATTTACAGCACTTAACTCTCCTGCAGTCTGTTTATCTGTTTTAATTGAGCTTAGAAATTATTTTCTTTTTTTTCCCCCATATTTATAGTTCTAATACTCCAACACTGTTTGAATATAAAGACCCATACTAAATCTGTCTAACAGAAAACCATCTTGGCCTGGATGTGAACAGGGTAGAAAAAGCCAAATACAATCTCTGCTGTTTCATTCTTTCCTGAACAAGACATACTCTGACCAAAGTCTTCCTCACTAAAGATTTGCAGCTTGTGTAAATCATTTTGGCTATCCTGGCTTGACTGCATCCGTGTCAAGCAGTCCATGTACAGTCTAAGCAATAGCAGTATTTTATCACAAAAGTGTGCAGGGAGAGACGGAGGAAAAAAAGCTGATCAGACTTTAGACCATTCTGAACTGAGAACCAAGTTGGCACATTAGCATGGCACTCTGCTGCGGCTAATCACCCTGGTGAGAAATAGTTCATATAGACATACCCTCAGCCAGTTGCTGACATTTTATGACTCTCCTTTGCCTTTTATGGGAGCTGCCATTTATAGCCAAGAAATAGTTCTTACTTTATTCCTTCCCAGTTTCTGGATCTAAACCAGTACCAGAAGTCTGTTTAACAAACCCATATGAGACTTCTCTGTTTCAAACTGCCACCACCCTGCTGAACTTTGAATGCAACAGGCACTGTCAATGGTTTGGCATTCCACCTTATCTCCCCATCAGCATTTGTCTTAAGCTTTTATTTATATTGTTCTGTCAAAGTAAAAACATACAGAGGCAACTTTTTTTTATCTTCAGCTGTGTGGTGTGGTTTGGAGCACTTTTGGCAATTTTTCATTTATAATCAGTCCTGCTTGAGCTGTGAGTAAAACATGCATTTACACCAGCAGATACAGAAATTGGGTTTACACGTTCAGTTCTGACTTAGTACAACCAATGGTTGTAACATACTTTTCATTCCCTAATTGCAAGATATAAGAACATACAGTCTTGCAATCATTATTCACACTTACTTTTTGCTCTATGTAATACAAAATTACTATGATAGCTGCAGAGAAAGACATTCCAGAAATCTAGCATACCAAAATTGTCTGTAAAAACAAAGTTTCTAGGATTTGATTTCACAAAGAAAATACACATAACAATTACAAAGTTAAGACCCCTAGTTTGGCCTCTAGTCTCAGATCCTCCAAGATATTTAAGTGTTACTGTTGTATTGCATTTCAGTAAGAAATCTGGTCTCCACCTTCTTCTCTGTTACAGTTTAATTTGAAAGTAAAACAAAACACTACTGAAAATAGTTGTTCATTCAACACTAACATCAGTTCAGCAAAGCTCTGTACAAATCTTCCGATACAGGATATGGCTTGCTTTGTTTAAGCTTCTAAATTAGGTTATATAGAAACTTATTAGAATTTATATCACCCACCCAAAGCCCCATATAAGCTTTAAGCTCTGCAAAGTGTAATACAAACCAAAGATAGAAGATTGTAGAGGGAAATAAAATGCCAAACATAAGCTTCATAATTTGCCAAGAAAACTGTAGATAAAAATAAAGCTTGGAGGTTAACTCTAATACTTGGCTGCAGGAAAGCTTACTTTGCTGAGGACTAGAGTTCAGAGTAACTCCCCAAAGAACTCTGGCACTAGTAGGAACAGACTGCAAGGACTTATGTTATTTAGAAAACAATTCCTTCTAGAGCCAGAATGATTAGCTTTCAAGAGCACATCTGGCTTTCCCTCTTCTCAGTTTTTAGTTAAAGTAAAATTCTTTTGACAATAGTATTTTTTGTGAAGTCCTGGAGTGGACAAAAATTATTCCATCAAAAGAGGACAGCTTTGCGACAAAATGGTAAAATCCATTATGTCTCAGAGCAGAAGCAACAGTAATCAAACATTTCTGGCTACTATACATTCCCTCTGGCTACAGAGAGAAAGGATTTTTCCCCAGTGAGAAGCAACACCCGAAATACCTCAAGTGTTTTATTATATCACTGCCCTCTCAAGACGTCTAGGCCAGAGACAAGTTACAATCTTAGTGCTCATTGCTGCTACCAAGTTTTGAGTTTTTCACGTAGTTTCATACAAGGAAGTATGTCCCACAATTTATTTCTACTACTGAAATGCTGTGTTCAAACCTAGTCTTTGAAGAGTGAGCTCTTATTAGCTGTTTGCAGAGCTCATGGCAGTAAGGAAAAATCAACTCATAACTAGTGAGACTCCTTCCCTGGCACCTATTATTTCTCCCTCAGTGTCAGAAGGCTGCTGTGTAGTCCCATAGCTGTATAATTTAATCTGAATCTGAGCTGCTGCAGTCCTGCTCTCCTCTGCACCCTACCATTTACCTCTCTTATGCTAGCACTGCTGCTTCTGCAATTGTTCGGTGAGGTGAGCCAGCTGAAAACAAATCCTGAAAAAAGAGATTAATTTTTGGCTGGCTCAGCCCTTAAAGGAGAGAGGACTATGGCAGCCCCCAGTAGGTCAGCTACAGTTGCTGCAATACTGCACCTTTATTCTCATCTCCAGTTTGCACATCACGTCAGACTCCTCTGTCCCCTCCGTTAGATTTTCAAACCAGAGCCTTGTGCTTTCCTCTTGCAGCTTCTCACAGTTAGCCGAAGCTCTATGTAAGCATCCCCTGAGCTATCTTATTCTTCCCCTTCCAATCCTCCTGCACTTAACATGTGTTAAATTGCTGACCTGCAGTGACAACTTCCTATAAACATAGATCAAAAATATCCCTCTTATATACTTACCCTGCCCATTTGCAAGACTTGTTTATGTGACTGTCTTCTTTGAGGTACTGGCTATGTCTGTGCTAGATATGGTACAAATACAGAACAAAACTTTCAGCTGGAGTCACGAGGCAATAAAAATGACATATCCTAGACCCAGTAGAGCAGCCATTCCCAGAGTATGTGATGTGTGTATCAGTAGCAACACTTCCAGTGGTGGTACCTGTTGCTATTGCCATAAACATGACTATACATAGCAAAAAAAAGAGTTGTGAAATAAGGAGCATTTGTGTTACTGCTGGGCTGGACACTACTAAATAAACTAGCCATTATGCATAATCACTGTGCTTGCACTTCCATAGTCTAGTCTGAAGGAGGCAAACATGAATTATTGTGAGGCTCAGCAGAGGGAAACAGGGTTCCGTGATGAAAAGCCACTCCAGCCACTACACCTGCAGGTGTAGTGTCTTTAGGACCAGCAGAGTGACCCAAGCCAGCAGGCCTTACTATGAAAGAGAGGAGGGATTGGTTTTTTCCTATCATACTGTCTGAACACCAGACGGCAGCTCTTCCACTCTGTCTTCAGACACATGTTCTAGCCTTGAGCCCACTTTCAGCCTGGTTCTAGCAAAGTAAGTCCACACATTTTGGCTTTGGTGAAAGAGCCCTGCGTGTTGCCTGCACGCTGCTGACACAAGATGCCTCACTGACTCCCATGCTATTTCAAAGGTAGAGATTCTTCAAGAACACCAAGCTTGCAGGATGAAAAGGAGGTGACTCAGCACTAGCAGCATGGGTGTTTTTTTCAGGCAATGAGGTAGGGACAAATCAAAGGCCGTTCATTTTATTCTTCCTACAGTCCTCAAGCAAGATGCGTACTATATATCTTTGCCAGCCCAAATTACCTTTGTTAACAGGTCCAAACATGATTCCTGGTAACAAAGTCTAGACTGTGTTACTAAAATAAGACAGCAGAAACTAAGTACTCTTTGGATATACTTGGACAGTAGATTGCCAGCACTGGTGCTATATGACTGGTCCTGATAAGAACAATCCTCCAGCAACTACCCCACAGTTTTTTTGTTCTTGAGGTAGTGTCTACTTCAGTCACTCACTAGAACTTCACCACCCAGGAACCTAGACACTAGAG
The DNA here is from genome assembly GCA_013398915.1 of Dromas ardeola. Lineage (NCBI taxonomy): Eukaryota > Metazoa > Chordata > Aves > Charadriiformes > Dromadidae > Dromas > Dromas ardeola. The sequence continues at coordinate 7,684 of VYZM01023625.1, forward strand.
CTGTCACCCTTTCCTGCAAAGTCCATTTCCTAACCCACTTTCCCACACAAAAGCTCCAGCTCAAAACCCTATTGCTGCTTGGGAAAGAATTCTTGCATCCCTTAGGCCTGTGGGCTTGTACTACCTTACACCCCACTACAGAACACATTTATGTGGCTGCTGCAGCATGGGACGTGAAACCGGGCTCTGCTGAGAAACACAGTAGGCAAAGGCATGGCAAGAGCTGACTGAGAAATGAGGAAGACACACAACCCGGGCTGCTCTCCTCCAGAATAGAAAGGTCCTCGACAAACTTGGCAATGATGCCACTACAGTGTTCGTAAGATGCAGGAGGAAGACTCTTGGCAGTGCCCACTGAGGATGGATTTGAGGGGTTGTCCCTGATGGCAAATATACACCGAGGAGGGGATACGGACTTCACATACAACAGGAATAACTCTGTCCTTAGTCAAGTTAAACCTAGACTTTGAAAGAGACAGAGTAAGACTGAGGGAAGACAGTTCAAGTGACTCTGGTACATGCTTTTCTCATTCGGGGAGTCTGCAATCTACATTTCCCCTCCTTTTCAAGGTATGCGATGTATACAGGTGGCTAGGGAATTAATAATTTGACTTTTTAAGACCAACTTATTCCAGAGGCACGTCCCAATGAAGCAGACTGAAGGAAAGGACCAAGAAATTGCATTGAGAAGCACACCAGGAGGCTAGCACAGCACTGAAATTGATCCTGACACTGGACAGTAGCGTGTGACAGCCTGTCAACCCATCTGCAAGATGCAGCTACGTGCATCCCCACTGCACCCAAGTAAGCAGTTCAAACTAACACCTTTCACCCCACAACTGTGGCAAGCAGAGACCACACGTGTGGTCAGTTCCCGCAGTGCGGCTGACAGGCACTTGCTAACACTGCTTTGCAGGTGCCCAAACCCAAATACATCTCTCAATCAATGCATTTTGACAAGGTACTCACTGGACGGCATGCACGCATCTTGCGGAATGCAAGATGAAATTTTCCAGACAGTTGCAAAACCAATGACTACTCAGTCCATGGGTAACTTGGTGTTCACGGGATCACATAGCTTGCCTTCTTATCTGTCTGTACTGTAGCTAAACCAAACTGACTGATACAGAGAAAGTCAGTATCTGGAAGGTTTCCTCTGTTTTTTTAAAATATGTGTATTTTAAGACAAATGAATATGTAAGAATTGATAGGGTTTGAAATTTATTATTATTAATGAAATCTCTTCTGATTTGTTATTGATAAACTTTCTTTTTCTTTTTAAATCAGGATGTGATCAAATAAAGCAAAATGTCACAGGTCAAAAGTTAGCATCTTGCCACCATATTTACACGGACAAATATTTGAGGTAGTGCACAAACATCAGCATATTATAATCCTGTTCAACGTAGTTTAAGTTATCTTTTCAAGCCTCACCCAGTTTTACAGTAGTGAATGTGTTCTTGCAGCTACAAAGGCTGTTTTAAGTATTACCAGTAAATATCCTGACATTCTGACCCTTCCACCCATTGCTACATTTCTCCATACATGTGCAAAATATATTAAGATAATGTGCAATGGGAATATAAAATCTAGGCCTATGGGAGGCCTGTCAAGCTACCAAACTCAACCTCCTGTGCCTGTTTAGGTAGTGACAAAATCCATGCTTGCTCTTATCCCATGCACAAGTCTGTGAGCCAAGGGAGCTTGTGAGACCAAAGCCTTTGCAGTTGTTACTCACACTGTAATGCTATCTATTTAAGCATATCGGTCTGAGGAAGAGGTCGCTGCTTGCAGCTTTTTTAAAAGATCTGCACTTCTGAAGATGTGCTTCTGTGCTCCTTCAGAGCTCAGAAAAAAGTCCCTAGAAAGCCATCCCACATCAGTGAAGTGCTCCCTCTCCACTGTGCTCTGAGGCGAGGTCACATGCAGCTAAGGAGGGCAGGACTGAGTTCTGCTGGCCCACCAGGACAAACATTATTTCAGAAAACCCTCTTATTTTTGGCACAAAATCTAGAATCATCACCTTCAACTGAAGGGCATATTTCCCACCTGGGCAATGTCCCTTCTTCCTTAAATATTCATAGAAAAATCAATGATTCACTAATCAAGGGATTTCCAGGATTTCAAGCTTCTACAGTGTGATTACAAATCAATTTTTCTTGCATCAGAGAAACATCTCTTCCAAGCCTTAAGTTCTCCTGCTACTCCTGATCATTTCTGATGGGCACCTGCATTACTTCCCAGCAGTACGTCCTCATTTCACATGCAGTCCAAAAGCACTAGTCCATCTCCTTAAGTGTCCCTCGCATAAAGGCAGTCCTAAAAGAGACATAAAACTGCACCATTTTCATTTTAATGGAAAGGTGGCAAGGTGACAAAGTTGAGAAGCAATGACGGATTGTTTTTAAATCCTAATAAATTTATGGAATAGAAAATTATTATTGCAACGAAAAAAATGGAAACTTGACCTTGAGTACAGCCTTTGTAGGACATGCAGCACAGTAAAAGGGTCTTACAGAACAGTACTTTGGACACTAGTAAGATGCTCTTCACAGTGCCTTATGTATTTTGGTTTTATAGTCTCTCAGAATAATGACATATCACAAAGACCCCGAGCACAAACGTAACAGCCAAGCAGCCAAAGGCCATTAACCATTCTAGCTTTTAGTGTCAGACCTGGCTTTAGTCATGTTGGCCAAGACTGGTGACAGGCATAAAGAAATCGAACAGTTGGCCTGAGTTCATCTGTTTGGAATTAGCCTAAGCACTATAGCCTCCCTCTCTGCTTCTGCTAGCAGAGATTGATTTGTATCCATTGTTCTATGTTGTACCAAAGTACGTGGCTTCACGCTGACAGCCTGAGACTGTGTCACACAAACCACTGCTGCTAGGTTGAAACCAACTTTCTGTTTATTGACTACTGTGCATATAATGTTTGCTTCTTATGTTATCTTATTGGAACAGCTCTGTAGAAATAGAAGTTATTTAATAACTCCTTATCAAAACTTCAAGCCAGGTTTTATCTTTCTGCTGTTCTTGCAAAGGATATTATTTCTGTAAAGAGTCTGACCAGCCATGGACTTCTTTTTGTTTATTTCTATGCCCATGAAAGCATTTTTTCCTGTAAGTAGTCATTCAAGTTTAACTATTTTCCAACTTAGCCAGTGGATGTGTTTGTACCTGGAAAAATATACCTCCTCCTGTCTTATGGTTAAATGTCAGTATCATTGTTTTTAACACAAAGTATGATTTATATGGCATCTTCACACACTACATGCTATACATGTTGGATATGCTAAGTATACATTTTGGATCTCGTAAGTGCAAGCAACTACAACATTTTTTATGAGCTTAACACTCTCAAAGAACCAATAGTGGACACACATTACATTATTTTAATGAGGGAGAAATAAAATGAATAGCAGGCTTGGACTTACAGCTATAGCTTGTATTTGGCAATGCGGTAATGCTGTTTTCAGCTGAAGGATAGGTGACTGAAGACTCACTACAATAATAAATTAATAAAATCTGTTAATCAGAGAAAGGGAGAGAGGATGCAAGGGAGAAAAGAGACTAATGGCTTTCCATAAAAAGTTTCGATTCTTGCTTTGATTTCCTTTAGCTTTGTGGTTAGCTGTTGCCTAAGGAAAACTCTCCGATTGAACACATCACATCTAATTTTAGATACAGTAAATGTAAAACTTTGCATGGAACACTGTTAGTTTACCAAAAAGTTGCATCAAATCCCTAACTAGTTAAAAGGGTGTATGTGCAAGTTATTATTTCCCTAGAGATAGGGCAATCCAAATAAATATTGTTTCTGCTCCTTGGACCAGAAAGAGAAAAGGCTAATTTTGCAGTAACAGGGCCCCTTAACATCAGACCTATTTCAGCTGACAGAAATTACTTTAAAGATTGTCAGCGTTCATGCTTTAATTGAGAACTGTAAAAAGATCGTAAGAATATCACCCAGATACCAACGAAGGAATTATATTTTTTTTTTAGCTAAAAGTGAATTTCCTATATCTCTAAGTTTCCTAAGTTCCACTAGGAGGAAATGAGATTTTTTTCAGTGTTGCTGTAGAAAATTCCCTTCATGAGAATTATATTGACAGTGCTGTATCTCACACTATCCAAAAAGAATGTCCCATACACATATTAGCTCATTTACTGTTATGAATTGTAACTGCTTACAGCAGCACAAACAGCTCTGAGGACCATTTGATGTAAATTGTGCAATCGCATAATTCAGTGAAGCTCCAATGACTTCAGTGCATATATTTCAGATTTATATAAGCATGAATAAGCAAAATCAGAACTGGGAATCATGCTCAGTAAAGTTTTCTCACAGTTAGTCCTACTTGCAGAAAAGATTATTTGTTCTTTCCTTTCAAACATATTTGATAAGCCTTAAAAAAAAACCTTCCTCCCTCCAACACACACACAGGTACTACCGCAATGTTTTTACATCCCACTTAAAGTGTCTTTTTGCCTTTAAGAAAGAAAAAAGATGTAATTCTGTATTAAAATCCTGATACAGAGTGCCATTGTTGGCATAAATAGACCTGCTTCAGGTTGGCATAATTTAAGTAGAATCCCTCTGCAGCCAGCTGAATTCAGGCAGATGCTGCAGAGTTATCATGCTTTCACCATGTCACGTATTTATGATCCCAAAGGAAAATAAATAAAAAAAAGAGCTGAGTCCAGCGATACTTTTAAAATAAGTGAGAGCAGGTAAAAACATGCTCCGCTTAGAGCAGCGCCAAGAACAGCTCATTCAAATACACACAGCAAACACATTCACTCACATTCCAGCCTCCCAGTAAACTTTCACCTGCATGCCTATCAGCCACCCAGAGCTGCTCAGAAAATTACTTATCAGTACTTGTCAATAGAATTTCACCCCTATATCTTTTAAGGTGCCTAATTCCTAATCTGAGGAATTTGGGCAGCTGTGTATCTTTGCGGATCCAAACCTACGCTTCACTGACTATCAAGTGATTCAACCTGAGTCATTAAACACATATTTGAAAAACAAACGCTGTCAGGAACACATCCTTACCAAGTCCTAATACCAGGTTTGGATTATTCACTCTGCCCTCTGCAATCCACATCCTAAAATTTCCTGTAGTAAATAACTAAATTACATACACTTCCAAAAAGCTGGCATTTCTAAACATCTTGCAGGTGGTAATTCACAACCCAAGTAGCTCCTTACTGGATAGCAGGTGAGCTGGTGGAAAATGTTTGCAGCTTGACTAAGTGAACGCAACTTGCAGCATGTGGAGCTGAGACATGGCAGCACTTCCCCACGACCTGTTGTAGCATACAGCAAGAAGCCACAGTTAGTTTGATAGTGCCACTGCTGATTCCCAGGTGCCTTTCTCTTCAGGTGCCCCAGGCGACAATGCTACACAGAAGGGTCAGTAAATGACCTTGCACTGAACTGCACCGCTGTTCATACAGTCATCTATGAATTCTGAAGAGGAAATATTTTGCCCATCTTTCATCTCTGTAAGGGTTGTCAAGCACTAGAACAGGCTGCCCAGGGAAGTGATTGACTCACCAGCCCTGGAGGTATTTAAAAGATGTGTAGACATGGGGCTTAGGGACATGATTTAATGGTGGGTTTGGCAGTGTTAGGTTTACAGTTGGGCTCAATGATCTTAAGGGTCTTTTCCAACCTAAATGATTCTATCTCATGTCTGTTTCTAACGAATCTAAAAAGTAGGAGAGATGAGAAAAATTATTAGACTTCTCATTACAGCTGGTCAAGGCAGCACCTTGCACACTGAGCGCTGTGTATCAGTTAATTTTAACCCTTTATTCCTTTTGGGGGAATTAAAATCAATTTGAAATCTTCATAGATTAGTCTAACATACAAGATGTACCACAGGAAGAAGGCAGAGAATCTTCCTCTACAAAGTCACAAATGCTGATTTCAGAAAATACTCTAAACGAAGCAGATTATCACTGGTCACCAGAAAATGTCTTTATCAATTTTATAGTGTAAATGTCAGTGTTCTTCATAACATTTGGATCTGAAATTTAAAATGGTAAGAAACCTAACATACATAGGTTGCATATTTTGCATTGGTCCATTATCTACCGTGATCAGCATGTATGTTTCTTTTTCTGTCTTTGGGTTCCACATCTCCTCTGCTGAAGCCAAACACAAAGAGAGGGGATACAATGTTGCTTTACGAATTTCACAAACAAAAGCACTCAAGTTGTGAGCTCAGGCCTTAGAAAACAAGTTCAGACATCATGCAGCTCAACTGGCAATTTTCCTGCCTAAAAGAGATTTGTTAGTGGAGGAGGAAGCTTCGCTGTGAACAGACCTGGGTACCAAAACAGTTAGTGCTGAAGAATATTGGCAGCAGCTTTCATGTATGTGCTTATCTGATTCCAGATCATCCTATTAGTTCTTACCTTAAAGTGGCTTCAATGTGCCCCAACAAATTTCAGCAGGAACCCTAAAACTATACTGATCTGGGAAACAGCAATTAAGATTTTTGTTTATTTGTTTGGGTTCCCACCCCCTGCCCCCGCCAGGTTTCAAGGAGATTCTCACAGGAAGCCTACTTCCTCATTCACAAAGACACGATCCTGGCTCATGATATGTGTTCCTGAGACTCAAGACAAACAGACAAGGCTTAACCACCTAACTGGAGGTTCCCTAGACATACAGGCCTGGCTCGGAGAGACAGCGTGCTGCTGCATTTCAGCAAGCCCTTGCTGTTTTAATTACCTGAAGGGACTCTAGTTTGTCGGACCCTCTTAAGAGGAAATTCCAGAAGGAACCTCATCTAGAAGTCTCTCTCTCCAGCCCCGAGCCAGAATCAGCAGTACCTGTATGATTCTTGACACAGTGATTGTGCAGTTTTTTTCCTTGTCCCCTAAAGGCTGCAGAATCGCTCTGTGAGTGCCACTTACCTCAGCTATTAAGCGAGGCCTTGCTAGCATTCAGTCTAAACATCACTTGCTGCAACTCAAGTGCTACGCACAGATAACTTACAGAATCATTCATTCCTTTCCATTTTGCAGCTATCTTGTCTGATGACTTTTTTCATCTTTCTTCTGCTTTCTCTTTCCTAGACTGGGGATTGACGTATTTTCAATCTTGTCTTGTAGGTCTTAACTGTTACCTTGAGTTACCAGTAGAAGAATGGCACAGCATTTGATTGATTGCCCTACTGACAACTTTCTTGTGTGTCTGAAGAATTCCGTCTTTCAAAAACGTATGTAATTGTCGTGGATTTCAAAAGTCATTATGATTACACCACATACAAACAGGCATTTTGTCTCTTCGCAGGTAAATCTATTAATTTCATTTACCACTGAACTGTGTTGCTTCGCTGTGCTATGAAAATAAATAATTTGTAAATGCACAGAACTTTTATTAAACTCAAATTCTGCAGCTCACCTGAATACAGCAACCACCTAGGTACTGTAAGTTTTTTCTATAATACATGAGAAGAATATGCCATTCCTCTAATCAGCTACCCTTTCACCTGCTGACAATGGCCATAGTCAAGATAGCTCAACTAGTAGAAAAATTAAGAAATAGAAAATTATTTCCCCTCCCTTTCCACAAACACTTCTTCAATTTTTCCAGTATTTGGTGTTTATCAGTGTTTTGATTAGATAGTTCACCCATATGCTCTCTCCATAACAACAACTGATAAACCACCAGTTAGAATGGAAAACTATGTCTGTTCAGGAAGTGTGCACAGACAAGAAAATTACTCCAGTCATTAATTAACTTTATGACTCCAGTCAAAAAGTCATTTCTGTCTTTTCAATAGTAAAAATGAAGGTGTATCTGCTTTGCAAATTACTTAGTACCTGTGATGCTTAGACTTTGGTATCCTTCGGTAAAACGTGCAGTGCGAAATACTTCAGATGCCCATGGTTAAAAATGACCTCTACAATGCAGCCTGCATGGACCATTAATAATGGAATAAATCACAACAAATTACACACTGACAGTCGAAAGCAATGCTGTAACAAAGAAAGTGGGGGAAAAAAAAAAACGACAAAGCTCTTTGGTTAGCAGACAGATGAATCAGTTTCATCATCCTTGGTAACAAGATCATGCACTGTAATTAACTATTAGAAAGCTAGTACTGTAAATAATCCAAGTTACCTGAAAGCCGGTTGTGATGTCTGAGTATGTTGTTGCTGAAGGGTGTTAGCTTCCCAAGCCCTTTTCACAAGATCTGACCACAGAAAACAGGCTAAATATTCCTGTTAGTGGGTTAGATACAGACATTTTAATTAAGCTGTAACTAAATGTCTTTAGAAAAACAAAGAGCAAAGGGAAAAGGAAAACACTACTTTTTGTACTTCATGTTGACAAAGAGAAAAAAAGAATAAATGAGGCTTCATGGAAGTAAGCAGATTATGAAACTGAGCAAAATGTTCAAAAATAAGTGGTCTCAAGTTGGAGACCTGATCCTTCAAAACCTTGTCTCTAAATGGTTCCTACTCAGGTAAGAATATTCATAGAGAAGAGCTACAGCACTGAGCTTTCTGCTTCCCCTCCATGGAAAGCAGGGAATAAAGGATGGAATAAGAACAATTCCATACATAATTGTATACACTGTTATGTATCGTTCCCTTTTATATTTGTCTCTTCCTGTCTCCACTCAGACTGAATGACAGCCAGTACATTTCAACAAAAACATATTAAAATGTCAGCATGGCCGGAGCTTAAGTGCTTTCAAAATACCTGGGCTGGTCAGAGCTACCCTTACGTCATATGAAGCACAGGTGGGAGCCAGTCTGTTACGCATGAACTGGCCCCAGCAACTCATGCCCATAACAGGCATTAGTGACACAGCCTTCTCCGTGGATCCTTGCATCCAGGCTACACTGAAGTCCCCACCTTTTTTCCAAAGCAAATAAACTCTCTAAGACACCACTGCGTTCAGAGACATCAACATTTAACTATGCATTACTACAGATGCTGTAATCGTCCATTCGGTGGTCTTCGGGACTGTAGATTTTCTCCGCTGTCAGAATAACCTCGGCAAAACACTTGCTTCATGACATCCCCCACCTTTGAACTCCTCCACTATCACTTCTTTTCTACTCAGTACTCTCTGCTTGTTCTGGCTTCTAAGATCTCCCACAATTTCTTGGCCTCTCTATTACTTCAGCGTATTATTGACTTACAACCTACACTCAGCAACAACATAAGCTCTTTACAGTGACACTACAGGCCACTAATCTGTTTAGCAGACACTTTTAATTATTTGGGATTAGACAGAATATAACCAACAAAACAGACATAATTCGAGCAAGGAAAGAAAAGAGAACAGACTAGGGGGTTGACTTGAGCCTGGTGAAGTTTCCCTCAGAATATTTTTAGGAACTGCCTAAAGCTATTTCAGAGCCATTACCAATTATCTTTGAGAATTTGTGGAGGAAGGATGAGGCTTTTGATAAACAGCAAAGGGTGAATGCAGTGCTTATCTGTAAAAATAGAGAGAAAGGAGGATCCTACAAATGACAGGGCACTTAACCTAACACTTCAGTTCTTGGAAAGACACCAGAACAAATCAGTCAACTCTTATGTAAGCACCTCAAAGATAAGGACATATCAGCAGGGATTTGCCAGTAACAAGTCAGTTCAGTCCAAGTTAATTTTCTTTAAGGCAAGCAGCAAGCCTAAGACCCAGTGGAAATGTGAACGATCGTTCTTTGTTAAGACTTTGAGGCCGTATCACGTAACAGTCTCACAGGCAAGCCACGACAACATCATAAGACAGATGCAAAACAACATGGAAAAAACATATTCAGAATGATGAGTTACCAATGAGAAATTGTCCAACTGGGAAGTATATCAACCTGTGTTACGCAGAACACTGCTCTAGGGCCCCAGCTAGTCAATATATACATTTGCGATTTGGAAGCTGGTAGAGACTTACTGCATCTGCAAACAATGTCAAAGTGGAGGGAGCTGTGAGCACTCTGGAAGATTACAACTGAAAGCAATTGGGACAGCAATGAGTAACCGCTCTGGGTCCCTTCCAGCCCTGTTTTCTATGACCATTTTTTTCTTCATATCTAACCCTTATGCAAAGCACAAGCTTTAATCCCCTAATTTGACACTTCCTAAAGCTTCACCTTATTCACGTTGTGCTTTCATTCAATTCTTTTTGGCCAAATCCAGACAATCGTGTGCCTTCTCTCAGGCTGTCACAACTTGCTGCTTGACTGTTAAGTTCCTTGGGACAGGGTCTGCTTTTCACTGTATTTGCACATCCCAAACCTTTGCTGTGGTTTCTAGCAGTATGCATGTTACAAATCAGTTAAAAGAAAAGAAAAGAAAATAATCCAACCAAAAACAGGCAGGCCTCTTCTTTGTCAAAAGTGATGATTGTTGTTTTCAGCATTAAAGTATTCTGAATGTTTTAGAACAGGACAGCATGCTGGACAGGAATGAAATTTAAATTTGCATTCACTTTTAAGTTGCTTTCTGTTCATGCAATACCTAAGGCAAGAGTATTCAGCACTGGTATACGCTAATAGCACACGTACTGAGGTCTGACACATGGAAAATGAAGCAAAGTCTGTATAAAATGAAATCATTCCATACAAGGACACCAGGGCCTAAGGGATGGAATTACCAGCCCTAAATGGTGCAGCAGCCAGCTTCTACAGTGTCTGATCCTGCAAACATCGAATACACATGCTCAGCTTGACTATGAATAACCCTATTGAGTTGAATGGAATTATTTACAGTAGTAAAGTTAAGTACGTGCAAAAGCACTCACAGATTTGGGGTTTAGCACAGGGCATAAGAAAAAAGAGCATGAAACAAGACGTTTTCTGTGCTATGGAGAAGTTTCAGTCCAGCAGATCTGCTCAGACCCATTTGCCCATACCTGCAACGTTCCTTTCTGTAGACACCCGCTGTCAAGTCTTCCTGGCAAGCAGATGGGGTGGAGCTCCCCTGTGTCAGAGGCACTTCTGTTCCTACCCTAGCACCTACACAACCTCCACAGGGCTTCTGGATCTAAGGTGGCGATAAAAAACACCCTCAAATTTGGCACCTGTGGCCTTTTCACTCAGTTCAGAGAAACCGAATCACATGCTGTATTTTCATTGACAGTGAAAAACATCCAAGCCAAGAATAAAATCACACAGGCTTTCACAGACTGTCCTCACCCTCACCACACTGGTATTTTCCAAACTCCCAGCCAAACAAATGCATATGTCCACAGTCTCTGAAGGGCCAGCCCCCATACTGTGATGCCTTTCCTCTTCACTGTCTCTGTTAAAAGTCATTCAGATCTGATTTTGGTTTGCTTAATGGTTTTAAATGCTTTTTTAGGGAATAAAGCAATCCACTGGATCCTAAAAGGTATCTAAGCCACACCACAAAAAAAAAGAAATTACATATGTAGGATTTAAAATAAGCCTGGATTCTGTATGCTGTAATGTTTTATGATTTAATCACTGGAACGGAGAAGGGATGATGCCACGGTCAAAGCATAGGATTGACACTTAAGAGGCATGGCCTTTATCACTGACTGTTACAAATATGCTTAGTGATTCTGAACACATTATTCAAATTCTTTGGCTGAATTTCCATCAGTGATTCACAATATCAATAACCAATCAGAGCCTTCAAGCCTGATACTTAGAGACCTTACACTCTGCATTCTGGAAACCTAGCAGATTTCCTTTTAAATGGCTCATACGCTGCCTACCCCGCAACCAACATTTTCAAAAGGAAGTGGGGGAAAATAAAAAATCAGTTCAGAAATCATAGGGTTCAAGTTGTATACTGGGGCTGAAATTCAAATCCTAAGGCTTAATTCATTAATGAAAACATCTGACAGGAATGTGTTCTGGACACCATATGTTATTTCTTACATTTTCCTCTCTAGAGTTTACTTGCTCCAAAAACCATGTTCACATACCAGCCCCTGGCAACCTAAAGGTTTTGTAGTTATGGAACAATTGGAACTTAAATAGCCCCACCAGGAAAGTGCTTTACAGCAGAATACTTTTGACTTTGACATAGGAAAATAATACCAACAACCGCTTTTGGGCTGATAACTTCTGCATTATATAACAGGAAGTGGTATGTACGGCTCTCACAGTACTCATCTACCATACCAGTTCCTCTAAAGGGGAGGCACAGCAGAGCACGAAGCATGAGCCAAAAAGCTCTTATCCAGGTTCCCTATCCACCCTGCACAGTAAGGCAGCGGGACACAACAGACAGGGCTGAGGTGACGGCAGCAGTGCTTCAGTCACACCGCTGCCACCACCTCCTCCTTTGAAAGTAGCAGGGCACCGATGCAGAACTGACTGCAAGGCAGCGGTACAACAGAGGAGAACGATCTAAGAGGACGTATGGTGTAATTACAATTAGTCCCTCCTGGCATAGCCATGCTCTGTTCAGACGTCAGTGGCAGAAATTCAGTTTTGCATCTAGAGCTTGTTTTGCTGAGGTGGGCTAGAATAAGCTGTACAAGCTGAAACACAGCTTTGCTGTCATGAACTGTGGCCACAGTGGGCGACTGTTCTGAACCTGAGTGGCACAGTAAACTGCGTAGCACCTCGTACACAGACAGAACTTGTGTGTGGACAAGCTATCGTTAGGCCATCTGGTTCCCATTTCCTTCCGCTTTTTCCACCTAAAGAAATTCAGAGGTGTTAGTCATCAGAGACCTGATGAATTATTTTCACCAGTGATTTTGCCAGTGGTAAATCCTGATGCCTTCAACATGTTTTTTGATATTTACTTTGCTGAAAATAATGCTAGAAAGTCCTTACTGTTTGTATTTTATTTCAAAGTTGCCTGAAAAAGAAAAATATTTTTCAAGAAAAGATGATCAGAAAATACTCATTCATCAGAATTATTCTGAATTAAAACGTGGGTTTGATTTTGATCACCCTTCTTCTTTAATTAAAAAAAAAGATAGTAAGAAGAGTCCTTATGTGAACAGGCATGTACACATCTTATTATATCCTGCCAGTGTACTGTTTGGTAAGATTATACTGTCATATGACAACAGACCTATTTGTATCACAGGCTTCTTTTGAACAGAGAACACGTTTCAGCAATTTGGACTTCTAACTATTTCATGGGTGAGAGCTTTTCAGAGAGAAGATACTGATGGGCCTATTTAAGCAAGCAGACACATAGAAGCCATGGAATAATACCGAGGCACACAGCTAAGAGAAGCTGGTCTTTTCATAAGAATAGAGGTAACGACATAAAAGCAGTTCCTTTGTTTTCACTCCACAGATCACTCCAGTTGGCCTCAGGCAAGTGGAAACAGCCACATCCACACCCTACCCAACAGCAAGGAAGTGGGTTATGTCTTGCGATTCTTAATACAGCTGCACTAAGCTGAATTTATCTGAAAACTATTGTTGGAGAACTTGCCGGAAGACAAGTAGAGGTGGTCCATCGTAGACCACAGGTTCACTGAAATGAACTACTTCCAGCATGGCACATATTTTATTTTAGGCTGTGGGCTTCCTTTTAAGTCAGTGTCAAGGCACGGGTCCAACCCAGAAAGGGGACTTGTTTCAGTTGCTGAGATCAGTACAACCCTCAGTACAGGAAAGAGGAGGAGGTGGAGGATACCCAACACAGCAGAGTTTATAATGGCAGCAGCTCATTACCCTGGGAATGAGACTGGGTGCTTTGCTAAGAAGAGGCCGCTCCAGGGCTTGATAGGTGTGACACACCCTTGAGCGAACAACTTTGAACTGGACACCAAGTACAAAATGGCAGGCAGGGACTGCATTGCCAAGAACGCTTATGGTAACATACCGGAACCCCAGAACGACCATGCAAGGCAGTCCAAAGTCCTAGAGCTGTTGAAAAGTCTCTCTAGTCCATCAGTGCAGAGGTGCCACATAAGCAGGAACCTGAGTTAACCTTGCAACAAAGAGAACTCATTTCCAATTCATGGTATTTAGTATTTGTGCAGAATATCCGTGAGGTTTCTTCATTGCAGCGTCACCTGCTAGTTCTACGGTTTCAGCCACAATAGTTTCATAAGCTGAAATGTTTTTCCTGGCCACACAAGGTTTGCCTTGCCCAGATAGCAATCCTCTCAAATGTTTATCTTGAACTCTTAGAGTGCCTGGCCCAAGGAAACAGAAATAAAAAGGGGCAAAGAATGAAAAAAAACTAAGCAGAGAAGACTGAAAAAGGAAACTGGAAAACAAAGATCTAAAGAATAGAAAAGTGAGCTAACATTAAAGATATCAGAAGAATAGCTCCAGCTGCAAGAATAGGAAGGTGCGGTGTGTAATTCTTGTTTACTTTTGTATGTAATAATAGAGAGGAACCAAAGCAATTCAGTGGAAGGCATTATTATTGCTTGTGTGTAACAGCACACCTGAAACTAACGTTACCAGGCCCAGCTCTTCCCTGAAGAATCATCTTCATCCATCCCCTCGAGCTCTCTTGCTAGCACCCAATAGACGGGCATTTTGGCATCTCCCACATCCTTTGACAGCATGTTCATGACTCCACAATGTGCACAGAAAGAAAAGTAAAGCCCAAGTGAAAAAAAAAAATGCCAAGAAATGTTAATCCTAGGTCATTTACATGCTTATTTAAGAAAGCAAGGACTGGGCATTACACTGCTAAAATCTGTTTGTCACGAGTCTGAGCCAACATGATTTCTTTGAAATTTGGACAGGTGCATGACATGGTTAGTTACTGCAGCTCAACAAACAGCTGGCAACTAGTTAAACTGCAGCAAAGCAGCCACTCTGTATCAAGAGGTCCCAGGTGACACTGCAACCCAGAATGATGGAGCCCAAAAGCTTCCCAGCTGCGGCACAGGATCTGGAGCACCAAGTATTATGCCTGATTTTAAGGGCTAAAGACATTTAAAGGCTTGCTCAACACCAGGATTCATATGAGGCATTTCAGCATGTAATTCCACTGCTGTGGAGGAACTGCAAGGCACTTGCCTTGCTAGATTTAGGCTTTCACACCTTACTGCCTGGTTTCCCAGATCTGAGTTAGACAGGATCTTGGCTCCCCTGTTAGAGTTGATTTTGGAGAAAAGACGAATGGGCAAGGTGATACAAGTACATAAAATGTTGGTTGGTTTTAAAAAAAAAAAAAAGTAAAGTGGAAACTTCCATTACCTCATAACTAAAGAACAAGAAAACGTTGAAGCAAACTGCAAGATGATAAATTCAGAGCTGATAAGAATGTTGGTATATAGAATATAAGAATTTCAGCCAAACCCAACAGTCAGTATCACCAAAGCTACAAATTAGGCAAGATTCTACCAGGGTTTGCACGTTTATAAAGCAGAATTACAGTAATCATTTTTCGAAAAGGGAAGGACAACTAAATATGTGCTCCCAGGCTTAATATTTAGAGATTGCATTGCAACAAGGAGGAGGCTCCTTTGAGGAACAGATTATCTCACACATACTAATTAAAGGCATGCTCTGCCTTCCCCTACAGCATCCCATAATGACCACTGCTGGCGAAGTGGAATTGTCATGCTAAAGCTGACCTGAAAAGGCACCAACTCCTGTGACCCATGTCAAGGTGCCGCAAGGCCCATGGCTGGACAGGGAAGGGCTGTGGGGAGCTGGAGACCGGCCCTTCCTCAGCGTCGCCGGGGCAGGGACCAACTGCCCCAGGCTGGGCTGAAATGGGGTGCTGGGCCTTTGGCAGGGTAGGGGGAGCCCCTTGGGGAGGCTGGGCATGGCCATTAGTGCCCTCAACGCCCTGACAACTTACGAAATGAAAATGATTCCCAGTTGCTAAATAGTTTTTCTATGACCGACTCCCAAATTACAGCACAGTCTCCCAAATTACTCTCAAAAATAAATATTCAGCGACTTTTATGTATAATATCTGCATCTGTTCTGAGGGATGGAAATGTCGGATTGGGAAAAGCAGACAGACCCAAATTCTGCTCCTGGTCCTGCTAATAACCTGCAGAAGGGAGGTCACTTGCCCCCAGTTTTACCATCTTACAATGGGGGACAATGAAACAGTCCACAGCTGTAAGCAATAGGCATTACACATGGCCAGAAGAAACGGGATAATTTTGCGTCAGGCTGTTTTGGAAACATTAAGAATTGAGGTTGAGAGGGTTGTTTTGTTTGTGAATATATGCCATATATTGGGGCTATTTTCTAGCTAATTTGTATCCAGGCTCCATTGGTTGCCAAGAGTCCAAACAATACAATTCTGGGAAAGAGAGGACTATCTCCTCCTGCGTTTATAATCTTTTAAGATCATGTAGAATAGTTTTTCTGTATCTAGATGCCATTGTTAAGGTCAGTATGACACGTTTATCTATAACTGGATCTGTGCAAGCAGAATCCCTAACAAAAAAAGGTTAAAGGTGAAAATCCAGGCAAGGTGGTCAAAGTACATGATAAATTGTTTTGCTTTGTTTTGAATCAGGTAATTCTGCAACTTAGCACAATGATGTCCTTCCACACACTGAGTGCTGTTATCTTAGGACTTAAGCAGCAAACAAAGAAAATCTCTGCTCTGATGATTTCAGAGTTGTTTTTTCAAAAACATTATTTATTGATTATCATAAGTTTTACATGGGTCATAAGAACAGAGGTGGCCACTGTTCCAAGAATCTAATAAACAAACACACCTAACCATCAAACATAATAAAAGCAGAAAAAAAATTTCTTGAAGCATTGCTAGTATCTGTAGCTGAAGAGATAATTCTAGACAGTTTTTCTGTACAAAACCCTAAAAACTTTAAAGTAATTTTGAAGTAAAATTTGAAAAAATACAGAAGTGCTACTTGTGCATGAGAACTAGCCCAAATGTTCCTCACAGACATATAACATGATGAAAAAAATTTAGATATGAGAAGAAAGTGAAAAGGTCTAGTCCAGTTTCACTAATAAGAGTCTTTCTGTTGACTCTATGAGGGAAATATGACCAAAGACAGCAGTTAGCAAAAAGGCCAGTAAAGAGTAAGCAGTGGATGAAGGATATAAAGAATGAGTGCAGATTGGGCTGGAAATGCAACGATGTCAGGATAAGCTTGAACTTCACAAATAAAGTAGTGAACTGATCGCAGGGATGGCCTAATGTGTCACAGCCAAAAAGATGATCATTCATTTAACTTGACAGCTTTCCTTTAAATCAAATCATGGGCAATGTGAGACAGTGTTCCCTTTTGGAAAGGTCTAAACTCCAGCTGTCCCAACTACTTTCACCTCTTCTTGACCTGGAATTTTATAATAAATACCAGAAGAAATAATCCCCACTCCAATTGTGCTATTATAATATTAAGACGTTGGCTTGCATGGATATTTGGTCATTGTCTGCCAGAGAGACAGATAGTCAGAAAGCAAGTAAATGTCCGGTTGTGCTGACATTTACTCGGTGTTCACCAAGTCTTTTAATTTCTGTAAGTGCACATTAGAGTTTGAGCTGCTGAGGGGCAAGGGAGGGGAAAAAGATCAGGTCCCAGAGCCTCTTTTGTATCAGGTTGGATTTTTGGTTTAAAATCAAGCTTAATCATTTCCCTAACATGGGTAAAAGTCCTGTATAAGAGGCCATGTCACTCTCCCCTCAAATGGCCAGAAGCCATAGTTTCCACAAGAAACAAAAGCAACTAAAAGCTTTAAATCCTATCCCATTGTAGGAACACAATTGAATTCTCTTGCCAACATGAGGACAGAGTATACATAGTCACTGCATAGGACTGACAGTCTGTGTGGGAATTACTGAAGTCTAGCTGCAAGATTTCCATATACAGACATTTCCTGCCATGAGAATGTTACAGTACTAAGTCAGCATCCAAAGTAATCGAAAGAACAAAAGCAAAGCCTCTAAAATGGCAAAGAGGAAAAAAATTATATACAAAGAACACTTCATACATTCAATACAGACATTTAAAGTAGAAGATATCAAGGTCATATCCTGCAGCCTTTATCCAGGCACATCAATAGCAGGGGGTTGTTGAAGTAAAGCCTGAGGCAGTATCTGACCTTTTTCAAATTTTTTTTTTTTTTTCCTTCGGATGAGATGGTTATGAAATGCTGCCCAAGAACGGAACTATAGGACATACCAAGCTCAAACACACATTTGCAACTGAATAGTATCTATGTTTCAAAGCATGGCCCCAAAGAAGCTCTATGAGTAGCAGTAAAAGAGACAAAAGATACTTGGGTCTACAGTCTGTTAATATAAAAATAATCTAATCTTGCTATAAACAAAGCAAAGGGAGTCTAATTAATGAGCCATTACATCAGCCATGTTTGAAGTGAACACAGCAATTCCCATGGATGGATGGCCTCCCAACCTGTCAAATTAATTTTGTGGTGAAAAGTTAACTAATGCAGGTAGCATGCACTGAAGCAACCCTGCCCACCCACCTCCCAAGAAATCTTGTTTAGCATAAAGAGAGGTGTAGTCTGTGACTGTATCAGCTCAAATACCCAACTCATCCCTCTGATCTGGAATCCTATTGCTCAACACAAGGAGAAATATGAGATGATTTCCCAAGAAGTGTCATGATGGAGAGCAGCTCCGTCTTCCACAAACAGCGTGTGTTAAATAACACCTTTGTGTCCCCATATACACAGACATCTGAGAGGAAAGCAGCTGCCATCCATGTCAGCTCCCCTTCCTTGTTGCCTCGGCTCAATCCCAGTACACAGAAAGACAAGAACTATTAGGTCTGCACTGTTTTTCCATTGTTCTCACTTTCCTTTTCCCTTTTGCAATGGCTAATGACATTTACCTACAATAAAAAACCATAATAAAGTATAACAAAACCTTTGCTTTTCTATGTGCCCAGGTGGTACACCTCTGCAGGGAAGCAGACTGCTAGAGTGTCACAAACCGAGCTCTGATGTCATTGTATGGCACTATTATTATAATACTTAGTAGTTGTTTCATACACTCCCTGCAGCTCACTGCTACCATTATTGATCATTCATTCATAATAATAATTCCAGTGTTAGCAGAACAGCTTTTAAAGGTCACATAACAGGTACCTGGAAACATTCATGTGCCATTGCAAATGGTATACACTGATACCTATTTTGCCTGAGCACTTATTTGTTGGATAAATGAATACACTATTGCTTCTTTCAGTGTATGCTTAGAACAACTTAATTTTTACAGAATTTTCTGCACCGAGTTTTCATCTTTATCCAGAAGAAAGCAGCTGTGGATGCTGCTTTCCAGGGCATGTAGGAGGGAAATAGGAACCGCTCCATTTATGTGTGCTGGGCTGGGCTTGGTACCCCCCTTTAAGCAGGGCGCAGCTACCTCATGCAGAGTATGTGATTTACGCGTGTGTAACATCTCCCTCTACTGGCTAAAACCGTGGGAATACTTTAATTCCCAAGCAGGAAAGTTTTCTCTGGAGTGAGAACCCTGAGATCAGGTCACTTCCCATCCTCTTGTTCTTGCGCACATTTGTAATCCTTCTCTGTAAGCCTAAAGCAGACAAGGTTTGTGTGATGGAGCAGGCAATGACGAACCCAGCAAAATTCACCTGAAACTCTTCCTCAATGGTCAACTCCTCAGTGAAATGCTTTGAAGACAAAGTGACATTGAGGAAGTGCAATGGGGCCGTTCTTGGGAACCCAGGATTAAAGGGGACAGTTGTTTTGCAGAACCTTTCATCTTGGACTCTGAAGCAACATCTGATTAACCATACAGCTTATTAAGCAATTTTGAAAACTAAGATCCTAATGGTGAACCTTAAGTCTCTTCAGTAACACCAGAGTCCAGTGGTTAAATATACAGGTTCTACCTAATCTCAGTTCTTTGAAGACTACTAAAACCATAACTCAGTGTTATTATGTACCTCAAACTAACAGCACTTTTGTATCTGTACCTGAATACAGTTCCTATCTGTATTCTTTTTAAATGCTCAACAGCTAACAGAATTGATGAAAAATTATCTTGATATGTTTTGAAAATGAGAAACACTAGCTTTCGAATACACTCCAGATGGCAAGACAAAGCTGGGATACACTGTCAGGGCAACTTCACGACATAGTGCAACTACACGCATCTTCAGTTTCCAGCACTGCATAACATGCTCTTTCACACCCTGGAGAACTAACGGTCCTTATAGAGCCTATAGGCTACAACCGGGAGAGTACAATTCCCATATACCCCAACACTAAATGGCATTAAGCTGAGGTAATGACATTCTAAAGTTAACCTGCTCTTTTGTAAACTGGTATCAGATTTGGCTACATGGATCCCCTGTGGACAAGAAAAACAGAAAATCTGATCCATTCCATTAAAAATGGAGAATCCACTTCACACTGGCCTTTCTGAAATGTGGCCTACACTACAGATTCAGAGGTTCTTGATCTATAGGCTGCAGACACTACTATTTTTCCTGCTACACAATTGTCAAATTCAACAAATAATTCAAATACTATTTTTGATCGTAATTCACACAATTGTAAATAAGGTAAATAACTGAGAGATTTAAGTTATTCATAGCAAGAGAATTATATCCGTTTCATTGTTCTCCATCTTTTAAAAGCCTTTTTAATTCATCATTCCTTCCCTTTTATTTCCTTTCTTCCTTTGTTTGATAAGCTTTTTCTAATTTTCCCTTCCCTGCATCCTGCGTGCAGGGTGAAACCATTCATGCAGAATTCATCACAGGAAAACAATCATAATATCTCACTCCCATATTCCCAGGAGGGAATTAACTGAAATTACCAGTTCTTGGGAAACTGGCATAGAAAAAAGCCAGGAGAAATTACTATAGCCAAGTTGTCAGGGAAACTGTTAGCACTCTGGTAGCTCAGGAAAATGGGCTGTTTGAAACACTTTCTTCTAAGTACCCAAGCAAACTATAGGGTCGTTTATGGGGATAGGAGGTGCATAAAGCCCGAAAGCATTATTGCCTTTGAACGGCTTAGTAACTCCTGGCTGCTGTGGGAGAGCTCACTGCAGAATGGACTCTTGCTACCTTTTCAGCACATAGGGTTCTATGAATAGGACTTGGCTAATTCCCCCTTTGTGGAAGCCTTTAGGAAGCTTTTCATTGTATAGCCCATTCTATAGAACTCCTAAAGCCAAAAGATAAGAGTGACATTTTTCTAAGGAAATTATCCAGTTCTATAGTGGGCTTTTTTAAAATTACGTGTGCCCAACCGTGTGACATTTCCTTTGCTACTCAAAGGACTGCAATTATCACAGCCAGCACTAGACAGGCTTCTGCAACAGAACTTCATTACTTTTAGTCCTACATGAGTACATGCAAGGACAGCATTTTGTCACCTCCAAACACCCAGGCAGCTTCTGTAAGCTATAGCTGCCTAAGTCACACAGCAAACAGTCAGCATGAGGCTACGATTATCAGTGCAATACTCTTCTCCTCTGCTCTCTGCTAGAAACTCTTCTGACTTGCCTTCTAGCTAGGAAAGGCTTCAGACTGTACAATGACCTGAAGTTAAAGCACACTGGGAACACGCTGCTGGGATACAAGCATTGCTCCAACAGCCCTCCCTACACAGATGCACTCGTGCCCAGATGATGTCTTGTTTTGCTCTGCTACTTGCCACAAACACACATACTTACAACATATAGTTGGCAGAGCAGAAAATGACAGCTAGAGTGCCTTTCTGTGGCATAACTGCACTTGCAGTAGTGTTTTTGTGAGCAGAGTAATGCAGAGAAAAAGAGAAAAAGCAACATGCCTATGCCAACCAATCTTTTAAGTGTTAACCTTGCTGTGAATACCTGAATAGTGACAGCAAGTACATGAACTGTAGGCCCGGGCAGGCCGTAGGAAGAGGGGGAAGAAATCCTGGGCTTTAGCCCTGACCCAGAACTGCAGTGGGTATGTAACAAACAAATAAATCTGCCTTTATACATTATATGTGGGGAGATGCCTCAGTCACATGGTGGTTAAAGGTGTGGAGCTCTCACAAGACATGCCTAACCTCATGTCCCACAAGCTTGAACAGCCAGTAGCAGATTTTACGTTATCATTGCATCCATATGGATCAGACTCTGAACAAGAGACCCCTGGTCAACAATATATGAGGCAGTATGGGTTATTCTAACTATAATGCTAGCAAGAGGCCTGAGCAAGGCCTGAGTTTTCAATGGCAGAAACAGCAGAGTAAAGAGGGGGAGGAGAAACAGAAAAAGGGGGGAAAAAAACAACAAAGAGCTAAAAACTTGCTGGAAACAAAGCGGAGTCAAAATTAAGATTTTGGGGGCTATCCCAGATCTCTTCTTCCTATTCCCCCTCTCTCAGAAATAAGGCCAAGGCATATAAATGCAGTTATTTGGTTACAGACTTAGAAACCTGCTAAAGACAAAGTTTTGTGAGCTGATTTTATCTTCTATTCTGCAGGTTATAGGAAGTTTCCTTACACCTGCATAGCTCGCTCATTATTAAAGTATTCCTCCTTCTCCAGTTACTCAATTTGCCTGTTTGAACTACAGACCTACCAGCCCTGGAGATTCATCCAACTTGTGCCTACTTATCCTCTCCAGAAGTGCTTGCCATCCCTGGCTCCCTTTCACCTTAGAGCGTGAGGATGTGCACGCACATATACAAGGTGTGTTAAGAGGTTAAAAGGGTGAATTTATGCTGGGAGCATCATGTTGGGAGTCTCAGCTTGGCACAAGAAGAAAGACCAAGACATGCCAGAATTTGCAGAGACATACATTCAAGTTGGTTCAACTGTACTTGGTTCTCAGACTCCTAGCAAAGACCACAGGACTCAAGGTCACCACGTTCATACAGACAGTTGTTAAGCACCTGAGCACACACACAGCTGATTCAGTCCCTATCTGAGGTCCTGCCATCAAGGGCACTTTACCACATGCATTCCTCTCTGTACAGGGCTTCTCCCTCACTCTCCTGACAAGGTGCAGCCATTACACTGAAATAATTCATTTCCCTGGCTATAAACCTCCAGAGCAGGGAAGCCCAGCCTGCAGTTTTGCCTTCCTCTGCTGTGAGGAAAAGAGTTCGTTGTAGTTCTCCAGGTTACCAAGCACATATTGGAAATCTACTGGGCCTAAAGAGGCATGGGAAAAAGAATGAAACCCAAGCCTGTAGCCCCAAGGGCAAGAAGAGATTGCACAGCACCGTCTGGACAGCCTGACCGCAACACTTGACTTTTCCCACCGGTGCCTACACTCACTTTCTTTCGAAGTGAACCTGCTTAAGCCACCCATGCCAAGTCTTGACAGAAGAGCCTGGCAGACACCTGCAGCAAAGTCCCTTATTGCTTCTATGAAAATTGCCCTGTTGCAAACAACGATCAGGAAGGATGCCCTTGCAGAGGCTGGAACTCAGATTCAATTAAATTCACAGCTCAGCAGTCAATTTCCTCAGTGAGACAGAATAAGGCACTCTGTGCCTCAGCAACAAACGTATAACAGGGAAACAGCGCAGCCTTTCTCCCAAAGGCACCTCTTACTGGTCTGCAGAGCTAGGCTCTAAGGTTACAGATACACAGCATAATTTAAAAGGACTTTGAAATCTCAGAGCTAGCTCTGAGATTAAGTTGGAGAGTGGAATATACTTATATTAACAGCACCTTGGGTCAGTTAGCCCTAAGGAGAAGTAGGATCTGTCCTACAGGTTGCCAGATGGGGATCTTTCTCTTTCTATTACTAACCTCAAGACCCTTGAGAGTAGTAAGAAGCTGGCAAATGTCCCCGGCACAGGGTCATAAGGCAAAGATAATGCTGACGCTCCTCAGGTTGTCTGGGAATGATCCCTCTGGCAAAATGTAAGTCCCTTTCTCTCACTGGGAACACAGCAACTCTATTTTGGGACTTCACTAGAGAAAGAGGAAAATGTTGCCATATGGAGTTGAGGAGAGGGTTAGTAAGAAGAGAAGCGTGGTCTCCTTGGAGAACAGAGGCTGTGCAAGTAACAAAAGTCATAGTTGAGAAGAGAAACATGGCAGGTGGGACAAGGAAAGGAGTAGTACAATATTACAGAAGGAGCATAATATACCAGCCAAACATGTTAATATTGGCATATAATAACCTTTAATATTAATTCTTAATTGCAAAACACCTACAGCATCACAAATCTTGATGCAGGATAGCATCAGGCCATGTACACACACTAACGTCCAATACATTTAGGCATCTCATTCCCATTAACTTTAATAAGAGTTATGCATCTAACTAGGATTTGGTAACTTTCTACCTCCATGCACATCCCACGAGCCTGTACTGAAGTACAGATAAGGTTGTTGGTGGGAACAGTGTTTCTGTCCAACAAAGGATGCAAGGTATAGAGAAAAAAGACAAAGCATCACTCTGTATCTGGGAGCTGCTGACTCCAAAATCATGCTATGCCTTAAACATTTCGATAGCTTTCAAAGTTGATTGGTTTTATTTTCTCTGCAGGCCCATTCCCTAGCCCTATCACCTACTGCATGTTCCAGCCTGCATTAGGCACCACCCTATTCACGAGAAGCAATTTTGCAAGAAATTTAGGTGATTTCAGCATATTTCAAGGTATTAAAATCAGTTTAGTAAGTATCAAACTCTGAAGTAAAGTAGATAATAGGCATTAATCACCCAAGTAAATCCATTAGTCAGCTGAACAGTGTTCATGGCTGTTCCTGTACCTACAGCATCAACAAAGTCAGAATGAAGCATCAGCCTTCTCCGACTTGCTACAGCAAATCCAGCTGTTACTTCAATGGAATAAAAAAATCTCACCCCTTGTGATCTCCTCCTTTATTTTTGCTAATTACTTTGGTACAGAGATTTCAAAAACATTTTTTATGCCACAATAAAAAGGTAATGGCTCATCTGGCCTGCAGAGGCATAATTACTACAAATATATTTGTGATGCAGATAGTGATTCTGGACAGCATGTTTCTATGAGCAACAGCCAAAACAAGCAAGCAGACAGATGACTGCCACCTGAATGCCAGCCTTCTAAAATAGTGATCCCTCTAGAAAGATCAACACCCCTACGTAAAAGCTATAGGTATGAGTCACAGGCATCACCTAATATTTTGTCTTTCCTCATATTATTGGTTGAAGTTGTGTATTTTCAGAGGTTTGGGTTTTGTTTGGATTTTTTTTTTTCATATTTTGTCAATTTCACAGTAAGCAAAGGGCATTATATAAAGGATTACTAAATACCATTGTCTTTCACTCTGGAAATTCCAGTCAATTGTTCACCATTATGGAAATAGTTGTTCAATATTTATACATATTTAACGCATAGGATATCTCGACTGATAAAAAGGCTAAACACATTCAGATGTGGATTTACGTGTTTGTAATTAATTTACGTATAAAATTGGATTTATCAATGCAGTTCCATGCTATTGCAGGCAATCTCCTTAGGTAGTTTCCTAACATCACAAAGAAAGTTTCCATACCTATAAAATAAATCCAGGTTCTTAAAATTCCCCATTCAAAATATCCCCATTCTTGAAATGCAAGAGGGGAAGAGGAAAAAGTTGGGGACGAAGGGAAGGCCAAAGAAAAACAACCATAAGAAAATACTGTTTTTCCTTTTTGGAGGAAAAAAAAAAAGCAAAATACAAAAAATAGACTGATCTTGGTGAAGAAAGTTTTCTGGAAGTTTAAATTTCTACTTAAAATCAAAATGTAAAGGATGGAGGGATTCTGAGGAGTCCAGACAGGTATTTCTCTCAAGCCACAATTAATGATTGTTTGCATTTCCCTTAGTCACAATGTCCAGAAAGATTTTACCTTAAAAAGACCACAGCAACCTTCTTTAGAACAGACTGTCTTTGCCACAAAGATCTGCTGCTCAGTTACCACTAGCATTGCATGTATTTATCTCAGCGCATGCCCATACAGAAGTCAAATGTAGTCATTCCTGCTCCAAATGGTCAAAGATAAGAACAGCACAAAAGCAAACTCTCAGGTAACACCTTTGCCCGTGCCAAGTGGCTGCAAGTTTGAGGTGCTTCCAGACCTCCCTCCTCCTGTGAAGTGAAATCAGAGCTCAGAAGACAAGATACCCATCATGTAGGTAGCTGTCTAGCAAACACACACAAGCCCATTTCTTCACAGTGCTCCCACACTGCACACGGGCAGCCTGTTGCAAAGCCTCCAAGCAATACACTTCTGCCAGCCACCTGCCCTGGGGCCATGTCCTTCAGGGCATTATAACACAGAAATTTGGTAGCAGCAGTTTACATTACTTCCACGTGACCCTTGTCTGCTCATACCTGATCCTACACCACCCCTTACCAGTGTTAGGACAATTTCACCAGGGCCACACAGTGAACCACACCAGGACCCTGACCCAAGTTACACTTAAGTATTTTCAGCCAGGTTATTTTTCAGACAAATCAGTCTTCTGATCCTACCCACGACTCCACCTCACACATAGCTGCAGCAACACAACTTGCAGGAGCTCATGGGGAGAGTGGAAAAAGGGATGAACACAGGAAGAGAGACTGAAAACAGGAGCTACTTAGGTCATCCCCATTGCCAAAGTAAGTAACTTGGCAAGTAATTTGTTTAAAAACCATTCTCAAACAAAGATTTAACAAATGTGCCTTCCTGAACTCTGAGCCTTACTCCTTTTCCTCCATCAATCCCTGCTTCCAAGAAATACAAAAGCCTAAATTTATTAAGCCATATTTTGAAGACTTTTCTCTCGCTTCCAGTGATGGTTAAGTAACCACCCTCACATCACCTCTCTCAAGCACATAGAGCCATCCCTGTGTAACCATGCCAGGCAGGGGCAAATATTGTTAACTGGCTGGGGTGACTAATTCACGTTTGAAATATTACGTTTTGCCAGATTATTTTGGTACTTCCACTCCTGTCTCAAGCAAGAACTCAGAAACTGATGAGACCATACAGAGAAATGAACAGCAAGCAAAAATGTGGGCAAAAATGAACAAGAAAATGGAGAAACAATAAACATGTTTGAGCCTCAAATTAAAATGGGTTTGTTTCCAGGTCTTGTCAAGTTTTAATCCTGGGCTATGTGTTTGCCTGAACCAATCTGTTCATTGCCAGCAAACAACTGGCAGTCACCAAACACTTCAACAGTCTTCTCTTGAGTTATTTGTGCATTCCAGCTTCTTCACCGCTAACTGTTCAAATCTATTTGCAATGATTTGTTTTTCTTTCTAGTTTGAAGAATGTGATGACAGTCAGTGTAAGAAAGCCATATAATAGTTAATGTTGTGCAAGCACTGGAATGATGAGAAAACTGTTCTGAGTAAACACGGTTGTTTCTCCAAAATGTATTTATCCAGTTATTAGACTGTACACGCTTATGTGGACTACTGGAATTACAGAATACTAAATCTGCAGAATGTTCATTTAACTCTGTTGACAAAGTACAAAATGAAGCTGAATACCTCAGGATCAGATGGGCAGTCTCTTATGAATAACACATTCCCTAGAGAGCAACTGGAAGATCTTAGCTATCACATACAGCTTCGTAAACCATTAAGGAGACAGAACACTGCCTGTTCACAATTAAATCAACAGCGAAACTTCACAGCACAAGAATTGGCACCAATATAAAACGAGAGCAGATCTGAAACATACGTCCAGGCCCTAACAAGATACCTTGGCAGAATGGTTCACCTGGAACTGCTTCACCAGCAGTATTTCCCTCCTGAAAAACAAAGCCAATTTTTTTAGTAATGTACTTGCAAAAAGGAAAACCAGAAGTTTTACCTGCTAAAAGCTCTCTTTCCTTCCCACCCACTTTGAGTGTATTTTTTCCTCTTCTTGTCTCTGTCTCATTTCTAAGTCAAACTCCTAGCAGCTGCTTATTGAAGACTTCAGTGGTGATTCTGGCTGGCTGATGGCAGCTTATTTCTTTCAAAATAATAGATGAAGGATACACAATAAGAAAGATTTCTTCACAGTTTCCAACACAGTGGATGAGTAATTCCAAAGGTATCGAGAATCTCTTCTGTTTGCAGTATTGCTCTCCTTAGCTTTATTTAGAGGATACAACAAAAAGCTAACTTAAGATATCAACAAAGCTATACCACACAGAAGGATCTCCTTTGCAAGAGGGAAGGATGCAATTAACAGCTGTCACATATAAAAGTTAATTGCACATTATTCTTTTGCAATGGAGATTCCTGAATCCATTTCAATAGTTTATCAAGATAAAACAAGGTAAACAAAACAAGATAAAAAACAAACAACTCCCCCCATAATTTATTCAAATGTTTAAATACTCTTTAAAAGATAACTTAGTTTGCTGCTGACTGACATGCAGATGGTATGTAAATAACCACACACAGGCTACTTTGAGGCTTTGATTTAAAACTCAGAGAAGATTCCAGAAGAAACACCAAACTACAACTTGCCACAAGTAAACTACACTCTTCTTGAAAGTCACAGTGTATTCACCATACCAATGGCAAGATCAGAGACTGTTCATAGTGAATCTCTGTGATATATGAAAATGCACAGCCTATATAAAATTTATATTCCAGAGATCTGGGCTTAGTTTTGATGCATTGTTGAAGGTTGTTGTCTTGCTTACATTTGCAAATGGCTTTATGAGATGTTACTTATTTAATCAACACTAGAGACCCAATACCATTTGCAGACAAATCAACAAGAACATTCTTGTTATTCTGGCATGCCTTCTGTTAGTTCTTAGAAGAGAGGTTTCCATTCTTGCATGCCTAGGAATAAAAGTTCCGTCAAAATCATTCATCAGTTTTGCAATGCCCCTCTGCCTGACCTTCATTGCCTTATGCAACAAGCAACCTGCTGACTCTTCTTCTGTAAAGAACACATCTTGGTAGCTTATTCATCTAATCTGTCAAACAGAAAAGGAGTAGTTGTGTTGGTCAAACTAATGCAAAAGGCGTGCTGTGGTAACTAACTGAACCCCAGGATTCACATCACCTTAAAACTCTTACCTTCTAGCATGCAACAGGCAATATAATAGTAAGCAGACAAGCAGGCA
The DNA here is from genome assembly GCA_013398915.1 of Dromas ardeola. Classification (NCBI taxonomy): domain Eukaryota; kingdom Metazoa; phylum Chordata; class Aves; order Charadriiformes; family Dromadidae; genus Dromas; species Dromas ardeola. Next base: position 36,600 of record VYZM01023625.1, read on the forward strand.
GCTGACAACTGCATTTAAACATATTGGGCCTGATCGTCTTTAGGCCAATGTAACGAGAAAAGTACGAGCAAGAATTATTTTAAAATTACATCCCTTAGATGCTGCTTATGATCCAGCTTCTCAAGAACATTTACAGTAATATTCTCCTTTAGGATAGGCATCGTAGGGTTTATTTTACACTAGCTTAACAGCATCTGAAAACATGGAGTCAGGTAGGATATAAAAGTAAAATTAAAATGGATTGAGTGACTTCAAGTAAGTCTCTGGTGAGCATTTATTCACATTGCAAAACTACTGCTGAGAGGAGGTTGACTCTAGCTTTTGATGTGGCCGTAATAGAGAGAGTACTCTGATCTGAGCTTTAATTATACATTAATAGCATCTGAAAGAGATTCTCTGATGGAACAAATCCTTTCACACCTTGACCCATATATTTTTCCTTAACAAACAGGAGACATTTAATAGATTAGACTATTAAATATTACTCTGGTCCAGACCTGCATCATAAATCCCTGAGACAACATTTTCAATTAAGACAGCCTGAAATGACCTGTTTTTTAATGTCCATGATCTGATACACTTATTTGGTTTAACTTATTATTCTAGTCGTGGAGCTTGTTCAAATTAGGTGGATATCAGAATCTAAATTATACATTACGACAAACCCTGGAATTGCATAGCCTTGCCTCTTTCCCAGACCTCTTGACTCATTTTCCTAAACCCAGCCTAACCAAGGATCTCTCTGTTGTTAACATTTCACAGGTTTTTGTACTAGCAGCATGAAACTACTGAAAAATCCATCAGGACAAATGTAGAAGCTACCACAGATAGAGGGTAGTGGCAAGAACTGGTAATAAGAACTAGAAAGGAACGGGTTTGAGTTTGGGGACTGACAAAAGAGATTCACCCCTTCAGTATTCATTCTGAAGGAGTTCAGATTGCTTTGTATTTGAAGAGGAATATTAATTTCCTCATTCCCCATCCCAACCTAATTTACACTGCAGGTCTTTCCCCAAAAACTTGCAATTATAGTAAGGTGGAATAGAATGGGAGCAGACTTTATTTTACTGTATATCACTCTACAGTAATACACACACACCAGTCTGTTTTAGTGACTTAGAAGTTCAGTAACATCTATGTAGAGCTGGCCATATAACACCCCATATCAGGGAAAACAATTTCACGTTTTGTTCTTCTAAAAACTTTCATGAATGGTGCTTTTCTCTGTTAATTTTACATCTGTTTTTCCACTCTTCCAGATCCTTTACACACACCAATATGTAACAATATGGCTTAGCATTAGATAGACTCCAAGGCACTGCACCAGGAACCGTTAACTGTTTCAAAATACAATCTCATTCTGCTTTTTCCTTATTGCTTAACCAGTTCCTCCTCTTATGCTCTCTCTCCCATGTTAGATGAAAAAAAGACTTGTGAGGAGCTTTGTCACAGGCTTTTTGAAACATGATCTCTAAATAAAAAGTTGCTGCAAAGATGTAGACTACATTAAAACTAAACAGAAAAGGGATCAGAAGACCAACTGCCTGGGCGTGACTCATTTTCTGTCACATATGTAAGCTATGCCTTGAAAAAGGCATAAAGACAGAGATCAAGAAGTCTTTGATAAAATGGGGGCTGCAATTTGATTGGTACCAAGTGAGAAACAGCTTCCCCACTCTGAAAAGGAATTGTTTGTGCAAATCAGATGCTGACTCCCAACAGACCCTCCTTGTCTAAGTCATTAAGACTCTCCCTCCTACCACTATTAGTCATGCTGAGTATTAATGTTATTCATTATTACTCATAGTTTATTCTTTGAATAACCTCATTAATTTCAGTGAGACATTTGCAGTAGGAGGTAGTAGATAATCTATGCGTTTATATATGTATGCATGTCTAATTAAAGGCTATCAAATGAGAAGACTGAGTTTCCCTTGCTGACTAAGCTGATTCTTAAAACTCTGGACCCAGAACTGAATGGATTTGTGGCTGCTGCTGAAGACATGCAAAGTCAAGCTTTCAAAACTACCTGTGACAGAATTGGTCTTCACAGCAACTTTCTTAAGGATACTGCAAAGTTACACCGGCCTTTCACCTCCAGACTCTGCTGTACAAAAGAGGCTTGGAAAGGGGCAGCTGCCTGTCCCTCAGTACTCCCAAACAGCACACTAGAAACAAAGTCAGCAAGCAGATGCAGAAGAAAACACCCACAGCTTGGTACCTCACAGACCACTCTTCCATTCCTGCTCTTTTGTTCAGAACATTTCTCCTCTGTGGGTCTTCCTCCCAGTTGAGGGAGAAGACCAAGCCAGTAACCATTCATTGTAAAATCAAACTGTACTTTATCCCCCTCTGTAGGCACCCTGTGATAAGATCATCTGGGGGAGAAGGGCAGATTCTTCTGAAAGAAGTAGAGGGCCTATGAGAGCACCTCAAATCATCCAGGTCGTAAGTAACTTGAGTGTTGTGGCTTTTTATTTTTTAAAAAGGAGAGTTAATTTTCTCAGTGATTTCAAAACTTCATGTATTACAACATTAATTCTTTAATTATATTTTTAAAGAGGAAAAATCTTGTGATAACTTTCTACAGGAATTGGGACAGCAGTGCTACAGGCAGCAGGAGACTGGAGGGGAATGCTGTCTGAAAACATGACAATGAGTCAGAAAAGCAGGACTGATGTCTGCTCCCTAATCATTTCCTTCAAATGTTTAAAGGAATTCCTTCTACGGGTGAGAATTGTAACTTTTTACTCTGTCCCCGTGTCTTCCCCTCACTCCCCTCCCCCAAGCAAAGATTACTAGCACAGCTAAAAAGTCATCATCACCCGTCCGTTTTTCTCACCACTACCCACCCGCCTCATCCCTATGAAAGCCAGCTGGATCAGGCAATGCTTGCGAAGCCAGGCTCCTAATCCCATCAGGGGAGGGTGATAGCAATCTGAAAGCAGCAAGGCGGGACACTTTCTAAATACTACCACCCACAGGAAAAATTGTACTCAGCTGCTTACAGACTATGCAAGCCTGTCTGCTCTCCTGGCCTTGACAAGGAGCAGGAAAATCAGGGTAGGATCAGACCGTGATGTTTAGTGGCTAGCCCTTTGAGAAGCAGACCCTGTCTTCCCCCCCAGCTTTCTGGAGCACACCTTGAACTTTAGCCCTGTCCTATTGAATTTGCTCAGTCTCATGCACTGGACACGTTGGCTCACGAGTGGTTCCCACTTCACGTTTGTCAGAAGCCAGGGTTAAACTTCATGTTCAAGACAGAGCCGCAGGCTGGCGTGACAGCTGAGGTGGGCTTAGTGGATCATGGAGTCAAAGAGGCTACAGCTCTTTTGCCACCAGATCCCACCTACTGCGTTCCTATGCTCAACAAAATCCTACTACTGGACGCACCTGATCAACACGGGCCCCTCTTCTACCCACACAACCCACTGCACCGGAAACCTTCCCCCATCACAAGCCTGGCTGCGGCACATGTTTGAGAATAAATCAGGAGGCGGCACATTGGATGATACAATGCTGCCTTCTTCTTCAAATTGTAAACATGAGCCATCCCCCGCAGCTGGGGACAATTTTACTCACCACAAGCTCTTAAGAAATAACAGCCTATGCGCTTCCCTCAGAACTGGTGGTGAATTTTGCTCTGATACAGGCACATTCTGATGCTGGGGAAGGAAACATTTATCTCCTCCACAGTGGAGACAGACTAGAGGCAGGCACCATCTTATCCAAAACAATGAATAACATGATCCTACCACTGACTGAGCTTTCAAATACTTCCTTTCCATCAGATAGCCTTCTCCTTAACACATGAGAAGGGGTGGAGTTCTTCTCAGACTTGTAAATATTATCAGAGGTACATTAAAAATATTGACTGCAAAGGTGTGTTTCTGGACAGGGGCCAATGCCAACATGGATTGCACTTGCATGTAAACACTCCACCCCCTTTTTTTAAAGAACTCAGTCATAATCTCATAGAGGTTGATCAAGGATGACATAATTTAGCTTAAAAAAAAAATCGGCTCCAGAGCATTTGCTAGTAACTAATGTAAGAAGAAGAGTCTATCAGACAAAACCAAGAACTTCCACACCTGTGAAACTCAGGCCTTCATTATTATTATTTTTAAGAATTCTGTAGATTCAGTCATTTCATTCCAGTAATCTCCATCACAAAATTCTGAATTAATCTATTTCTTTGTTTGAGAAATAGAGGGAACAGTTATTTACCTATCATATGAGAATGTAGTGAAGAAATATTAGGTAACAGCTGTCTCCCAAGTCATAAATCATTGCACCAGTACCAAAGAGTATTAGGACTTACATTTTTTTCAAAAAAAGATTCATCATATAATCTGTCTTTTACAAATACAGTTGTGGCAATTCTCATGGATATAATAAAATGATCTGTTATAATCTTTTAAGAAACATGTCTCATCAGGGGTCCAGTGAACAAACACTTTTTAATGGGAAAAAAAAAACCACCACCAAACCCACTTCAAAACTATCTCAATTTTGATCCTGAGAAATGCTGGGTCAGTCCTATTCCCAGTTACTGGTAAGCGAATGGTAAAGCTTTCATTGACTTTAATAGGAGAACGATAGGTACTTGAGGCAATGTATTTTAAGTTACTGATATTCACAGGAATTTCCCTGTGTGCACAAATGTCATACAGTAACCACTGGGCAAGAATGAAAAGGTGACATTATTACTAGTGCAGAATAATGGTTCATGATCTTTGCACTGTGCCCTATAGTGCAAATGTCACTACATTTATTAAGATATTTCTTTTCCTTTGCGTTTGAGGGTATGGATCACAGCAGGAAATATTTTTATTTTTACAGTGACCTTTGCAAAGCTTGCACAGTTAGATTATGTTGTGGTAATGGGACAACCCAAAGGTCATGAAACATTATTCTGCCCTAGTAACTATTAGAAATGTGATGGGAGTTAGAAGAGGTATCTGTCCCCAGGGCCAGTTTTTCTAGTCTTCCACCTTCTGAGACCTGGGTTCAATACTGGCCATGCCAGTTATACGCTGGAGGCTGTTAAGAGTCCTTGTTAACATTTCACCAGTTAAGTGAAGGCTATGCTTCCTGACTTGCTGAAGTTCACTCTCTCCTTAGATACTACTGAATCATCCAGACAGTAAACTTAATAATAATGTTTAGACTGGGGGGGGGGATGAGAGCTGATTTCCAAATGCAAAGGAAAATGCTGCCATTCCCTTAAGAACAGACAATGTGAAACTACAAAACCAGCTTGAAGGTGAGGAAGAGGCACTCTCCTGGAGTGCACAGCTTGGTGGTGGTACACTATACTTGGGATATTTCACAGTGATTGTCAAAACATTAGATTTTAATGATGAGTACAGTACTATTGTGTTAGTCCATACTTTTCAAAATTACACAAATCTAAAACATAGTGCATGAAAAGCAATGCAAATTTTTTTTAAGAACATTAGTGTGCATTTGTACAGCAGACAGTGAACAGCAACACTGGCTAATGGGTATAAATGCCTGCAAAATATGCGTATTTTCAGTATGCAAAGTGACAACTGGAAAAAAAAGTAAAATCCAAAGCTCAAAACCACATGGAAGACAAAATCAGCAGTGGTGAGACACTAAGGAAGCAGAAGCAAAAGCTGGTGCATCCACTGATGAGTTCAAACTGTCCTGTTGATTCACACATAAGCAACACAAGGTGAAGCAGCTGCAGCAAAAAGAACAGGATTCCGGGAGATGACACATGAATTAGAAAAGCATTTGCCTCCTCTGCTTCAGAACATCCCGTTCTGGCACTGCCACAATATGTCACTTTGAAACCAAAATGGCATTGAGAAGAATTACACAAACATGGGCATGTGGTTAACCCTGCTGGGGCTTGTTACCATGATGTAACCACCTGATTTTTTTCCCCTCAGTGTTTTGCATGCCAGGATTATAAAATTTTTACCATTTTTAGCCTCCAGGCCTTAATTATATTTGTGTTTGGCTGGTAGAACAGTATTTTATGCTGCCTAACTTTAACAGAACACCACCTTTCCACGTCTCTGCAACAGTAAGTGCATCCCTTGGTTGTCTTCGCATGAAGCCGATGCTGAAAACATCTTAGATATTCTAATATAATAGAAACGGGGAAGAAATGTATTGGGAGAAATGAACCAATGGCAATTTCACAACAATTTTAAAGAATGAGAGGAATGTGTTTGGGGCACAGATATTTAGGAAGCTTCGAGGTTACCAATACGATTCTATATAGGTTTTTTATTTTGTTAAAAAAAACCCTATATAATTTTCAAGGAAATTACCACAAAATAAGACTTTTTTTTTTTCTGACTAGGATTGAACATGATTGGTGAACTTCACATTGGACTCTCACAAAATGAGCAAATAGGTTTTGTGACACAAACCTGCCCTCTGGTGGAAGTACAAGAAAACGGTAAATACAAAAGAGAATCCCAATATAATTTGAAAGGGATACACCTTTGATATATTTTGTACACAAACAGCGCTTCTTTACATCATATGTTCTCTTTCTTTGAATGACGATGAAATAATTTTTCAAATTCAGAATAATCCATTTTATTCAGTGCTACAGGACAATGTCCATGTACCAACAGAATGTTACTGATCCTGCGTAGACTTGAGTCTATGCAAGAAGGCAAATGCTAGTACAGTCAAGAGTCTGTAGGAAGCACTGACCTGTCCCTTCCTTTCCTCATGAAATTCCCAGCTAGCTGCATATGTGCACCACACCTCTGGAAACAGTCATCTTCCTCTAATGTTTTCACCCTCCATAGACTGTGGAAGTTACATCGACCATTGCTGTCTTGTCCAACACTTCTGCCTATTCTCAATTTTTTCTCTATTTTTTGCCTTAGAAAAAAGACAAAAACCTGTTTGAACAGCTCCAGCACGTATCCTGTATTCAAATACACAAAGATCAATGCATATTAAATAGGCCTTTAAGGCGCTTAAGCCTGCTATGAAACTGTAACTTTTCACCTAAATAGAATAACCTTGTTAAAACTCAGTCTCCTTGCAAATAAAGGACCACCTAGTCCAACTAAGCGAGAATGACCAGTGTTTGCTCCCTGACCTACTGAAATCAAGCAAAGGTGCAGATGTTGAGCATTTTGTAAATATATGGTTTGTAGGTACCATTCAATTATTGCAAAAGAAAAGCCCTACTTCTTCCAGCAGACACCGCTCTCAGCTTAGAGATAACTTGTGGCTCATTCTTAAATCCTCTGGTTTATTACCCCTGGGTATCACAGCTCGTCCAACCTGGACATGTTGCTAATAGAAGCTATTAACAGCATGAGCTTGAAATACATTCGTGCCAAGAGATGAACTCCAAGCCCGTTTACATTATAGCCTCTGCTTTTTCGTGGACTTTATGCCCAGGTGGTCCTGCGCAAACACAGGGTTAGTTGGAAGATTGTAGCCACAAAGTGTAATGGTACCATTGCACATGTCCCAGAAGCTGCAGAACTGTGTTCAACCACGTTTGGAGATGACCTTCCTGTAAATGTGTAGTTGAAATATGAAAACTTCTCAGACATACGTTCACCTGCCAAATGGCAAATACCTCAGAAATTATGAAACCTCTGAAAAATCCTTGTAAGTAAGTTTACAACCACATGCTTGGATAAGAAAGCACTGCAGCTGGAAATATGTGGAAGCACCTCATTCATCTGCAAAAAATATATATGTATTTATTGCAGAGTTGAACCTCCTGGTGATGCACTCTGTAGGAAGGTGTTGCATCCTAAGCACTATCCTAAGCACTATCCCAGGAGAATCAGAGCTCAGGTCAACCCTTACACCTTTGTACTGCACATATAAGTAAGCCTGGTCTTCAGGACAACCCTTAGGACGCAGAGGCTTTGCCAATATCTTGTGTTTATGTAATCAGTGTACTTAAGGTGGAAGAAATACAGTTCAGTAAGTACAGAACATAGCAAATACATTTTTACATTTTCATGTTGCTGAGCAGCACTGGCATTTAATTAATAGGATCCTTGGATGAAAAAAAAGACTAACTTAAGGCAAATTTGTGATATTTAAGGTAATCATTAACTGGGTTAATGTCTTGCATTTGGCTAGTAAACAAAGCCTATCTTTATTAAACCGAAGTAAAGCAGTGAATGAAATAAGTTTTATGGCGCACTCGCTTCCTTTCTGCCACAGGGCCCTAACCTATGAGAACTGTCTACTTCAGTAAGACAGAAGACATAGTGTTTCCACAACTCCAGCTGAATCTCACATTGCCCTAGCTTAAAGGCTGGTGATGGTATTTGCAGGTGCAGGCCTAGTACCCAGTAAAGGACCAATAAGAAGCAGTAAGGACAGACTGGAGAATGTGATGGGACACACCAACAGGACTGAAGACAGGCGCAGGATGACAGCATTTTAATAGCTAAATTCTGCTCCCAGTTACTTTCATACAGGTCCCTACCATACTGCATCTATTTTCTAGTCAGGATACCATCCTTTCCCTCCTTCCCTGTTTCTCTGCTCCTTTCTGTGCAGCTCAATTCAGTTTGCATTTCACCTTACCAGCTCTCCCCTCATTTTTGTATCTCTCTCTCCAGCCTCTCCTCTGTGGACTCCCAATCAAATAAAGTTAGGGTGGAATTACCAGAGTTTATTACATCAAGAGCAAATGTTTACAATAGAATGTTTAACATGAGGCAAAAATGGGTTTCTGAATCCACATGCTAATCAGAGAAAAGCATGGTTAAAAAAAAAGCAACAACAAACAACAACAAAAAAAACCAACAGTCTGTTCTTTCATTGACTGCAGAGATACTGCATGTTTCCTCTACCTGTGGTCTTCAACTGAAGTCAAAGTACCTAACACTTGGAAAAACCTGTGCCAAGTCCTTCTTTTTCTAGGTTTATACAGTTCAATAGCCTCTACTGAGGAACTAGGTTAGTATTTTTCTTTTTTTAATGTTACGACATTCTTGCTTACACATTTTAAATCTTGGTAATACAACGATTTTCTTGCTTAGTTGTCACTTACGCTCCCTACAGTTTTGTCAAGAACAATACCGTCAAAAGGGTAGCTATAATTTTAGAGTGATCAAAAGGCATTTGATCAAATAAGTGGGACACATCCCCTGAATTTTCTATGTCATGGTTAAACTTATTTGCATAGGCAGGTATTTTTCTTGGCTTACAATAATCTCAGAACACTGTGGTCACAGCAGATTGTTGCTTTGCCATTTTCAAATGGTAATGTGTCAAAACCCTCCTGGGTCTGTCCTGCTCACTTAGTTCTGATCACTGTGCCCTTTCTGCCTTTGAAGTTTGCTTCTTTTTTCCAATCAAGACTTATTAATCCAATTTCTCTAATTTCAGAGGCAGATGAAGCGCAGCAAACAAGTTTGGGATGGGGGGAGGAGGAAACTTCTGTCTATTCCTGAAAAAGAATAGCCAGTTTTGGTTACTTATTTTACCTAAACAAAGCCCCACAGCACCACAGGGGCCCTACCTCTGAGTGCGGAGACAGCACCTAGCACAAGCAGGAGCTCCTGTCCATAATGGGTCCTGTGGGCGTCACCACAACAGAAATCCTAAGTGTTCATTTTCCAGCTAATGCCAAAATACTAGCAGAATACAAAGCACATTTTAAGCTGTAAAAGCCCAAAGGCTGTCCTTGTATTTGCATCATACCACAGAACCAAACAAATTGATGGTGACTAAAACACAGCTGCAAAAGGCCGCGCAGGAAGAGGCTTTTGTCTTCCGTTTCCTTGCTTCTCTGGCAGCCAGGTGGTTTTTGGAGAATCTGCCGCTGTTCCAGCGCTCACTCGCACAAGAGGGCACTGTAGGCCCACACATCAGGGCGGACTGCCTCAGCCCAGCAAGCTGTTCATCTGCGGAAACGGGCTTTAAACAACCCCTCCCCTGAGTTAAGAGTCCTTGTCTTCTCACTCGGTCTGGTAGCAAACACAGCTGCATGTGCTGACGTGTTGCACTGCTACACCTTGCACACTTGGATTGCTCTAGGGTAAACATACCTTGCAGAGTTTGTCCCAGTTCCAAACTTGAATAAAATTTGACAGTTGTGGTTTACCTGCATGCCCAAGGAGTTGAAGTCAGGGAAACTACCTTTTTTTTTTAAAAAAAAAAAAAAAGTTAAATCCCAGTTCATGCTGTTAAAAGGCAAAACCTTCTGTGCTTGTAAATTGTGAATATTTAGATATACTGACAAACAGAAACCTCCACGGGACAACTGAAAGAAAGCTCATGGCAATTTAAGATGAAGGGTATTATAAACTTACTAGTGTGTCTGCCTGCTTGTAAATCTTCAAGCATGTTTATGCTTTCAAATAAATGGTCTGTCTTAAGGATCCGAGCATCACAATTCCCACTAATTCAGATATGAGTGATAAGCACAATATACCCCAAAAGATCAGGCTACCACTCATACAAGATACCTGTCAGAGTTACCTAACTTTAGGCTCCCCATTTAACATTTTCAATTACATTTATAATAATTAATAACAAATAGCAAAAAGGTGAAATACTTACGTCCTAGCTCAGTACCCCAAAGCACCTGAGGTCTGCAGCTCTAGAAACAAAGTAGAAGTCCATTATATACAATTATATTTATGTTCTGATTTGACTCAAGCACTGGGTGGACATGAAGGCTATTTAGCAAAAAGAAGCTTGGGATGGGAAAAATTAGAAGATGAAAAGAATATTTAAAATCAGTCACAGAGGGGGCCATTCCTGGTAAACCAAATAATAAGAGAATAAGCAAATCCCACTTGCACTTTTGGAGTGCTTTTAATTTGGCACTGATGATTAATAGAAGTGGTTTGAAAAGAATAAATCTCAACAACATGGGTTGAGATTTCCAGTGGGGAAATCTGCAACCAAACCATTGCAACATTGGACTGCAGAATTAAGGGATTCCTATGGGGAGTGAGGTTCACTTAAAGGATTACGACACATCAAGGAAATGTTAAGCATGACAGTCCAGAAATAGCTCAGGAAATCCTTAAAGCTGATTGTTGTAACGTACCTTATTCTTATACTCTGCTATTAGCAATCTGGCAACAACACACTGGACAAGACTTTTGGCCTAATGCCATACAACCACTATGTCCCTATGATCCACCTTGACACACAGGAACCCATATTGTTACTGATCCTGAGAGATGACTTGACAAACCAGGCTGGGCCTTCAGCCTGCCTCCCCACCACCTTCATCTAAACGCTAACACATCCAAAGCACAAAATTTCCAAGTATTTTCCTGCTCTTAACACCTTTCTTGTAAGTCCTTTTCTTTCTCTGACCCACTTTTTCCTACTCCTACAACCACTAAAAAAAAAAACAAAACCACAACCAAAAAACAAAACCCAACAGCCTGGCTTAGATAAGGCTATTTGATGCAGTCTTCTCCTAGAAGACTCAGATTAAAAAAAGCAGCTAAAAACCTATGACTTCAGCAGATGATATTGATTAAAATTTACCAGGTCTCAGAATATCTAATAAATTCATATGCTGAACTTGCTTTTCTATAATAGCAAGATTATTAGAAAGCCATCTAGTCTTATTACAAATCACAGCCTCTCTCTTTCCTGTTGTTTTCTCTTTGCTTTTACATTGTTGTCATCTGTTGTTCTTGTTTAGCAGATTTGGACTACAACAAGCACAGTGAGTGTTCCAGCACACTTCATCTAATATCAGGACACATGCCACCATCCTTATGCCATGTAAAAAAACAAGCAAACAAATAAACAAAAGAAACGACAAAACTGTTGAAACTGGGGGGGGAAAAATCTTTTTAAAAAATCCTCTCTATAGGGGATACTGGTAAAATTAAAACCTTCTTGATATTACAAACATTTAGCTCCCCCCATCTCTTCAAAAGATTCAAAGGGACAATTATTTGCCACAGTATTTGACAGACCAGTACCTCTGTTCCTGAAATGACAGATAATGCTTAATAGCTTGCTACTGTATGACGACAGTGCCATGTAAACACCATGATCTCAGAGCTATTTATTCCAATAAAAAATAACACAGCAGATTACATGAAATCAGATGAGAATTTTTCAGATTCGCAAAGGCACAGCTGGAATCTGTATCTGGTGATCTACCTTTAGATTTCCTAGAATTTATCTCCTATCTTACCCTCTTTATGCCCAACACAGCCATAAATTCCTCCTACTTCCACAAAAATCACCTTTTGTGAATGGAAAAGTACATTGCTGAGCCCAGTGCTAGCGTTAAAGAACAGATGCCTTCCCTATCTATGAACTGCTGCAAACAATACATGTAAGGTTTGATATGTTTTTTGTGTATAGACAGTTCTAACATTTGCTATTTACAAAGACAAAACAACTATAGTAAATTAATTCTACCAAGATTCTTTGCACTAACCACAGGAGCACTACAGGTGCATTTGTAAAGCCAAAGGGCATAGCACTAAAATAGAATAATCCCTCGTGACATACAAAAGCAGTGTCTGATTTGCTTCTATCATCCGAAGACATTTGCTTGTAGCCGTGTGCTACCTAAATCTAAGGTGTTAATGTACTAGCCTGACTTCAGAAATCTCAGGAGTTGTTCACCCCAGGCAAAAGATATGCATCTTTTTGGGGGGCTACTATGTAATATAACACATGAAAGCCCTACTTCTTAGAGGAATAAGGCAGCACCTTAAATAACATCTAAGGGAGCAGATACTTTTTCCCCTCTTCTAGACTAATTCTTCTCTTATTAGATTTGTAAGAAAAATAATCATGATGTTCTTCCCCCAACCATCCCCCACACCTAAAAAAATTCTGTCAAAACAAAAATCCCAAATCCCCTCAAACCAACAAAGTCTCAGAGCCAGTGCAGCATTGGACCATACCACTCCATTCAGATCCATTTTAAAGAGCTACAATTTTATGTTACTAACCTAGGGCCAAATTCAACATATTCTACTCATATTAACTTCAATAGGGATGCATGAATAAATAGCATTCAGTCAGACTCCTTATACTGGTAAGTGTTACTCAGTGTGCAGACTGCCATCTCTGGGCGTATGTGACAGCATCTCTCTTACCTAGCCAGAAGACACCCTGGCTTTGGAAAGTCTCCAATCCAGCCAGTATCCTACTTCTACCGGAAAGCTTTTCCTACTTGTATCTCCAGAGTATCTGTATCTTTCTGCTACCCACACTCCTTTATTTGCCTTTTCCAGATTGCATCTGAAAGATTGCATGCCAAGTCATTATGCTTCATGTATATACACCTCCTTTGCTAGATGGCCCATAGCCATCACTACATCAAATGGGGTATGTTTTAAGTGTTACATTTGCAATCAGAAGTGCTAGAGACACAAGGACAGAAAATACGTCTGTAAACCCTGACAGAGTTGCTGCATTGAAGCTGGAACTGAGGCTAGGCTACGTGCTTACAAAGTCAGGCATATCCCTCAAGGCTGTGACCTGAAACCTTCCTCCACACTGGGGAGAGCTTCCTCATAGGGATTGTCCTGTGTTAAGTGACATGGTAATTCTTACAAATTAGGAACAGCTACACAGTTTGGAGACTATTCTCAACATGTTACAGAGTAGAATTTAGTATGAAGCAAGCTAGAACTGTGAGAAACACTGTGTACAGATGAAGAGGTTCCTGGTGGGAGCTTTCAGCTCAAGCACTGAAAGGAAGTCAAGTTCAGAGCAGACATACACAAACGGTGTGTAACAGGGACGAAGACCCTGCATTACCAAAAAGAATCCATATGCAACTCCTGCACACTTCCTCCTGACCTGACTCTGTGCTGGGCTTCATGCTGCAGAATTGGACCTCATTTTGTGGAAACAAGAGGAAAGCTCCAATTTGGCATTTAAATGCTACAGCTCAAGGGCCTGCCCGTGGGAAGTGATGACCACTTGATTTGTGCTGCAGTCAGTTCTTTTTTTCAACACCCTGTACCCAACGCGCTCTCTGCAGACCCAGACCCAGCCTTAGGGATTTAAGTCAAACATTTTCATCAGGAGCTCAGGCAGGGAAGGTACCTGACCTACTCGTAAACATCTCTGAGAAAAGCATGAACCACCTTCAGAGTTCAGGAGCTCAATGATTTTGTCTGATCCACAGAAAAAGGCAACAGACTTTCAGGACTGTACTAGAAATGAACAGGGCATTGCTCATTTGGAATGGCAACATTTGAAAGTGTCAAAATACTATATAGAAAGAACAGTGGAAAGCAGACACAGGAACCACTGAGCCAGCTCCTACTGAACCACTTCAGTGAAAGTTCTGTTATCACATATAAGGCTGCTCTTAATAAACAGCAGTGAACCCAAGATACTATTTGCTCACGAATACCATCATAAGGCAGCAAGCTAAATATGCTCTTACAGCTGTAGGCTGAGGTCATAAAATCAGATTCTACCACAAAAGTCTACAGTGGTACAAAACACTCAAAGTCATTTGATATGAAACATTTCAGGCCCTTTTGGAAAAAATACAGTGAAAACCTTTTGCTTGGAATTCATTCCCATTTAATCCCATAACAAGGTTATTCTACCCAGACATGATACCAGAACGTTTCAGTTTAAAAGAAAGTGTAACTCCTGCCTTATTCATTGTATTACACGTGATTTTGGAGCAACAGCTGCAAGAGGTTACTTCATTTCTATAGAAACTGCAATGGGATTTTAAGTATGGGTAATACAATACACTTATTTACCAGAGAGACTGACACCTTTTATTTTTACTTTGGTGTTTTTCAGCAATTTAAAGTATTGGCTCAAAAAAAGGTTTTCTTGATATTAGTCTCCTGATTCTATAGTATAATACACTGATTGCAAGGCTGTAATAATTTATAAACCTTATGGCATTATGTGATTTTTCCATGCAGGGGCAAAATATAAACTGAAGGTGCATTTTGCTTATGAAAAATAATAATACCATTCAAAATTCATACCATATCAAACACACATGGTGATGCTGATAATCCTGTGATTTAGGATTAGGCATGACTTCCAGGCAATTACCAACACTTCTCCTTTAAAATGGAAACACAGTCTCTACAGCCATGGATCCATAAAACAGTAAGCCTGGGTTTAGGGCACTTGACATCGGATTTAAAAAGGTGATAGAAGCACAAGAAATAAATCACTAAGTTTCCATGAAATCATTTTGCTTGACCAAAGCTTTTCAGTTAAGTCTTGAAAGGTAACGTTCTTTCAGCAGCCTTTGTTTGATGGGTATCACACCTTCACATTGCTCTGCAACTGACCTTCCTCAGTCAGCCAAGACCTTTACTCAGTGTCTTACTGCCCCTTTTCTGCTCCCAATGCTCAGTAACGACTGACTGGTGTGCCCCTCAATGCTGATCCCAACAGCATTGGTGTGAAACCAACCACAGAAAAGAGACTGCTTGGTGGTATCTCACATGGATTATAGAATTGCACTAGGATAGCTCACATGGCTCCGACACTGCAATGGATGGTGTATTGGGTTTGCATGGCAAGGTTCTGGTAGCAGCAGTCTATGGGGGTGGCTTCTGTGAGAAGCGGCATCTGTTGCTCGTTTCAGTGGCCAGTCTGGCCCAAACCACAACAGGTAATTTTTTGATGCAGGTGACTGATTAGTCTTCTGGATTTCTTACAAAGAATAAGTATGGGATGTAAAGGGCAGCCATAAGGTTGTGGAGATAAAAATTCTGAGAGAAGCAAGAAAGACAAATAGTACAATTACAAGCTGGCAGTTCAGGAGAGCAGAATTTGTCTTGTTCAGGGATCTCCTTGGTAGAATCTCATGGAAGACTGCTGTGAAAGAGAAAGGGAAAGCCTGTGAGAGCTGACTGATCTTCAAGGACAACCTCCTCAAAGCACAAGACAGCCCATTCCTGCATGCAGGAAGTCAAGCAAGCATGATGGAAGGCCAGCATGGATGAACAGAGAGCTCCTTACTCCTGAGTTCAAATACAAGAAGGAAGTATATCAAAGGTATGAGCAGGAGTGGGCTTAGTCTCTTAGGCTCAGCTCCTGTCTCCAGTTACGTCAGACACTTCGAAGTTTTGCAAATTTCTGCAAGCACTACCATGCAGACAGTGAGCTTCCTTCCCTTTCTTCCAAAAAGAACCCTTCTGTGGGCTCTAATGAACTTAAACAAAGTATAATTTTGCCTCTAGCTCATGACCATTTACAACTGTTTGTCTTACTGAAGTTCTTATTCGAAACTTCTTTGTTTAGCCTGCAATTTAGCAGAGTTTCTGGCCCTGATTCCAGTATTGAGTTTGATAACAACAGGTTATAAACCCTCACCTCATCTTAGGAGGAACATCTGTCCTGATCTGTCCAGATCTTCTCCAGAGCACGCATCAGAATTGCAACACTAATACAACTTTCAACTGTATTTATGGAATACTTCTATAGCTACTGATACACTTATAGTGACACATCTCTGTAAACCTATCCAGACCCAGCCACAACTCTGTGTCACTCCTTGAACCGACAGTTTTGCAAGACCAGGTCAAGAACAAAGAATCATTACTGTTTTGAGGGCTTTTTTAAGACTGAAGAATTATAGCCCTCTGATCCTGAATGCACTCATCATCTTTTTGAAATGAGACAAAGATTTTTGCAACCCATTTAAACTGGCTACATGACCACCACACAATTCTGCACTCATTTATTTCTCTCCTCAAGTACTGTTGGCTGGAGCTTCCAAGTGTCCTGTGAGATGACAGTGAACAAACATGATGTTTCCTATGCAGCACATTACGTACCGTGTCTCAAATCAGCCAGTCCATAATAACAACCTTCTAGCTTCTCAAATTACTCTTCGTAGCACAACTCACTACTCACATACTGGACTGCAGCTTTCTCCAATTGTAGCTTCCTCCCACTGATGAGAGAGGCATTTTCTCACAGGCAAGGTATATTTTACCAGTTAATTAATTCTCTATTACATTTGTCCTAGCTATAGATATATAGGTCTCAGAAAAGAGAAATTATAATGAGAAAAGGAATAGGGAAGATCTCCCTAAAATCTGCCTCAGAGGTAATTTTTCCCTACCAACAAAGCTAGATAGATGGTTAGTAAAATGGAATTTAAATTATAACGTTGATACCATAAACCAATTTCAGTTGTTTTCACTTTTGCAAAATTCCCTTTGAAATTTAGTGTTGCAGAATTTAGCTCACAACTTGGGTTCTTCCAAGTAGCAGTGTTGGCTTGTTCATTTATTTCAGTTTTACCTTTTTATTATTTTCAATTTACAATCTAATCTTGCAAACACTAGCAAGTTTGGTACTTACTCTAGGACACCTTAGATCTACACAAGGAAGCCTCACAGCAGCACTTATTATGTTTGGTAGCACTGGCAACATCAGGTTTTTGTCTGATGTTGCTGATTTTGCCCCTTTAACAGGCAGGAGTAGATTTTCGTATTTGACCCTGAATGTTTACTTCTTATTGGGAGGAGAAAGCAAAAGCATTAAAGCAGGTCTTTTCTTAATGTAGTTTACTGTCAGTGAAATATACCCAAATCCCCACTTCCCTGAGCAAAGACACAAATACAACCCATTCTTGTGGATTCCTTGAGCAAACTTACTTTACCTGAAGAAACAGTTTTCCAGAGCCTCCGCCAAAAAGTGTTAATACATTATCTCCTTGTTCCCAAATTAGCCCTAGGAAACCTACCCTGAGAGGAATGTCATTCATTGCAGAGTTAAATTTGGGTGATCATGACTATATAGCAAGGACACCAGCCCGCACAAGAAAGGTCACACACCCCAAGTGATATCCACATTACTGTGTTCTCAGTCACCTCCTCCTGCCTGATCACCCCACATTTATTAAAGCCATGACACAGTGAGCGACTCTGCAGTTGCTTCCCAGGGACCTTGGCCTTTCTGGACACTCAGGGCAGTAATGAAGCATTTATCCCAACAGTCTGGGGAAACACAATTTAATCTGAAGGAGAGAGTTTTGTCTCTTTGAATGATAAAGCTGCAATTTCACAATTTCACAAAATAAGTCAACATAAGGTTATATCAATGTCAAATACTGCCCTCTCTCTCTCTTCCTAGAGTCCCTGGGGGGATGCTTGCAACTCCCTTCTCCACCAGTCCTGGCCATGTAATCCTGCCTTCTCCTTTGCACTGTCTCTGACTCTTGCTGGGTCTTAGTTGAGACAATTACACTCATGAACCCAGCAGAATGCAACTGTCCTCTTCTCCTGGATGTGTCTTCTGCCAAGTCTGTAAAATGAATCGACTCATATGAGAGGTCTGATGAGCCCCACAGCTGGTACACGCTAAGATGTGAACCCCCAAGCCAAACATAAGGAAAGACTAAGGACGATTAAGTACCTTTCCCTGTTCTCAGCAGTAAGTGGAACCTTAAATCAGCTCAAACCCCCTCCCATACCTTCACCATTCATCTTCAGTAAAGATATACCATAAGACTTGAGATGTTTTGGCCTAGCTATTAACTTCTGTAGCTGTTATAACAGAGGAGACTGAAAGCTTTAGCTGTTAGACAAAAGAGAGAGTTAATCCACTTAGCCTCCATCAGGATTTTTTTTAGGTGTGGTTATGGCCAATCTATGGCCAATCTTTAAGTCTTTCTATAGAGTATTTTCACTCTATACTTCACTGACCTTTAAACATTATGGGCGGCCATTAGCACTTCTCAGCATAACAATATTAATACCAGCCTGGAGAATGATGCAGATCAAATCTGACTGAAGTGAATAGCTGAGGAACACAAGTTGCCTTGTTTGCTGCTGCTTTGGCTCTCCCTGCGACTCCTGGCTTGGAAAATACCTCACCAAAAAGAAAAGGGATCCATGTTTTCTTTTGTTTTGTTTTGTTGTTTCTTTTAAAATCTCCAGTCCCTGGGTGGGTTAAGAAAACACCAGAAGGGCATTGCTTCTCATCTTGTATTCTCCATGCTTCCCTACAGAGACTTGGTACAACTCAGAGCAGGGGGAGAAATAGGCAACTACCTTAGCCACTTAACAAAAACACCCACAGTCCAGTCCAGCAGAAATCAGTCATCACCCCACAGTTCAGAGCAATACCATCAATGGTTGTGGGGTTTGTTTTTTTAACTCTCCGGTGAAATACCCCAATACTTTTTGTTTATTTGTTCGTTTCTGGTGTGGTGTACTAGATCTGAACACACCCCTTGTTCCTCTAGATAATCACTCCAAATGTGAAATGGAAAGCAGTCCACCACAGAACATCCCTCCTGCAGCTGCTGATCAAAGACACTCATCTGGAACTCCCAATATTTGAGACTATTTCCAGGAGAATTGCATCTCCTTACAGATTCTCACTCAATGGGAATGTCAGAAACAAGAAATGAACATCATAATCACAATTTTTGTTTACTGAAACTGCATTCAGGCTATTACATACATTCCATTACACTACGCAATGATTAAGCCTTTTGCAGCACAGCAAAAACGGGGAGCTCATGTTTTCTAATACCTATGGGAATGGCTTTCTCTTCCTGTGGCTGAAATCAGGAAAACACTAGACCTAACCATAGGCAGGGGACTACAAAGTAAACTATGGAGCATGCGTGTGCCCGTGGACAGCTGCTGCGGGGTGTGAGAGGTGCTGCAAACCTGTGCTTCACTGTACTCCCATAGTTACCCAAACGCTGTGATTGTATCACTGTGGCATCTCTACTGGATCAGAAAGTCCCCTCAGCACCTTCCAGACAGGGCATTTATACCAATCTCCGTAAGTGCTTTTAACATTGGCCACAACTTTTGGGACTGACTTCACCATGCAGGCATTAGTTATCATGTGCTCTTATTGGGGGGGGAAAGAAAAAAAAAAAAATCGTGAGTACTACTGCTTAAACTGATGAAAGGAGTCACCAGCATCCCTGGCAGGAACATGTAAGTTTTTAATTCTTGCATTCTGCTCTGTTTCTTCTTTCTGCTCAGTGCCAGCACAAGCATTTCTGCTGCTGCACAGTGAACCGAATTAAAGAATTGATCTGACTGAAAAATAACCCAACTTCCAATCCACTAAACTTACTCACTGGCCCATCCTGACAGCAGGCATTTCCAGAGGTTTAATAATAAACATATTACATATAATTTGAGCAGATCAAGTGGAGAAATATATTGCACACATGAAACAGAGCTTTACAATGCAGATTTATCTGCTAGTCAGATCACTGCTGGCACAAACTTTAGGAACTTTACTCTTTCTGTGAGTAAAACCAAAACCATTCAAATGTCACGGATTTTGGCATAATTTTTCTTCTGGATCAAAGACATTTCCAGCCAAAACAAGAAATTCACCTAATCTTTCCTCTCAAATGATCCTGCAAAGTAGTTCCAATGTAAAGGCAGCAGCGCACAATCCTGCCTTCACTGAAATAAGTAACAGAAGAGCTGGCTTAACAATAATATTGAGACATAAAACATAAAGTCACTGGAAAATAAGCTACTTGATGTATCAGTGGAGACCAGGCTACAGAGGTGAGGCTTTGCCTGGAGTAAGAGAGAGGATAAAATTTACCTGCTATTGCGAATAGCTCCTGAAAAGTCTTCTTTGCATGGACACGTCCTCTGAAGCACCAGTTTTAAGAGCTCTCCTTGCTCAAATCATACCTTCATTAGGGTGGGAATACCATGTTCTTATATTCTTACTCGGCATAGGAAGTAAGGAGAGAAAAGTCATAACACTTCTGCTATTGAGAACTTATCACTAAGAACAAGCAAGTGCTGATACATTACTAAACAGTTTAGTTTCTGAAGAATTCATCTCCCCAGAAGAATAGCCAGAGCATTGCTACCAATTTATCAAACAGGAACACAAAAGACCACAAAAACAGATAGCTAAGTTTGCTTGCTATTCTAGGATTAGTCTAGTCTAGAATTTTCATATAGTTTGGGTTAAAAATGAAGATGGATTGTTTCCCTCCTCAAAGGAAATTTGCAACTATGCCAAGCAATTTACATAGACTGTATTGTTTTATGGACAAATGGGATCATAACCATTCCATGAATTATTGGATCCATTAATTGGAATCCACCTAGTGCCCTATCTACACTACAAAAATCTAACTCTGCTCTAAGGAACACAGGGAACAAACATAACTGACTCCTCTACCCTCAGTATATACAATCACAGTACAGATGAACTATAACATAACGTTTCATTCCCAAACCTGTTAAAATGATACTACTTTATGTTACAATCACTGTAGCAGTGCCTACTTCAACCATAGGAGTCCTTCTGTAAACCATAAAACTGCAGAGCTCATACTTCAGCAGAAAATACTATGGACTTACTGCTACAGATTTGTTAACTGACATCCCACTCCATGCATCCTTCCCTCATTTACAGACATCATGACCCACTAAAAGAGAACTGAACAGAGTCTTTGGAGCCTTTCTTTCCATGGAAAACACTCCAAGCAGAAGGAACTAACCTTGCTCTTTGCCTGAGCTTGCTGATAGAAGACTAGCTGACTTTGGAAAAAAAACTCTAAAAACATCAGATCAGATTTAGGTCTTGGACACTCAAAAGAAGCCTGACTTTAAACAGTAGCAGGATGAAGAAGACAGGCTGCTTTTCAAGCTTTAAACATCATCATGTGAATTCAGGTATTCATAGCTTGAATTCATTTTAGTGGTATAAGCCAAAAGGCAGCTTGCTTTAGGAAAATGCACCTTTTTGATGTCTTCCCCAAAAGCGAGAAGTGATGAAAAGCAGCCAGTCTGGTTTTAGTACTTTACAGGAACCACAACTGGAACCTTGTCCCATTCCATCTTCTCAGACCATCTTTTGAGGGACAATGGTCAAAATAGGCTGGTCCCCTTACAGCAGTAGCTAACCTATTTCTTTTATGTGAGGCGATTATCATCACGTGCAGGGAAGACAAACTGCCTGATGCCATTTCACCCTATGCGCTGCACTACTGAAAGGCAGTCTGAGACCATGCCAATGGGGGTCAGACGGGAATCAGCTGGTGGAGTGGATGCAAAATAACCCCTTTGCTAATAAAAATTATCAGGAAGAAATCAGTTCCCTATGCAGATGGAAACTAAATGCCATACAAGAGACAGAAGGCTAAATTTTGTTCACGAGCCTGGGACCAAGCTGGTGGTCAAAACCTGGGTCAGAGAGACTCCACCTCCAGACACACAGGCCTCCTGCACCTGATTAACACCACTCAGGTGAAAACCCTATGCAAGGGAGGTAGTTATCACTGTGAGCAAAGTTAGGCCTTTATTTTTCATTATCTGCAGAGCCAGGGCTGCAGATTTACCTTCTTCCCACACAGCACTCCCCGTGTTAACGTAGTCCTTCAGGCAGGCAAACTACCCAGCCCTCCATCTCTCCTTTACTTCCTCTTCCTCTCCTGAATTTTATTTGACTCTAAAATGAAAACAGAGGAGAGGGCGGCAGGTTAGAGGAAAGCCTGCAGAGGATTCCTCCTCCACAGATTAGGATTTAATTGTATTCCTAGTGAGTCCCTTCTGGTTGCGCTCGGTCTTTCAGATGAATGTTTCATCAATATGATTAGGATCACATCCCTCAGTCTCGTCTATTTACACAATCGGTTGTGACAGCTCAGAGTATAGTACTCCCTAAAGGAAATATGAGATACCACCCTATCATTTTATTCAAATCATATTTTGCACTCCGCACTTTCAGCCTAATGTCATTCTCCCCTGGATTACATATTTCTGATACCCAGCAAGCACTAAAAATCCTTCTGATAAGGATTAGATTAATATTTATATTAGCCGTACTCCTATTATCGTTAACAGGACTATGGAGATTTTTGGGAGGAGCGGGCTACGGATACCTCAAGGGGCTAGGGAACTGGGCTTGCATGTACAAAAAAAATGTGGGGGAAACAGCGGCAAAAATTATTATTATTAATAATATT
Source organism: Dromas ardeola (assembly GCA_013398915.1). Lineage (NCBI taxonomy): Eukaryota > Metazoa > Chordata > Aves > Charadriiformes > Dromadidae > Dromas > Dromas ardeola. The sequence goes on from VYZM01023625.1 coordinate 59,503, forward strand.
ATTATTACTAATATTGTTATTATTACTATCATCATCACTGATGGCGGCAAGACTTCATTTCGTGAGGTGGACAGGCACGAGGGAAGCGCCGGCGGGCCCCACAGCCTCCGCCTCAACCCGCTC
>VYZM01023686.1:3494-16747 GCA_013398915.1 Dromas ardeola
GGGGGGGGGAGGGGGGGGGGCGCAGGACAAGAAAATACACAACCTTTAACTAGAGAAAGAACAGCAGTCTGTGTTCAGGATGGAAGAACAGCCTATGTCAAGACACAGGCCTCTTCAGGGACGTTGCTACAATGTTATTTCTGTTGTATGCTTCTGGAAACAGCTCTGCGGAGTCCTGCTCCACTGTGGTCCTTCTTTGTATCAGTTCCACCAATTTTTTAAGCGCAAGATTAAAATCAACAGGGCTAGGCAGAAACTATCTCAGAATAAAGTGAAACCAAACTGTTCACTCTACCTGTAGGGACATCTGCATCTCCCCAGCTCAGCTGGGCCCCAAGGGGAGGAGGTAAGAGTAGCTACTGCTTCACCTCAAGGGAGAGAAGGGAGCATCCTTACTTGTTTTGGTGATTGGAAAGAGCAGCTTTAGATTTTGGCAAACAGAAACCTGGAAGTAGCAAGAAACAATATACTGTGATCTAGTTAACAGCCTCAACTGCCCATCCTCATTAAGAAAGGACTTGGGCTCATGAGAGCCCAAGCGGTCACGCTGACCAATTTGCCAGAAGCAGTGGTGATTGCCCACTGGGATGGGTGGCTGTACACCTCAGCATCATGAAAGCTGACGATTTCTTGAGGTTACAAGCCAAAGCTGACAAGCTTCAAGACAACTCCTTGCTTTAGCCCATCAGCAGATGGTAGTGTCAGCTCTCCACAGCTGACAAACTCAAGCCCTGCTGCTCTGAACACCACTGTTACTAAAGCACTAATATGACTTTAGAGCTCTTGCCTGAAGGATCCAGTTATACACAAAGCACTTAGTATGACGGAGGTACACTTAAAAATGCATCTCAGTGAGGTCATTAAAGTGGTCTGAGAAGCGCTAGCTGGTACAGAACAGGTCATACCATTTCACTGTTCCATGTGTCAACTTTCACAACTACCAAACACACAGGACAGAAGCTGTCCTCTATAAAGCTTATATTAATCTATGGATGGAAATTGCAAAGAAAAGCTAGGGCTGCTTATGTGAAGATCCTGCCCTTCTACCACATAGGGCTACTTCAACCACAGTCCTTTTGATCCAAGGGCAAGACACTCCTTTCTTCTATACAAGTTCCTTCTCCCAGTAAGGGCTGCCCTTGGATGTTTTGCGGAGTATATAACAGCAGGTTTTCAACAGCCTGCAGGATCTTTAAGCATTACCATTGGCTAAAGAGAGATCACCAAATTATATTTGCTCTGACTCAGACTGCCATAAGGATGAAGGGACAGCTCCATCCATTATGCATGTCCAATAAAACATCGCACAACTGAGAGAAGGTAATAGATGCAAAACAGCAGGTGAGCCTGCTGCTCCTATCCTAATAAGCTGACTTAAGCAATGGGCAAGCTGAAATGACGAAAAGCAGAACATCAGCAGCATGTGTAAAGGTTTCTGCCTGGGCCTTTGCATATAAGCAGCCTGGGAGAGCAATAGCCTTTTCCAGACGTCGCATACCAGCAAGTGGCACATTACCTCCAGTCCACCTCTTTCAGTTGTGCAGGACTCAAAATAGCAGGCCACTCTCCACAGCAAGAGGGAAGTGTGGCATTCCCACTGCTTATTATGGAATGGCCAAGCTCTCATAGCACCACAGATCCACGGTTAAGACAGATTCCTCTTATTGCCCAGTTCACAGCTGCTTTCTTTGATAAGTCACAGCCATCTCTGGGATCACCCTGCCCAAGAGGATGGAGACAAGCAATGCTCTTGAGTACAACGGGGTTCACTGGGGCTGTTACCTCTCAACACCTTATTAGTACAAGTTATGGTTCTTCTCACATGTGTCTCCAGCTCCTCAGAACAGGAGGTGGTTTGTGAGAAACTGCTTGGCAGAAGAGCAGCAGCAGAGAAAAGGCAAACAAAAGTCTACTTTAGAAACACACTTAAATGGGCGAGAAGGCCCTTACCTCAGTGCAGTTCCTGCACTGTGATCCTGCTAAGAACTTAGAAGTAATCACTAGACCAGCTGTAAGAATAGGCCAAAACAGAGACTGATCTCAGCTATTTTCTCCATCTATGTCCTCAGTGCTCCTTCACAGTCACCCGTAAAACATTTTAGCTAGCAGAAAACATGGAAACTGTCAGTGGAAGGCAAATGAGCAGGACCCTGGACTCTTGCTGTTCTGGTAGCTTCCTCAGTTAAAAGAAAATCAACCCACCACCTTCACTCAAGCCTACAGCCAAGTACATCCCTCCACAGAACCTGGCCTGTACATCCTTTGCTGTCTGGAAGCTTTGACAGAGGTGGGAAAAGAACAGTCTCATCTTCATGAGATGTCTTATTCCAGTCGGAGAAAAATTTGTGCTGATAAAAAAGATGTCAACCTTCATGTGACTTGTTATAAGGAATCCTGGATGACAGTGTAGTGGGCAGGGGAGTCTGTTCCAGCAGGGTCCCGACACTGCAAGGGGCTGCTCCGCTGCTGCTCTTTCTCAGGAAAATACAGTGTTTTGTGAATCAGATCTTTGACAGCAGAAACGTCGCCTCTTTCTACAGAAAAGAGACGAAGACAGTCGTTAGGGATTCTCAACAAGCAGTAGAAAAGCCCCTCTTCCTGAAGAAGTACCTGAAACTCTAGTTCCCAGCACATCACCTGCCAGCAGCCCATCCTCTCCTTTTTCCTGTACATCCTTCACCCTTTCTGCACTCACCCACGCCAAGCTGCTGCAGGAGACTTCCAAACTCTGGGTCACAATCCAGGATTTTCAACAGGTTGGTGGACTCCATTCTCTCCAGCTGCACATCCCAGTAAATGTAGATCTTCTGATTGAAGCTGACATAAACCAGGCAGGGGCTGTTGCTTCCTCCTTTGCATGCATAGAGGCCTGCAGAAACCAAAAGTGTGGAGATCTGACTACTCCCAAAAGGGCAGAGAAAGCAAATAGGTAACTTCTCATGATGGGTAAAAAAGCTGTTAGCAGCGAGCACCTGGAGAGAGGGGCACAGATACAGACTTGGGTATATGAAGTCCCTTTGAGACAATCCAAGAATGTGTCTCTAAACTACTATTAATGCATGGAGCTTGGGGATTTGGAAGCTGCTTCTTGCAAGTCTGAAGAGAGGGGACTGAGCAAAGCCAAGGCTTAGACTGGATCTGTGGTGCTCCTCACCTCCACTTGAGAACAGCTTAGAAGTCTACAAATTAAAAAAGCAGTGGGGAAGACAAGAGACCACTGTAGCACTCCCCCCAAGAAAAACCCCAAACCATCACAGACAAACCTCAGCAGCACCTCCTCTTACCCCTACTTTTCCCAGATGCCACCAGAGGTAAGACTAGCTGGGCCTTCTACAGTATACACACAGGGAAATTATTCCACACTGCGGATGGACAAAAGATTCACAGTCTCCTAGAAGGCAGTAGTAGCTTTGAGGGAGAAATGATGCTAGGTCTGGCTTTGTAGTCAGGCTCCCCACCTGCACAGAATGCACTGACATTCTCATCTGCTTGAAATCTGGCAACAGTCCGATTGTGGTCGATGATGTACGTCTGGCCATCCCATGCACAGGCAATAACCTCCTCATGCCCATTGCCCTGCAGGAACCATAAGATCGCATATTAGCACACACATCAACTATTGCCAGAGGCAGCCAGGAAATCTTTCCTGCTTGTTCAGAGACAGAATACTCATGTCTGAACAAGATGTCACTTTTGGATGCCTCGTCCAGACAGTTCACACTTGTCCAGTCTTTTCGCACTTGGAGACCATCTCTCTCTATTGTAATCCTTATGTATCATTAACAGGTTGTAGACAATTGGGGTACCAGCAGCGTGCAAAGGCATTCAACTTTGCAATAAGATAAAAGAACAGCTTGGGGACGAAAAGTTCATAGCAGAATGCTGGGCTCACTAGGTCAAACAGGCAGACACAGCTCAACCTCTTGCAGGTGGACAGACTGACATGAGTGCAGAATACACCAGCACAGTCAGAGCACTCTGTGTGTCATCCTTAGAAAATCCCAACCTTCTTCAGTTGAGTCATACTCCCTCTGCCCTTCCTAAATTCATATACACAAAGCCATGTTGAGTTTTTTTGTCTTCATCCCTCCCAGCCCTATTCACGGACACTCACAGTAACATCCAGCTTTTCCAGAGCAAACAGCTGGTGATCAACCTGCACAGACCAGAGCAGTTTGTCTGCTCCCTCCATGAGTTTCAATGTCCCTGAAGGGAAAAAAAAAATAATAAAGTTTGTCTTAAAAATATTAAAAGGGAGCAAGATGTTTGCTAACACTGGGCCCTGCACACTCCTTCAACACTTAGGATCTGCAGGTAGAGGGTTGGGCTCAGGGTACCAGCTGCGGTTGACAATAGATAACAGAGTCTCAGTTCTGGGAAGGACAGCAGTCCATTATTTTGTCACCACTAACTGGAAACAGAAAGGAAAAATGGCAGCCCTGCTAATTGGATTGTGCTCTAAGACAAGAAGAAAACTGAGCAAAACAGGGTCCCAAAGTACAGTACCTCAACAAATCTCACGTGAGGCAGTGAGTAAACTAGAAGCTTCTCCCCATGTCCCACAGATCATGTGATCTCAGGATAGCATGTTGACAGGTATCAGCTGAGAGCTGGCTGGCTAATAGCATGGGCATGGCCTCTTGTCTGCTAAAACCATACTGGACACTTAACCTACCATTTTTCTATCACGCAGAGATACTGTGATAGTACTGGGGGTGGTGGGCAGGGCTATGAGAGAGTGGAATATGAATCTACCCTCACAGTGCCCTTCAGCCTCGGTAAGGCTGAAATACAGTGAAGCAGGAAGCCTTGCCAGATGCAGAAGCTTCAGTGGTTCAGGCCCAAAGAATAATCTGAAAACCCCTAGCAGGACATCACTGGGCAGGTGGACATCTGGCCCAAACAGGCCAGGCTGCTTATCTGGGAAAAGAGACCCACAGCATCTTGTCTCCACACTGTTAGTTTTTGGACAGAAACCCTGCATTCAGCTCATTCGATTTAGTCCTGTTGCAGCCTGTCCTGTCACTTCTTGGTCAGGGGCACAGCAGAACCATCTGGCTCCAGGCCTGTGTAAGGCCAGCTCCTCTCTACCAATACTCAAGTTCCAGCATTCATTTCCTTTACTGCTTTTGAAAACAACCCAAGTCCCTTCAAGTACAAGGACACATCTCTGCTGTGGTTTAGAGGTTCCTGTCTACATGAACGGCTCTTGCTAAATAGGCATCTCAGTTGTTTGACCACTGAGTAAGCAGGCAACTTAGGAGTCAGCAGATGAAAGTTCTAGTCTCTTTCTCCATCTCAAGCTTTCAGTGTGCTTTTGGGCCAATGACCTAGCCTCTTCATTTTCACAGCTGCTTGCTCCAGCACAGCTTTAATACTTCTACCCCCACAGGCCATGGGACCGTGTAAGTAATTAGCATTTGTAAAATGCTTTGAAATCCACAGATGAATAGACTGTAGCAAGGGAGAGAAAGGCAGTTGTTAGTTACAGATAGAAAAGACATCAGATTTCCTGGAGAGCGCAAGCCTATGCAATATCAAACCCAACTGAGTAAGGAATAGAAAGACAGGCTCAGCTTTAATGTGTTTCATCATATCCTCAGAGACAGGCATGTTATCACACACATTGTTGATGGAGGACTTGCTCACAGTGACAACTCTTACCTTGGCTCCTGTCCTAGCTTTCATGCCTTCATATAACATATGTCAGCAAAAGGAGTCTGAGTCAAGTCTCTTGCCTGACCCAGGAAGCATTTCTGAAGCCTGGCTCCCCCTTCTTTCAAAACCAAAAGCACTTTTTTCCCCGCTTTGAATCAGTGACAGGCCTTGGTCACCCCAAAGGCCTTTCTTCCAGGACAGTGGTAGGACTTACCATCCAGAGTACAGAGGGCAAAGAGACCTGAGCCACTATTCTCACTGGAGCAGCCTGTAAGTGCAGAAGAAAATTACAGGAGTTGATGCCGTTTTATGAGTATTGTCCCCTCCCTCTCCTGAAAAAAAGATCTAAAACAAGCTGATCCGTCCTGCCTCCTTTTTTGCCCAACCTTGACACTTGGCTTAGCAGATATCTGCAGATTCTTACAACCAATCATACTGCGTACTGGCTTTTATTTGTAGGGCACTGGCATCTCAAAACCCAAGACCCAGTTTGCACTGATGTGCAGGCATGTCTGGCTCTGCTGGCTGTTCCTAGGAGTCTGTACCACATATGCACTTGCACGCTCATGGCAGTTCCGATTTTTGCGGGCTGCCCACTCCATGCATCACATCCCCTCCAGGCTCCAGAAATGCACAAGAACAGGCAGGACCATCACAAGGGACAAAGTGAAGAACAACTAAAGCCAAACAAGAGTATTACAACTGTACCCTCACTGTTTCTTTCAAGGACAGGAACATGGCCTTCAGCTGTTCTGGGAAGACGCAGGGTAAAAAAATAGAGGTCCCGCCAGAAGGACAAAGCGTCAGTCACATTCATACAAAAGCACCTCCATGGCAACTCCTGAATGAGTCTGTGGAGATCATACTACCAGCTATATTGTTTTCACTACAGCAAAACTGTACAAAAGCTGTGATCCTCTCCCAACAAACACTGGTCAGATGCTAGAGAGCCCTTGCTTTGTGAGCAGATTAGACATGTGCCTTTGTGCTCATCTACACACTCAGCCCTGGCTTTCCTGGGCTATGCTTATACAGTTGTGAACTTCCAGCAAGCAGTATCCTCTCCAGAGCCTGTATATCGCAGCTGTGTGCAGGACAGCACTGACAAATGTGACTACTTAAATGTGAAGAGGAGACTCCCCTGACCACCGGGCTGCTTCAGCCCTTCAGTACACTCTCTACCTAGCTACCAGTCAGAAAAGACAAACAAGTTTTGAAAGTGGTATCACATTTGGCAGGGGAGGACTGGAGCTGTATTCAACTACAGCTGCATTTAATCCTTTCAGTGACAATGTAAGAGACACACTGGCTCCCTAAGGTCTGCAGGAACTCAGGAAACCTGGCAGTCAGTGACAAGCCACCAGAGCTGAAAGGAAATAGGCAGTTTCACCAGAATGACCTAATACTGCAAGCTTATCTCCACTGTCCATAGACAGCTCCAAGCTACAACATGCTGCGCACTCCCAGGACACAGACTGCAGATTTCTGCAGATCAGCTTAAAGCAAATAGTTGGTCGAGTGCTCTATTGCCCCTAGCTGACATTCATCCAGACAGGCTCTGATCCAAAAGATCTGCTGTGTTGCCCTTACAAACTGGTCAGCATGGCACTCTTCAGCTGTTTCATTACTGATGGTCCAGCATCAGTGGGCTTTTCACAACCTTCTCTTCATCCCTTGTTCTATGTACCTTCATTTTTCCACAGACACCTCTCATTAGATGCAAGGGTTTGTGATGAAGTGAAATAATAGATTTCATGCTCTGTTGACCATGTTGCTCACAGCAGCATCCAAGATGCTGAAAACATTACACGCTTAGGAACTGGGGAGAAAGGATACTCTGGGGAAGGGGAAGAGGAGTGGTTTCAGTGGATTGCTCTTCTCCCACAGCTCTAATTACATTGTACAGCCTAAATTATTCTCAGACAGCACTGCAGGTGGTAATACTTGAACAGAGCAAAAGCAGCTGGATTCCAGACAGCTGCAGACAAGAAAAAGTGATCTGCATCGAGAATTTTCTGCCTTCTTGTATTATGCCCACACATTCCATGAGGGAGTGAAAGCTGCTTATTTTCCACAGGTGCCAAAACATGGATCAGCAGGTGCACCAGGCAGAGGTCAGAGCACAAAGCAGTTAGACAAGGGAAGCAGTGGCAATGTGCGAGAAAAACTCTGGACACAACAGCAGTGAGTCAAGGCTGAGAGGGGTCAGTAGCTGTGGACAGTTTAGATACAACAGCTAAAGAGAATGCATTAGAAGTAGACAGAGGACAGTGATATAAATGAAATATGGAAGCAGCTCTGGAGGGGTAGGGACTGCATAGGTGAAGGACGGGAAGGATACAGCTGCCAGGTATCGGGAACCAAATGCTGAAAAGAATAAAAGCAAGAATAAAGATGAGGCTGTGGAAAGGAAGATATGCATCTAGAGAACAAGAAGAGAGCATAAGCTGCAGCCATGCAAAAGCAAAGATCAAGGATATTTGTAGGAGCAAGGTATGTCAGCCATTCAGGTTGACTAAATGCAGGCCACTGGAGGCTGCAGAGAAGCTGTTGCCCTAGCTGAAGAGTAAGAGCTACCTAGGGAAAGACAAAGGCTATAAAAAGTTCAAATGCAAATTTCCAGCTCTCTTTTCTTTGGAAGCTGGCTAACAGAAGCTGAGTTCCCTCTGTTCTTGCAGCTGCCTCCCACTGTTATTTTTCAACCATGAGAAATCTGATTTCATGCTGGACTGATGTATTGAAAAAACTATTAGGGGCAACTGTTGGGCCAGAGACCTCAAGCTCCTAATCTCTCACCTCGGCCAATGCTACCAATTAGATGAGTAGAAACATTCTTGTTGTGAATCCGTCCAGATGTTTGGTGTAGAATAACATCTCTAATAGGTGCCTCGCTAGGGAAAAGAGAGACAGACATCAGGGAAAGGTTAGAGAACCATGCCTGGAACTGTGCCAGAACAATCTTGAGAGCAGTGTACTCCAAAGCTCTCCAAATCCACAGACTGAAAGAGTTCACACATAGGTTAGCCCTTTAACCGTAAAGACCAAGGCAAAGAATGCATGCCACCTCAGATATGAAAGGAATTCACTAATGTTTAAAAAAAAAAAAACACCAAAGAAAAACCAGAACGATTTGATGCATCAGAAAGCCAGAAAGAACTAAGGCCCAACCCTTCAGTTGCTACCCTTCCCACCATTAGATAGGTCACCAGATTGCCTACTCCTCTTTCTCTGAAGAGCTAGGTCACTCATTTCCCTGCCTTAGCCCTCAGTACCGCCCCCCTCTGTGAGATGGTTTTGCCACTCTCCTTGCCCAACCCAAGGAGAAGAGAGTGGGACACAATGAAAGCAGTATTCATCTTTGTGATAGAGGTATGAAGAGTGTTCATGAAAGCTTGGATGCAGGTGGGCTTAAGTCATGAACTCCCAACAGAAGGTCACTGAAGCAAGGACAAATGAAAACTCTCCCCCTCAGAATGGCAGTGTGGTGGTGCCCCCTTGTGACGGCACCTACAGCGGAATCTCCTCATCTATTTCATGGAGTAATGCTCTTCACCTGCTTGGGGCAGAGCTGTTTCTTCCCTCTGTCGTAGCCTGCTGCTCAGTGTCCCAGGTGCACAGCAGAATGGCATAACCGCAGCCTGGCTGAGACACCATCAACTCCGGTGAGCCATCAGGACCTGGGTTCACAGAGAGGCTGTCCACCTATACTGGCAGAGAAAAAACATGGACCATGGACAGTCAAACTGAGAACTTTAAACACCTCAGAAGGGTTCACTGCTCCTTGTACCTGAACTTAAAATACGGCAGATCTTCTCATAGAGCTGAACAAATTCAGCTAGAAGCAAAATGTCCAAGTTACAGTAAAAGGTTATGTCTCCCTACCAAAAGCCGCTTAAGAACACACTAGTATTTTCCACTAACTCTCTCTGGTTGGGTGAGCGCAACTTGACTGTTTCCCAGACCAACCCAGCAGCTGCTCTGTAGGACAACCACTGGCAAATCTCCTTTCAAGCCATCAACACGACAATTGCTTTGTTCACAGGACTGAGACTTTGTGCTTCTTCCCTTGGGAGAGCCACCTCTTGAAGACTATATGACAACTTCTGCTCTGAACACCTTGTTTCCTTACCTGACCTTCTAGCAGCCACTTCTTCAACAGGAGCAGCTGCCCAGAGACATGGTCTGGATTGTCCGACAAGTCCTCCCAGCGAAAGGCACGTACCACCCTGTCAGTGTAACCCACCACCAACTCACACTTCCCATCTCCATCTGCAGGGAACACAAGGAGATAGACGGGCTCTCTCAGGCTTTCACAGCCCCAGTACCTCCAGCATGCAGAAAACCCATCCCCTGGTTTCCATCAGGTAGCATCCCTGAGGATCCAAATCCTCAGGAAGGAAGAACTTGCACTTCAGGAAAATTCCTGAAGTTCTTGCTTCTCTCCTCCATGACTTCGCTGTGGTTTGCTTGCTAGAGCACCTGTTTCAGCAAGATAGCGAGTGCCATGCACTTTCCTTCTGTGAGTCCCACGCACTTTCTCTCTCTCTCTCCCCCACCACCTCATACTCACAAACTCCCTCACCCGGCACTCCCACACCAGCTTCCCGGCTCACCAATGTCACTGATCAGCATGACTTTGGTGTTGGCAGGAATGTGCTGTTTGAACACTGGCTTCTGCTCTTCTGCTGCTGCAAACTCATGGAGGCCTGAAGCATCTGGGTGTTTTGAAGTTGGAGAAGTCAGGTCAAAAAGATGAAACCAGCCTTCTGCACTCACTGCCACCACGAGATTCTAAGAGGGAAGAGAAAAAACGTTTGATTTTTTCTGTTTTAGAAACTGCAGAAGCTGTCCCACAGCAGTGTGAGGGAAGATATGAGGGTAGCTCCATCAAGATCAGACTGCTACAGAGGGAACAGGAGAAGATTTTTGGCCAGCATACAAACTACTCAGGTCCAGGGTCCAAAACTTCTTGTTCATCCTTGTCAGACTAGAATATCAAGCTGATGCGTGCACGCAATGTGTAGCTTCCTCAATGCTCACTTCAGCTCTGCTCGTCACTGGAGCACACATAGCTACAGTGTTTTAGGCAGGTTGCCTAAACTGGGACTTTTGGACTCGGTTAACCTGGTTTAACCCCCAGAAATAGCAATCCAGCAAAAGGAGTCATATTAGGCGCAGTGGAATTTCCTTGGGAGCCTAGACTATTCTGTGGCTCAGTCTTGATTGGATGACCTTAAATGCTACACAGCCAAGTGGCAGAAGGGCCATGGCCCACAGCAGGGAATAGCACAGAGCAGGGTAAAAGCCACTGAGGAAAAGGAGTAACCCTCAAACCACCAAAGCCCCGTGACGCTCACAAAGGGGGACATACAAATCAATAGTGCTTTCTGAAGACAGGATGGGTTTCCTTGCTCACTAAAACCTCCATATGGCTCACAGACAGATACAGGTTACATGTAAACAGAAGAACAGTTTTAAAGCAACCGTGGTAAAATTCTATGAGCAAGGGCAGATGCTGGAGAGAAAGCACCTGCTACCTGTCCTCCTCCACACTCAGGATATGACATGACCCTAATCTCATAAGCACCTCCCACATGCCCTACAGACACAGCTGGGAAGAGTTTGGCTGCTCTCACCTTTCCTTTATTGCATACATCTCCCACGCCAACACATGTGAGCTGCAAGAGAAAAGAAGGCCATACATGACAGAAGGCAACGCAACACAGCACTTTGGGATAAGCCTACCCCCTCCTCTCTCATAAGCCATCTCTTGAACTCTAAACAGCGTTTTCAAGGACAAAGAGAGGAGAGACAGAAACACATCTGTCATACAACTGCCCAGAGCCCTGGGGCAAACTCCACAGCGCACAGAAGCAGGGTCAAGGTGGGACAAAAGCCCAGTTCCTGTGTTTGTTCAGTACTTTGCTCATCACTTCTTGCCCATGGGGCTAGCTGTGGGCGAAAGCAGGGTCTTGCATAACTACATAAAAGGCATCATAACCAGTTCAGGCTGCCATTCCCCTCTGGCCTACATATTCCTAGTCAGTGGTTAAGGACAGCTGGCTGCACATACACCTAAAGGCCTAAGCATTTAAAAATTTTGTCAAGAACTGACCATTCCTTGGCAAGATCGCACAGCCCACGGTTTGCTGTCATCATTCTTGTAAACACAGAGTTTCCCATTGGTGTCTCCCACCACTAGCTCATTCAGCTGTAGAAGAGAATTGGCTTAGTAAGAAGAAATTCACAATTACAGTAACAGTATTCCCACACAGAAATAATTACAGAGTTCATATGTAAAAATCACTCTGTGGAAAGAAGCAGCAAAGCAAGACAAGAGTTAAAGAGACAGCCTCAAATCAACAGAGAAGGTCTGGGGAAAAAAAAAACCCACAACTTAATTCTACTCTCACAGACAAAAGAGCTGGAGAGGGGCTCCTTAGAGCAACATCCTATTACCCACTGCTTCTCTAGCCATTGTTTCAGAGTTTTGTCACTGACTGTTTTAACATCCTGCTCTGCTAATCATCATCATCACCACCCCATCACCCACCCTTCAATCTAGATTGACTTCATCTTTCTTGAATCACCCGAGGAAGTTGATGGCAATGAGCAATCCAGAAAGAGGCTGCAAGAACACTTATAATAGATTTACACAGCATGTTCAATCTTGCTGATAAAGGGGTAAAAGTCTTTCAAAATAGTGATTATTTCTTTGAAGACGACTGCTAAAAAATCACCAACCACCCTGCCTGATGAGCCTACTCCTACTATCCCATCTTCTGCATCATGCTTCTGTGTATTTAAATTGTGTGTGTTTCGTAACTCCCTGCACGCTACCACATAACACAACTTCTTATGGGAAAATTTGTTTTATCATTCACTGTACTGCTAGCCATGACGTTTTTTCAGGATAGGGCTGTAACAAAATTTGACTGTTGAGGAGAAGGGACAGTTTACATATATCTTGTTAAGCTAACCTCTTCCTAGTTACAGACAAATCAGACCATCAGAAACAGCCATTTGTGGGGCTGACAGCAACGTTCCCAATACACATCCATCCATCATAGAGACGAAGAGACATTCAAATGTGGCTCTCTACCTTGTTTGTGATCCACTGTGCGCAAGCAAAGCGTTTCCCCACACCTCTACATCCCCACCACCGTGACAGGAGAGTGACTCTCTGGGATCTTCATACTACCCATACATCATCCAGGGCCCATGCCAGGGGTGCTTAGCACATCTAATGGTGATGGAAGCACTGACCACCTGCAGCCCAGAACCACTAAAACATTCAGTTCGCAAGGGACCCCTGGGGGCCACGCGATCCATCCCCAGCCACTCTGACATTGCTCAAGTGCCCGTCAAGCTCCTAGTCCCGCAAGGGTGGGAGCTCCACGACCTCCTCCAGGAACCTGCTCTGGTACCGCACCATCCTGTCGGTGCTTACCCCCGCTCCATGTTAGCTTCCTTCGCTACAACCTCCGACTGTCGCCCCTTGCCCTGGCGCTGCTGATCTCCGACAGCGGCCGGCCGGCGGCTACGGGCAGCCCCGGGGTGCTCCCCAGACCGGCCAAGCCCGGCTCCCTCGCCCC
>VYZM01023686.1:17374-37937 GCA_013398915.1 Dromas ardeola
CCGCCCCCGGCGTTCCGCGCGGAAGCGCCCCGGAGCCCGGCCCCGCGGGGTCGTCGGGCAGCCGCGAAGGCCGGGGCGAGGGGGAGGGCGAACCCGGCCTCGCACTCCGCCTTTGCCGTCGTTCTCCGGGCAGCCGGGCCCGCGGCCGCTCTGCCGCGCCTCCCTCCGGCCGAGCGAGTGCCCGACCGCCGTCCCCGTTATCCGGTGTCGGGCGGCGCCTCAGTCCCGGCCCTCCGTCCGCCGCTTGCCAAAGGGGAACGGCGGGCAGAGCGAGGGCCGGCCAGGCCGCAGGCTCCGCCACGGCCCCGCAGCCACGGCCGGGAGCCTGGCTGCCGTTTTACGCGGTGCAGCCCGTCCCAACAGCGAAACCATCTCCCTACCGCCTTCTGCTAACGAGCCGGTTAATTGCCCTTTAACGATCTGAGGGCACGGCCGTACATCAGACAGCACCGAGCAGTTCCCTCCTGCTTCTGGGACGGGTTGAGCAAAGACCAGTTGTTTCCACTTTCACAGATGATAGCGAACAGGGACACTTCTCTCACTTCAAAGATACTGTACTATTATGAGAATACCACACAGGATGAAGGATTTAAGGATTTATAAATCGAGAGAGACAGATGTGTGTGGTTTATAAAGTATTGTAATTGTTTATTTTATGTATTTTTCTGTAAGGACATAATGAATAGTTTATATTTGAAGTTTACATGCATGACCACTTATAAACACTAGCATGTCATCTTCTGCTGGCAACTAGACCCATTTCTAAAGACAGCACAGAACCTCCTTTCAGTTGCCCAAATAGGGCATGTTTAGAGTCTTTAAGTAGATTTACATTCTTAAATATTTCACTTTGTTATGTGGTAACAATGACGGCAAAATGGTACACTTTCACGAATTAGAAATTTATCATTTGAACTTGGCCCTACTTACTTTCATAGCAACAACAGTTTCAGCCACAGTGGCTTTTGTTTCTAGTAACGATTCCCAACAAATCAAGGTATTTCCTTGCTGGAGAAAAAGAACTCTTGCTGCTCCCCTTACTGTTCTTCTGTGTCTGGAAATCCCCTCTTGTACCTTCAGTTGACAGACATTCTTCACGCACTGTTGTAAGCTGTCTGTTACATTCCCCTTAAAGGTAGTCGTGTTTTCGTACAAGGTGAAACAGTTTTCATATACACAGGGCTGATACTAATACTACTTAGAGTTAGAACTCATAAAAAGCCCCTGCATTACCTGGCAACGCTAGGATTTCCTAAGCAAATCAAGCCAGCATCTCCTTAAATGCAATGACCTACCAAGCAGTTTATCCTGCCTCTTCCCCTGTATCGCTACACCACGCGGAGAGCAGCGCAGTTCACAGTTCCTACCCAGCAGCAGGTGGGTTGGACTCCAACCCAAGCAGGTTGTCCTGGGCCTGGGGACAGGACAGCACATCAAGCAGGCCTTACTGCTTTGGTGACAGTTCAATTATACAGCTGCCAGGTCCAAACTGGTGCTCCTGCAGGGGCAGGTACTGGCAACCTCCCAGACCGTAAGAAGCCTATGAATAAGTGCTTCATTTATACAATACTTCTGTCTCAGCAAGAGATACCAGGAATTCAAACTAAGATTTCAGGCGTCATTCATGTTACAACAGGGATCCTCTCTGCAATATACACAGAATTCCAGCCCCTCCCATGCCATGGAAAGACAAGACAGCTTTCTCGCTGCAAAAAATGCATTTTTGTGTCTGAAAGGAACAGATTATCTACCTTCCTCCTGCAGAGCAGGCAAAGCGTCCTTGCTGCTAGAGGGTCTCAGAACAGGACAGTGGAGATGCCGAGTTTAACGCTACGTAACAGCATAAACAGAGAAGGCAAGTTTGAGTACTATGTTCCATGCCTGCAGACAAACAAAAATATCCCATCCCAACAAAGAGGCCACACAAAACCCAAAAGCACACCCACCCCCAAACAAGACACACAACATACTGCAGAAAGATGCAGAATGTCAAGTAATAGCTTTCTTGTGAGATGGGGACAAGCAGACATTAGAATCACTCAGAAGTTTGTAGTTCACAAGGCATTAGAAGTATTTGTAATATGTTAAACCATTATCACTTATTTTCTCTTCAAAGCCAGTCACTTTCAGGTATAAATAAATGCGTTTTCTTCTGGTCCGGTTTTACTATGTGGAGGGTGAAGAGGAAGGTAGCAATATGAACAGAAAATAAGCTCTATGCATTGGTTACAGACTTGCTTTTTGTACAATTTTCAGCAACATTATTTTTTCCTTTTCCAAATATATGGGTAAATACTTTATGGATTATTGTAGGAATTCTCTATGGCAATGAATGAACAACAATAGAAAAATAATCAGATACTGTGACTACTGTACAGCTACGTGGATGAGAAAATGCTGATTTAACAAAGGACAGTAAATTCTCTTAATTCTGTGCAAATTCCAATAAAAACCCACGAAAAGTTCTGTTTTCTTGAGTTTAATTGGAGCTTTATTACTTTAGCTGTGACTTCACAGTCTTCATCTTCAGCAGTTTGCAAAGAGCAGGCATACAAGAAAGGTTACAACACTGAACTGGGGAAGAAAGGGAGCAATGCCCAGGCAAAAAGAACTGGGAGCGCCAATTTGTTCTCAAGTCTCATGGACTCCTGGAAAAGGCTGATTACTTGAAAGAAATCAAGGAAATAAATTTAGGAAGCAGAACCTGTGATTAAAGTGAGCTGGAACTAGAAAGAGACAAACACCAATGGCAAAATGCATATGAACCAAGCAGAGTAAATCCAGACAGAACCCAAACAGTAAGAGAGGCTGAATGAATAAATAAAAGTCCCTAGGATTAAAACCAGATTTATGCTGCCACTTAGCTTCTCCAATAGACATACAAAGCTGTAACTGACTGCGGCATGCTGGCTTCAGCCTCTGCTCCCCTGAAGCCACTGTCCAACCAGGTAGAAAAATAAAGGTCTAATTCACTGGAAATTCTTTCATTTACAAAACTAATGGAATAGGGTTTGTTTTTATGCTTCTGTGTCAACTTCCGATTTATCTCCAACTCCATTCTGCTCATCTTTCATTTCATCTTCATTGTGGCTGGTTTGAAGAGTAGCAGCTGACTGAATAGAGAGACAAAGAAAATATATTCCTTTGTTATACAAAATGGCTGGCATTTGCTAACAATACCACACACATTATTTGATTCTTATCCCTAGGATACCTGGCCTCCCTGCAAGACTGAATTAAGATATTAGGACCTTCAGCCAAGAGAAACCAAGTTTTCTTTGCATTTTTTCTGCATCTAATAAAACCAGAAGCAGTTTAGAGGAGGCTGAGAAGTAATACCGGTGTTAGGTGGTTATTATTCGTAACATGGCGTGCATATGCTTGCCACATACTTTAAGGAAGTGTTCTCTCCCACAAACTGAAATTCATTTAGGAAGCTTCTGCATGGAACTGCTTTTGTCCTGCTTCAATTTCAACGTGATTCAATTTCAGCAATTCCCATATCCTGCGCCCACCCCGCAACTTGTATGAGGCAACCTGGACTCAAGATACAAAGAAATACCTTTGTTGGACAACTAGTTTCACAAAAAATGGCTTCAACTTGGCAACAGTCACTTCTAAGTCCTCTGTAAGAGCTTAGCTGGAAGAAAATCTAATCTGACAAGGTGGCTGCTCTAAAAATCATCTCCTTGCTGTATCTTCCAGTCCACATAAAAAGGTGTAGAAGGCAGAGTGCTATGTGGTTAGGGCCAGAGGTCAGTTTTTCCAATGGGACATAACCAGAACATCCTGACCTTATGGTAATTGTCAAACGCAGTGCAAAGAAATTGCTATTCCACCTGTCAGCCTAGCACCCTGAATAATCTGTTTTATTATGAGGTTAGATGAGAACCAGACAAGAATAAGCAAAGGCATAAGCATGCACTGTTGGGAGAGGGGAATAGGAGGGGAAAAAGGCAGAATTCTTAAACTAAAATGTTACATCAACTTAGCTGCAACAAGAAACCACAGGCAAAGAACATCCAGGCATCAAAGGTCAATCTTTCATCCTTAGAAGTCTTCTGTGAAGCACCCAAGAGCAAAGTCTCTCCACAGAAAATCTGTTAGCTAGCAATCCAGGGCTTAAGATAAGATAAGGTGATAAACATCCTGACCTTTGAGAATTCCCACTTCACATATGTGAACTATTCGAATTAATGAAAAGAACTACTGATGCAAGAGTGGCTGTGGAACTTCAACAGACCATAAGATATGCAGATGTCATGAATTTCAGAACCATAGTCCAAGCTGCCTTCTTAGCAAGTCAGAAGACATTTGGTAAACAAACTCTCTTCTCCAGAACTCTTGAACTTCTCCCATTGCCACTAATAGAGAAACCGTTGGAGCTAGAGTAAAGCAACATAAATTAATTAACAGGAAAACATGTTTTCCTGCAAGAAAAGTCCCCAGGACTGACCTGGAAAGTAAGCGTCTTTTGTTTACAGTTCCATCCATCCCTTTTCATATAAAACCTCATTCATCTGAAGTAGACCAGCTGGCTCTGAGAAAAAACATGCACATTCCCAAGATCATCTAACTGTTCAGAAGAAAGAACCAGGCCAATAGCATCCTGGCCTGTATAAGAAACAGTGTGGCCAGAAGGACTAGAGAAATGATTGTCCCTTTGTATTTGGCACTGGTGGTGAGGCCACACCTCAAATACTGTGTTCAGTTTTGAGCCCCTCACTGCAAGAAAGACACTGAGGTGCTAGAGCACATCCAGAGAAGAGCGATGAAGCTGGTGAAGGGTCTAGAGAACAAGTCCTGTGAGAAGTGGCTGAGGGAATGGGTTTAGTCTGGAGAAAAGGAGGCTGAGGGGAGACCTTATCGCTCTCCACAGCTACCTGAAAGAAGGCTGTAGTGAGGTTAATGTTGATCTCTCCTCCCAAGTAACAAGTGACAGGACGAGAGGAAACAGCCTCAAGTTGTACCAGGGGAGGTTTAGACTGGATATTAGGCAATATTTCTTCACCAAAAGGGTTATCACTAGAACAGGCTGCCCAGGGAAGTGGTTGAGTCACCATCCCTGGAGATATTTAAAAGACATATAGATGTGGCATTTAGGGACATGGTTTAGTGGTGAACTTGGTAGTGTCAGGTTAATGGCTGGACTCGATCTTTTCTAACCTAAGTGATTCTATGACTCTATAGGCCGATTCTATGCAAAGTAGATGGGCAAACTGGAACCAAGTGCCATGTCTCTGCGGTATCCCAAACAGCCTGCAACGCAAAGACTGTGAGTCTGCCTTTTACCAAGAATACAGCTACCAACTGTCAGTCTTAGGGGCCAAAGGGTACATTTTGAAAAGCACAAAGGCAGCCCGTCAGTACTTTTAGTGGATATAGCTTGTTTCAGCAATCCACTCTTCCTCTCTGAAGAGCAGATCTTGCTGTGTCCCACACCTAGTGGAGGAAACAAGATTCCCAGCAGCTATGCTAGCCGAAAGGCACAGCAGAGCCCAACAGCTGGCAATTAAAACCTGCCATTTCAAAAGGAAGATGCCCAACAGTGAAATAATTCTAGTTTAATTGCTGTATCTTCATCTTCCTGATATTTTTTCGTTAAAGCCTACCAAAAATTTAGGTACTGCGTGGCTATGTGTGACAGTGGCTAAAAGGACAGAATACTTTCTTCCAAGTTCCAATAAGCAAGGAGTGTTGAAATCAGGCTGCTTTAGCCAGATACATAAATACATGGATGATGACACTTCCCTTGCAGAATCAGAGGGGAATGTATGTATTTATGTGTTTGTTTACACTCCTCCATGAGAAGCAAAACCAAAGCCATCGAACTACTGCTACTCTCAAGAGGAAAAACAACAACAAAACCCACAACTAAAAAACCACAAACAGAACAGCTTGCCCACCCAATCATCCAGTTAGAGGCAATTACCCTGTGCTTACTACTTTAGCAGAGTAAGAGATGAAGAATGGAATACATCTCCCATTGTCTCTGGGAGATCAACTGATTTCAGATAGATCTAATTTTGAAAGATTAGGGGAGGGGGAGAGAGAGACTTGTGAAGAAGACAGTCTGAGATGGCTGAATTGTCAGGATACACACACCTGAGAACAGCAGGCAGACTCTGACAGTTAACCATGGACTGTGACATACCAATATCCAACAATTTTTTAGATTCTCTGTACATATTCTGGGATGGTGGACACAAAGATCTGTGAAAATAACCTCACAAGATGCAAGCTTCTGCACTCCTTAACATTACTGAGAAAATTTGAGTCTGATGTAAATCCCAGATTTGTCTTGGAAGTTACAGGTTTACCTAGTCCTTATGGACCATCAGATGTAAGAAAATGTTCTGTTTGTTTTCCTTAGGATATGTGATTCTGACCAGTAACTTTGAATGTTTCCTGCTAGCTGATACAACCTGTTATAACTTGGATTCAAATATTGCTATTGTTAACTGAACTAGTATTTACTAAAATTCTAGTGCAAGCTTAGTAGGAAAACCATCCATATAGAGTAGAAGAATGAATCTTCTGACACTTCATAATCAATCTGTGACATTCGAGATGGAGACCGCATTTTAATGTCTGTGTGAGAAGCAAGATGGTCCTCCGCACCGTCTGTGCAACAGACATAAGGTCTCAGTAGATGGGCCACCCAGGGACCAGA
The DNA here is from genome assembly GCA_013398915.1 of Dromas ardeola. NCBI lineage: Eukaryota > Metazoa > Chordata > Aves > Charadriiformes > Dromadidae > Dromas > Dromas ardeola. The sequence continues at coordinate 24,048 of VYZM01023686.1, forward strand.
ACAGACTGTTTTTAGATCAGTTCAAGAACAGGCACTTTATTCAGTTCTTCAACATTATCATGTTTGCACCTCATCACTTCAATTGCTTTCTGATTAATACCGGTCTGTGGCAAAATCAGTTGAAGTAAACAAACGCATTCTGTGTCATGCTTGGTACTGCTAGTTGCCTTGCTCAAACAAGATGGCCTAATAATTTTGACTGTTGGTTATTTCCAGTTTTTTCAGCCCAGAGGAAGCTACTTGAGCGTTCTCCCACTATATTTATCTGTACTAAAAAGTAAGCTGAATATCTAACACACTATTCCTTGTCTAACATGTGATGCAACCTCTTGTAGTCTTCTGGAGTAGCATTACTTACCTTTAAGTCTCTGTCTGCAAGCCTTTGGAACATGTTGGCATACATCTTTTTCTCTTTCTCATGCTGCTCTCGTATTTTTTGCTGACAAGTTACCAGTTGCACTTTGGCAGCTTTGTTACTTGGATAAATTTGTATCACTTTCTGAAAGTCTCCCCGGGCCAACTCAAAGTCATTGACAGCCAAGTGCGCTTCTCCACGCCGGAAGAGGCCTTTTTCATTGTTGCTATCCAGTTCAAGTGCCTGCATTAGAAAAAATCAAAACAAAACCACACTCAAAAATAATTTTTCTTTCTTAAATACAATACGCAGTCAGACTACCAAAGACTGCTATAAACTCTACTTTCTGATGTAGATTTATGAGTCCTGTCAGGGCTTACTAAAGAAGGTGAGTTTAATACAGCAGAAGTAAGTACAAAAAAGACTGAATATAGTAGGCTATTTGACAGAGAACCAGCAAGTCTAAGATTTTGTCCTGGCTCTATTCCAGCTCTTTGAAGGACCTTTGCCAACATGACTACCTTCACCACATCTCAGTGTTTCTAATTTCTAAATACTTGAATATTCTCAATGTAGCAGCTGGTTAGTAAAAGATATTCAAAGGACAAAAATTATGAAAATAACCTCTTCTGCCAGTTGATAAGAAAGGCCAAACACCACATGGTCTGGTATCCCTCTAATTGTTAAAGCAAGAGATAACAGTCAGATTGCTTGTGTAGCTTAAGAATAAATAAACTCTTATTACCTTGTTGCAGTTCTCCAAAGCCTGGGAATACTCCTTCAGCTTGAGATGGCACATCGCTAGATTAAGGTGGGCAGCAAGCCTCAAGCTTTTGGCTTTTGTATCCTCCTCATCAGAGAGTCCTGATTCATGCTCCAGCCACGACACAATCTTCTTATACTGTAATGCTGCCCGTTTGTATTTCCCCTCCTGTAAAAAGGGAATTCAATTATCACACAGCTCACCACAGTAACTTTTGCCTCCCTCTTGCCCCTCCTGCTTACCTTGAGCAACAGATCTGAAAAAAATAATTCAGAGTAATCAGAAAATAACTTCTGTCATCAAAAACATACTACTTCTGAAAGCCATTCCTGCATAGGATCAGAAAATCTTTAGGAATACCTACTGGTTCCCCCACTAAAGCTAAGGGTATAGGCCAGCATTGAGACTTCACTCTCAACTCCCACCTTATATTCAAAAGAAGGAACATGGGGCATTTTCAAAACAGCACAACTATTGCTGTGTCATGAAGATAATGGGAAAGTCTGCCTTTAGCTGCTCAAATAGTTTGAAACAGCTTCTCGACACAGCACTATCCCACAGTAGGAACTTAAATACTCTAAGCTAGCTACTATTCAATGTATGCCACAAAGATATCTGTAGGTACAGTACAGAGCTCTGACAGAAAGAACTAACTCCCAGCAGAGTTAGTTTTTTTGGATACTGCAGCTCTGAGGCTTTTTTTTTTTAATATTTTTTTTTATTTTTAAGACACCTTCCCCTCCACTCCTTCCTGTAAAACATCACAGAGAATAGCATGAACACTACTCTGAAATGACAGAAGCTGTAATCATCATTATCAGCTCATGACATGGACTAAGAAATGCTATTATTACTTGGAGACTGTAGTTTACCTTGAAGTACTGAGTGCCTCTCTCCTTCACAATGCAGCTTTGTTCCAGCTTCTCATCTGTGTTCATTTCCCAAGACTCCTTAGCCTACCGAAACAGAAACAGTTCAAGTCAACGATATAGCTTCTGGAGAAATCAAGTGGCTATGCTGCTTCCCACTAACAGTATGGTAGAGATAGGTTTGGCAAAACAGAGTTCTGCACTGCTGCTGGAAACTGGGCTAGAGCAGGAGAGACACTGATGGCAACACACAGGGATACAGTAAGAACAAGGACAATTTCAGCCAAGAGCTCGTGGTGTGTTATCATCTCTGACAAGAGTGGCTTCCCTATTTCAGATCAACGTTCAAGGATTCCATCGTCCTTGTTTAAGCTGCACTCACACATCTTCCCCCACCTCCCAATCTCTTTGAGACTTCATCTCTCATTCCTACCTTTTCAAAGCTTTTGAGTTTCACTTCATACTGTAGCTCCGCATCTGGAGGGATCTGAAATTTCTCTTTCCCAGCACTTCCAAAACCGTAACTGTAAGATGGGGGCGAATGGAAAGAAAGAAAGACACAAGGAGTTCCAAAACTATCCATCCAGCCAAATTTACTGCATAGGAAGCTGGAGGCAAAAGCGCTATGCAAATCTGGGATGCCTATGGAGCATTATAACAAGACATAAAGGGCTTGAAGAATTCTAGGTACTATTTCAAAATTAGCAAGCACAACACAGAAGAAAGCTGAAGAAACCTGGGGTTAGTCTCATTAACCTTTAGGTTACCAGTTTCTTTTTTTTTTTTTTTTTTTTTTTTTTTTTTTTTTTTTAAGCTTATGTGAAAGAAAAGCAAGTTATCTCTCCATCAAGGAAAAAAGAATACTTTCAAGTTATACACATCTTGCTTTATATTCATGGTCTGAAACTGGATGTTTCCTTCAGAGTACCTGTATGTTAGTACTAGTCTCAGGAAAGCAAAGACAATGATAAATACAGAGATTAAGTGAACAGCTGTACACTTCACATACTGCCAATCAGCTGATAACAGTAAATGCCTATAGAAAGTCTGCACTGCAACTCCAGTAAGAAGCTGTGTATCACTACGAAAATCCTCAAGATCAGATTGCTCTGCTTTTCTTCTACCATCAGGTTCAGTTCCAGTTTAAAAAACTTAAAATGGAAACAATCAGTGCAAACTCCACTTGTTTTGGATGTGTTCTCACTATAAAGAAAAAATTCTGCTTACATCCAAGACTGTTTAAAAGTTACAATGTTGGGCAACCATACATCTCAGTTAACCATTCTTAGTTTCAGAGAATTCTTACAGTGGTCCAAGGTTTGGATATAACTCTGCCTTCTGTCTCACAGGAATCTTGAAGGTCTTTTTCCAAAAGGCTTTCAGAATGCCAGTGAACATTTTCTACTGACAAAGGATTTCTGTTACTCTTTACTAACCACGCACCTAAGGACCAGCTGTCTCTTTCTATTCTGAGGCTGTTTTGTAGGTATCTATACGCACATTAAGTACTGTTTCATTAAGAGGGACCAAGAAAATTTAAGTTAAAGACAACAACATTTTTTTTAACATTCATCAAGGTCAACACTATAGGGACTTAAGTGAATTTCTTTTGGAATGCTACTACTTCAAAACCTAGTGGCAAAGCGACTCAGCTTCATGCTTTTCATACATCAAACTTTTGGGGCTGATAAAGTTTTTACTACAGCACTGAAAAAAAACCTGAAAGGCATTATAACAAAACACGTCATTCTGGCCAGATGCTTAGTATAAGCCCTTCAAGTATCAAAAGATCAGAAACAGCATACTTGGGTTTGAGATAGAACACAGATTCCTCTGATTTCTCCATTTTTTGAATTGCTTTCTCCAGACCATGCGGAAGATCATAGTTGTCACCTTCTCCAATCTCAAACTGCAATTCTCGCCTGTCAAAAACACGATCTCCATATCGGCCTTCAAACTGGACTGGTAACAAAAACACAGAACAACCAAGAGAAAAATCAGAATATATCCACATATGGCAAGGGGCAGGTAGCACAGATAATATAGGGAGTGCCAAAGTCGCCTCCTAAATAGTCTTTTCTCTTTTAACAGCTGCCTGTGCATGGTGGCTACTGGCAGCCAATAGAACTTCTGTTGCTAAACTTAATAAACCCTTTTTTTTTTTTTCTTTCTTCATCTATATGTATTTATTTTTTCATTCCAACAAGCGCCAGAACTACTTCTGCTTTTGTTCCTCAGCAAATGGAAATACTTTACTAGACTCATGTAACGATTTTGATCAGAAAAGCACTTTATCAGATTCAGTATCTCTGGAGAACACAGTTGCTGCTGGAAAACATAAACCTTGCTAGAAATAAGAGAATGAAAGCTTACTCTAGGTTGTTGTTACCTGGTAAAGGAAAAGAGAAGACAGATATTCCTCTCTCTCAGGGCAAGGAGCCGTAGGTTGGAAAAAGGTTCTGCCCTCCCACATAGTAAACCCATTTAGTATTTGTGTAACATACTTACTCTCTACAAGTGCACCCTCGTTGGGCTTGGAGTAGCCTTCTCCCTTTTTACGGATTCTTCGGATGATGCCACCATCTTCATCATCAGTGAGATCCTCACCCTTGAACTCAAAAAGTTCTATCTGTGGAGGGAAGAAAAACCTTGCATTTATTGTCATCACATCGATTCAGTAACTCACAAAATTTGTTCTCCAGAGATATCTGAAACTATAGCTGTTCAGGAAGCCACTATCCTAGTTAATATCCTGTAAGGTATTACATAGCTAAAGCTATGAAGATGCGGTATTCAGTAGATACTGGATGGAAACCTACTGAAGAGTTTCAGATTATACTCAGGCCTTTACAGTTTTTTACTCCAGCAATCTTGGTCTGCCAATACTACAAATTAAATCCTTTAATTGAAAGGACTATGAACCTGGCTTCTGAATAAAGCTTAGGGACTACTGCAAAAAAAGATGCTACTGTATTTTTGTTAATGTCTGCAGGCAGAAGTATGGATAGTGGTTTTTGGCCTTGAGGTCTTGGGGTTTTTTTAATATGAGGGAAAATACCTTTTGAACACATTAAGACAGGAAGAATTTGCTCTCAGCTTGCCACTTTGCAGTGCTACCACACTGATCAGCAGCTGTCACATCTTCTTACTCTACAATCAAGTAGAATCAACAATAGTGTCACTGTATCCAAGGGCCAGGGAGGTTTGTAAGTAATGAAAGGACAAAAGGAGCAGGAAAATTAATTATAAAGATGCAATCCTTAAATCCTGATTATACCCTTAATCCCATCTATGGTCAAGTTCAGATCAACTTTGAAGTACTTGGACTGGAACGCAAACTGACTCCAAATGCTTGTCCTACAATATTCAAGAGTATCTTTTCAGACCAGCTATTCCCCACCTGTTTCTTCATCCTCCTACTCTTGTGCCACAGGACAATAGTTTCAAAACTTCTGTGTCATTTTCCCTTGCATTCCTGAACAGAGTTAAGTGCTCTCTTTTTACTTGTTACATTTTCCCCTCTAATCTTGCCCTATTATTGTGTATTGTGGGATCATTTCAGAAAAAAAAATATGTCCATTAGAATGATAAAACAAAACCATGATCTGGCCCACCTTTAATCTGAACTTGTTGATGCAACAAATTGCTTAGCATTTTTAAGAGCTCGTGTTAATGTAGGAGGTAACTATCCGGCCTGAATCTTCACATGCCCCCTCAAGTCTCTATTGCAAATCATAGTTTGAAGTGGGACTACTTTGACAAGATGGAAAAATAGTCTAGTCACAAAAGCAATTTGTTGTTGCTGCTATGAAATTAAGAAGAGAGTCTTTTGCTATCCTCCAAGTAAAACAATAGTAAAAACAGCACAAAAAAGCAAGTCATTCTAATCAGCACTGTTTAGACTTAAGTACCTTTTTAAAAAAAAAAAAGAAAAAAGATTCAGGGCTAATGCTGTGGAGGTCTATGACACTGGATGCTGGACTTACGATACCCAGACTGCAAGAGTAACTGAATATTCCCCAGCACAAAGAGTACTTCCACTTTGTATTTGGATGGCTACCTAATAACAATATTCTGGTCTTTCTCTTTAGTCTGTCTGAAACAAGCTAAGTGACTTCAGAACATCCCACTCATGACAATACACGTTCCTGTCCATCTGTCCCACCTGTCCGTCTGTCCAACCCCCCCCTTTTCTTTTTTTCTACCTGAACAACAGTATTCTATGGAAGAATCTATCTACATTGCTCAGCAAAAGCAATTGTGAGTAAGAAAAAAAAAAACAACCCAAACCCTAAGACACCCATTATTTCAGGCCATAACCAAATGCTGATGTGGTGGTGACACAGCTACAAAATCCTTTACAGTAAGTTTTAGAGGGTCCATTTTAAGGCAACTCATACAAAATTTTGTATGGTGATGGCACTTGCAAAGGAACCATGCTGACATAATTTTAAATAGCAAGACTAAAGAAAGTGGAAACATTAAGATATTTTAAGTGCCCGAGAGTCATATAGTCAGAAATCACTCCTATCTAATAAAACATAGGAAAACTTTCTAAGTTTCACCCCACCCCCTTATTTCAGGACACACCTGGCACTGCTTATTTTTTGTAACCAGACATCTGCAGGCCATTTTGTTAGGGAAGCACAAAACCATTATAGGCAGCTTCAGTGCTTTTCTTTCTTTCTTTCTCCTTTTTCTCCTCTAACATTACTGCTCAGGCAGGCATTAGGGATATAAATGGTCATGAATGAAATACTACTTTTATCTAAACAGTACCTGCAAGACAGAGAGGTCAGACTGGCATCATTAAGAAAAACCTAGTGGGAAGTGAAGCATTTGGATGACTGTATCAGATAGACTCAGTAGTACTCTGATGAAACAAATCCCATCTTGCAGTTAGTGCTTTTATTTATAAAAAGGTTAGGTATTATCTCTTGTTGCAGGACTCAGTGTAGCATCCTGTGTACTAGTACTAAGCCATTAAGAATGTTTTATTATGCTGCCAAGGTAGAAGGTCTTCAGCTTTAAGACACCGTGTATGGTCAATAAAAAGCAGAGAAGCTGAACATATTCAATAATTGCTACACTTCCGTTTTTTCTTTTCCCTCAACCAAAATGAAGTGAGCAGAAAAAGGTAGAGGGGTAAGGAAAAGAAAAAAATAGTTTGCATTTGAATCATCAGGTCAGAACACAGTAAATATGTGTTAGTATTTTTATCTTGCCTTTGATCCTGCCTTGGTATGTACTTGCATTTGTGCAAAGCACACAGCATTCCAGCCTGTGTAGTTTGATCCAATATAAATCAGCCATGAGCATCCTCAGATTTATATATTAAAAAAATGCTGTTTAAGAACAGCTTTACAAGATAATATTTTTGAACAGTCAACTGCAGAAATAATGGCATTAACTTTGGTGTACTCAAAATGAGTAAGTTCTCATCCCTTAGTAGGCTGGGATACCATCTGCTAGCAGTATTTTTTGAATCCTTCTACACAAAATACATCTTTAATGCTATTACTCACAAGTTCATGGAAAAAAGAAATGCAAATACACTATCCAAGTGTAATACAAATACAAAATCCAACTATGTTTCATTTACCCTTCTTAACAGATGCTTATTGTTTCCATTAAAATCGAGCAGGCTGTCAGTCCCTACAACATCATAAGCCGTTTTAACCTTTCTCAGATATTAGATACAACATTCAATCTTAGAGCAATCATCAGAGCTTAAAAACTTCCGTTCTGCCCCCAAAAGTAGGAGTCCATTCCATAGATTAAGTATTTTAGAACAAAGTAATTTTAAAAATCACACTAATAGAGTCCATCTGCCTTCTCTTAGGTGCAATTAATTTTAAAGTGTTTATTGGAATTGAACTGTTTTAACAATAAGAAAAATATATCCTCCCAAAACATTGTTTACACTGTTTGTCAAAGCATGCTCCAGGAACAGCTTTAGTATCATCTTCTATGGAAAAATCAAACACAAGTCTCAGCATTCTGAGCAACCAACTCTCACTACTGAAATAATACACAAGAGAGCTGCTATTTCCACACCCTTTTGGAAGGGGGGGAGAGGTGGGGAAGATCACTAGGTAACAAATTCTGTCTTCTGCTGGGGAGGTTAAGAAATACCCACGCTACCCGCGTACCAAGACATGCAGTTCACCTCTGAGCAGACCAACTGTCCACGTGAATTGAAAAACTAGCATTACCCAGACACCAATCTAAAGAGTGCCGAATCTGTCACAGAGACCAAGCAGGTACAAACAACTTTCTACAATGGTAAGATTGACCAATGTAGCCTGGATCCACAGACAGACTTTGGTAATCAACAAGCAACCTATTCAAACTGTTCTTATGGTGCTTTAAGGCTTATTGAAATGCTCAGCCCTGCAGAAAACAGATCATAGTTGCAGGACTGTTCAAATACACTTCATATTCTAGCAGTTTATATGTGGTAATTATCTCTTTTCTCCCCCAGACAGCTCATAAAAGATTGTATTAACGTTGCAACCCCCCCCCAAAATAATTAAAAATTATGAAAAAAACGTATTACCAAGGACATTAATGGCTCTTTCTGTTTTTCAAAACTCCATAATGTTTAATGTATCATTACTTTGGCTACTATGAAGTGGAAAGAGGATTAAAGATTTCATTTTTTCAACTACTTCAGAGTACACCACTGAGACAGTCCTCCCACCCCTGCCCCGCCTCCCAAACCTGCACTCTTCTATAGTGAATCATTACATAACTGTAAAATTAAAACAATAAACACTGGAAAACATTTAAGTATTTTAATAGCTCCAAAATAAGGGAACCTGAGCCATGTCTGAACCTGGCTGCAGATTAGTAGCAGCCAAAACAGAACTCTATGCTTTGCCCACACTACCATAATTGACCATATTTTTCTTTTTAGAAAAACTAACATTCCAGTATTGAAAGGATAGCGCATCACACATTTTCTACAGTGAAATATGTTTTTTGTTTGTTTTTCAAGCATGCAGTTTTAGTGACCGTCTCTCACTTACCTCAAAAACCAGTGTGGCATGGGGAGGTATCTTTGGAGGGCTCCCAGCTGAGCCATAAGCATATTCTGGTTTACATGTAATCCGACAGATTTCACCAACCTTCATAGTCGCCACAGCAATGTCCCATGCTTTGATCACCTCACCTGCAAGTCAAATTTCAACCACATGATTGCTAGGCATACATGAAAGACACCGTCAGCTGTGAAACTGAGCATCATCACTGTTAGTATACAAAAACTAAGACAAAGCAGAAATACTGAATGACTTGTGCTCACTCTCATTTATATACGTCAGTTTTAACCCTAATCAAATTATAAAGTTACCTGGGGACCCAAATTTGGCTAAACTTCTTCATTCTAGGTGTAGTGATTCTTATCCTCCTCTTACTTCCTCACCTATGGAGAATACAAGTCATCTGAACACAGACACAGGCTGAAGCGCTTGGCACAATCTCAAGTGTGAGGAAATAAGAATAAACTCTTCGAAGAGGAAGGTCTTTGGGTGAGAGATTGCCTGCTCGTATTTTGAAAACAACCCAACACAACAGCCTTTTCTCTCTGTACTTTATCAGTTGGCAAAGTGCAGCAGCACAAGTGGTAACTAAAGGTTACATGCACTTTTAACAGAAAAGGGGAGGAAAGCAGAAGTAGTATTACTTCTAAAGCCAAAAGTGATCAGAAGCTGAAACCTCAAGTAACAAAATCTTATCTCTTACTCAAGCTCTCCTACTTGCTGCTTCTTTTAACTCAATCAAGTAGCCTATTAGTCTTGTATTAATAAGCATACTTCGTATCATCTCAGGTTTCGGTACACTGCAGAATTTCTGCCCCAAATAAAAAAGCAACAGGTAAGGAGCTGCCAGGGAAAAAAAACTCAGCTTGTGTAATAAGATTTGCTGAAACAAGGATGTTTGGATTTTTGCGTTCAAAAAAATTAAGGCTTTTGATAATGAAGAGATACACTGCTTCAAGATTCATATTTGAGTTAATTTGGGAACTTCGGGAAAAAGGCAGTAGGTTTCATCATGCTGCAGCTGACAGCTGCCCCTGTGCACCCTGTCCCAGTATCTGGTCATAATTAAATACTCCTGAATTTGAGTCTGCTGCCAAAAAAACAATCAACAAAATGCATATTCTATTTAACTACCCTTTATCTCTATGCTTCAGGGCAAATTTGCTCCCCTTGAGTGCTTTGTCTGAGGCCTGTGAATTCTTCACCAGGACTCATCAAGGGCCTACACAGTTTTCTCATTCAAAAAAACCTCAAAGCCATTCTGATTGGACCGTTCGAAGAGAACAAACCTTAAGCTCTGAAAATAAGTTTAAATAGCAACTTTAACATGCAAAGGAGCCACACATGCTAGGAAATCTCATCTCAATTATTACCAAAACTGATCAATACCAAACAAGGTATTACCTTTCCCCAAATCAAATGAAAATTTGTCTCTCCTGTCCAGACTGGAGTCAAATTTTGTGCCATCAAGAAGCCATCCTGTGTAATGGACGGTCACTTTATCACCTATCATCGGAGACTCTGTCCCACTGCCTTCTCTCTTAACAACCTGAGAAAAACAGCAAGCAACATTAAGATGATGAAAACAAAGTCTGACTATTGGACATTAATTCCATGTACTTAGATGCATGCATTATCATCTTCAGGAGGTAAAGGATTTGCGGGTTTACTGCAGTTACCTGGAAATGGATTGACTATTCTGTCTACAGATTAACAGTGTTGCAAATGCAGGAACATCAAGTTGGCTCTGCTGTGGTACAAGAACTTAACTGGCAACAGTTGGCACCAGCTTACGGATCTCTGCATCTATAGTTAGCAATGTCATTTACCTTTCTTCAACAAGATTTTAAATGTTCTTGAAACTTTATCAGGTAAAAACATCAAGCAGGATTTTTTTGCTTTATTCAAGTACTTTCCTCACCACTCGCTCTATCATTACTCCTGAGTTCAGTGTTTTAGGCACAACATTTAAATAAAAGGACCTGGTTCTTTCCATGCAAAGTCTATTCTAACATGTAGTCTGAGATTATTCGAGTTAAACAGACAGTTTAACAAAGGTTAACAGAATCTTATCCCAACACAGGTTAGTTTTAGCTGCCAACACAGTTAACGCTTAGGCATTATTATACTGTATTAATTTTGTCTCTCCACAACCCTGACACAGGTTGCCAGCACCCCTATTTCAGCATACAACTGCAAGGATTTGTTTTTCTTCTCAAGAGGTTCCCCAGCCTAGCTAGCAAGATGAGTACCAACTACATCTAGACTACACAACAAGCAAGATCAGCCAATCTTTCTGATGTTCATTTGAAATGTATATAAAGAAAGAGAATAAACCTGACCTATCTCATAGGGCACGGATATGAAGCCTTGCCCATAACAGAATTCCTGAAGTTACATTTGAGTTTTCTCCAATACTGATTGAAACCATCTAGCTCCTAGCCAAAGTTCTGCATTACTTTAGTTAGGCAAAAGGGAACCAATGGAGGACTCTATTTGCCTGCATCTACAGAGACCTGGCAAACATACCGTTCATACAAGATAAAACTTTTCTTCAAGGGCAATTATGCAGAAGAATGGATTGGTAAAAGAAAAAGCTATAAAAATGCTACACCTCTATACCAATCGAGCGTTTCACTGAAAGAAGCAGACCTTTGGGAGCCTCCTTCCCAAATTTCAACTTCTTGTAACTAACTGCTATCAATCTCCTACTTTGCCTCCCACCACGCCTGAACTGACTATACAACTGAAATGCCAGCAGTCTCCACCCAAAGCCAAGACAATGTGGACAGCTTTTGTCAGACTCTTACAAGCTGAAAGCACCTCACTGGATGCATAAAAGAGAAAAAACCAAGAACTACTACCTGCTCAGTTTCCTAGGGAGAGAATGCTCAGTGTGAAAAGGGATGCCTAACCTCACACAGCACACCATCCCCTTACCCTGCACCACCTCAGTACTACAGCAGTTATTAGCATTACAGAACTAATCTACTGATTTCTCTCCCAAGGCAGGCAAAAATTCAAGCAACCACTCTCACAGAAATAAGGGAACAGAGATATATGAAAATAACATGAATCCGATAACCAGCCTGAACTACATCAGGCTTAGTTATAGATTAAAAAAAAGTGTACTAGTAATTTTAAAGCAGCCAATCTGAAGTCACTTTGAAATAATAACTGCATTTAATAGAAAGGTACTAAGCTTTTCCAAATGCCATATTCTTGTAGTGTCATACCACGTTAACCAACATGAAAGTAATTAATATCTCATTTTCAGTATTTATGCAATATTATTCTTTTGTATTTATTTCATTTTCAAGATACTCAAGTTTCACTTTTTTCGTATATTCAATATGGCAATCCTGTTTTCCATAGAGTTTACATTTCCCTTTCAGATGGAGAAACCAGATTTTTCTGTTCATATTGTGATTGCAAGTATTTCTATTTCTAAACTTAAATACTTAGACTAGAAATAGTGCAAGCATATTCAGCAATACAAGGTAAAACCCTCTGGATACTGTTCTGATACAAATCTAATGAACAAATAAAAAACCCCCCTCCTGGAATCAGTGCAATGATACCAGTACAAACTTGGTGTAGATTAGTTCAGAGTTAGACCCTTGTCTTCAATGCGTGTACTCTGCACTCTGGCAATTATTAGAAAAATAAAATCCATGAAGGCTGGACTTCATCACCTCCACAGTATTTTGCCTTATCAATTCACAACCTCACCTTTTTTGAGGTTTTTCACCACCTCAGTTCTTTTGCCAGCATTTTCTCCTCCCCTCCTTTATAAAATCATCTACTATTTCTCCATCATCAAAAGGTGGGTAGTGCGTGGAGTAGGCAGACACTCACTGCCTTTTACCATGCTCAGGGATCTCAGATGCAGGAGACCTGCAGGCGGCTTTCCCAGGCAGCCATGCAGATGAGAACTCTAACCTGATACTGTGCTACGTGCAGAAAAATGCAAACTCTCACCAAAGCATGTTAGCAGAAGACATGGGAAAGCAGCATATAGAAGCCAACCATGCATCTTCAATCTGGTCCCCAATACCTTTCCTGAGCTGGAGATAGTGCCTCTATGACAAACCCAGAATTTAAAGTTAGAAGGCTCTAAAGCTTAAAACCAGAATTTTGTCTTTGCTGTGGTGCTGTTTTTCTTCTTCCAAACACCGTAATTCTGATTTTTCACTGTGATTAAAACATACTCCTAATGATTGTTAAAAGTTTCTGAGAGAGACTAAAGAAGTTTCTAGAGCTGTGGAAATAGGAAATATCTAACAGAGGAAGTTAGTACAACTCCCCCTCACGGTATAAATTCTGCCACCCTTCTCAACTGACTTCCCAGTACAAAGGGAAGATGCCAGGCCACCGGCGCTCTCCACATACAGGGCAAACCCCGCCGCAGCTAGCCCTGCGGCCAGCTCTACCAACCACCTCACCTGCAGCCTGCACGTCGCCAGCCTTCCCCGTGAAGCCGAGCCGAGGGGCGGCCTCCCCGGCTCCTGCCGCCCGCGTTTACACCAGCCCCGCGCCTGCAACGCGCCATCTCGGGGCCGAGAGGCCGCTCCTGCCAAGATGGAGAGCTCCACTTCCAGAGGCCCGCAAGCAGCGCTGCTCCGCGCCCGCCGCCAGCGCCTGCCACACGCACGTGCCCCGCCGAGGCACCATCTTTAATTCCTCATCCCCCGAACACGCGCTAGGGGGCGGACCCCGACACCCCCCCGCGCCCCCCCAAAATAAGCCCTGCGGGCACAGCCGCACCCCGGGCGGACAGACCACCCCAGCACCGGGGAAAAACCCGAGCGCGGCGAGAAACGCCTCCCCTCCTTCCCGCAGTCACCCCAGGGCTCCCGG
>VYZM01023717.1:5377-16117 GCA_013398915.1 Dromas ardeola
CAAAAACACCACAAGTCCAGAAAAATTCTAACTGAAATTATGTCAGTGTTTCTACTGATGAAATAATACAAATATTTGTGGCAACAAAAATAATCAAATGAATAATAATTTTACACAGCTCAGCCATAAAGTCAATCAATTTTTTCACTCTCATTCATCACCTCTGCTCCCTGTCATAGTTCTCCATGTAGAATTGAGGAATTACTGATTGATTGAACAATTTATTTGCAAAAAAAAGACTGAGTGGTAGTCAGGCAACAGGTTGATAAAGCTTAATAGGAAAAGACTGTCAAGCTCCAGAAGACCAAGTTCAAATTGAGCCAAGGAGTGGTTAACAGAAATTGGCACTTTGATAATTTGCTTTCTAGTGTTGACATTATTTATTTATCTTAAAAATATCAAGATTTAACGTATTTTTTCTAGATACTAAGTTCCTCCTAGGAGGGAGCATATTCCCCTGAGACCAATTCTGGATCTGTTGAATCATCAAGATAAGGCAGTGATCTCATACACCAACAGTCATACTAGGTAACATGAGTTTGAGTAGCAAAGTTATAGAGTATTTCCTTAAGCAGAAGGCAGGTAACTCACCTGTGCCTCTGGACAGTTTAAGAGACTCTGTTTATAGATTAAGACAAAGACAGACAGATAAAACACTTTAGTTAGCATAGACTACACTTGCCTAACTCTACTTCTAATAAAATTAATGAAGGTAATCCTTAGTATGCAGGTATCAACGAAGAGAATACGTACCTAAGCTGTAGTTCAATCTGCCCGTGCTTGAACTGGACTGGGAACTGCTGAACTGGAACATAAGTGAATGCTCACTTCACTGTTCCTTGAACATGTGCTTCTTAAGGCAAATTTGGCATTTATGCACTAAATTTATGATTTGTGAAAATACCCTTATGACTTCTTAAATAGCTAAGCATAAGCAGAGTTTCCTGTGAAGCTGTCTACTGAGGGAGAGGTTTGGAAAATTCCAGAAAAACGCATTACTATAAGTATAGAGAATCAAAGCCATATCATCCCAAACTTCAGTTTTCTGTATCCACCACAAGACATTTGCATTGACGTAAGTATACTACTAACTGGCTCTTTCTTGCAATAACTGGAACAAATCTCCTGCAGATAAAATCCTTGTATATATGAAGCTGCTTTCATAGCATTTTTTGTGATTGATAAGTTTTCCCAAGTCATCTTTTTTACCTTAACTTTCAGCCTTTTCACTGAGCATCTGTTAGCTAAAATGAAGCCTATAATAAACATTTATGTCCCTCTTTATGCTGATTGTTGTTTACACCTATGTGGCAAGTCTGTAGGAATATATTGAATATTTATGTAGCAAGAAATTGCACCTCCAGCCTATTAAACACTGAGTGGAGCAGCTGGGATTCTCTAAATGCATTCAGGCCACTAGCTGCATCCATTATTTATCCACATTACTAGCTGTGTTTGCAAAGATTGTTCTCTCTTTCTCCTCTAACACCTGATGACAGCTGAATGGGAGCACATCCTTTTTAACCCCCTCAACATCCTGATCCGTTTTGGATTACATTCTGGTTTGTATGCTCATTATGATGAAGTAGCAATTTGAGAAAGTCAAAAGCCACTACATGCTTTTTAAGAGATAGATGTTATTATGGAGCCTACTGGCTACTCTGAATAATTACCTGCATTACGAAAGCACCAGTCAGGGACATTTTTGTGAAGTAATCTGTCGTGCACTTCAGTAATTCTAACCATCGTATGGCGGAGGCCTTGTCCCCAGAAAATCACAATCTAATTTGACAGAAGTTAGAAGCGTGGCATCAGAGAGGTGGAGGAAAAGGGAAGAAATGTAAGATCTGTTGGTTACACAGATTTGCTTCAGAAACGACTTGTGAATCCATTTCCTGGCAGTTGTATTGAAATGATTGAAATTAAGACTGTTACTTTTATTCCCTTTAAAATTCCTATCTATGCAAAAGTACTTGAACTAGTAATTATATTTTTTTTTCCTGCATGTAAATTTGATTCTGTCAGGGCTATTCCCAATGCTGAGTGAAAATACTCAGCATTGAAAAGGTAAGAAGAGGGAAAAGAGTAGATTGTTTCAAGTCCATGAGACTAGGTGCGAGATGAAGAGCAGGCTTCATAGTCAACTACAGCTCCTTGCTTCTGGCATTTTCCAGCCACGCTGTTGCTAACAGAAAATCTGAAATACAGCTTATTTGTCCCAGGGACAAATAAGATCAGGAAACCTGATTACAGACTCATGTTGCAGCCCAAGTTGTTGTTTTAGGGGATGAAGATCACTGTGGAGATTAAAGGCAAGGACCTAGCAACCTCTGCTAGTAAACCTATGTTGTATACATGTATAGTAAAAGAAAATAATCCATGACATATTTGATACTTCACATCAGTGCCCCCACAAATCTTACATATAAGCAAAAGAGTCTTCAAAACTGAAATCTAGAACTTTAAATGTTTACGTAGGTCAAAGGTAAGCAATGAGGAAGCATATGTATTGGTCTAAGCTAAGGCTTAATCTGCACAAAGCCGGTTGTAAGACTTTGGCATTGTTATACCTATTTCAGAAGTGCTTATAGTTTGGTTGTCAGTATAGCATTCTACACTGATGTGTGTTCCCTTTAGCACAAGGTGAGCTGCTGGCAGAAAATAGTGCCACTGGTCTTTCTTCCAGAGATCCCAAAATCCTTTACAGACATCAATTAAACATTTCAAATCCTAGCCATATACTTCACTATGTTAAACTTGCTGCTATGGGCCTTAACCAAAACCCTGATCAAGACAGTTCTTTGGGTCAAGGAAGATAAAAACAAAATAAAGTACACTATAGTCTTCAGCATGTCTAGAAATTGTTTCTCACTGTCTTAAGCAAGGAGATACAACAGCACTCACTTCACACAAAAAAAAGGAAAAAAAAAGAAAAAAAAAAGAAAAAAAAAAGGCTAAGACAAAAAGGTTGAGCAGTTTGGCCAGGGCTAGAGAATATGTCAGTGACAGAAACAGGAGGAGATAATAGGATCAGGAGCATATCCCACTGTTCTGCTTTAACCATCAACTCATTCTTCAATAATGGGACTTCACATTGTCCCACACTTACTGGGCATGAATCATATTGTCATTGCTATTACTCAGTATTGCCTAGTACGGCAGCTGTTTCTACTACACAAAGCAGAACTCCTTGCTTTTTCCTCCTTATAAAATCAATATGAGAGGTGTTTCCACGTTTTTTTTAATGAACGCTTCCAGTTAAAAATTTAAAAAGCATTTTTGTCATCAGGAAAATCCCAGCTTCTAGAACAGATAGTTTGAAAGCGTGTGCTCATACTTATGAGCAAAAAATGATCCATAATGTGATTAGATACTGTACATTGTCATAGGTATTTAGTAAAATTTTATGATTGGTTGCAGTAGGACAGTGCCAGCTCTTTCTCTTGAGCATAGGCAAAAGAACATAATGAATCAAGGACAAGAGTAAGAACCTACTCTGCAAATATCTCCAGAACTTTAAATTGCTTTAATTTTGCACCAAATTAGGTCTTTAATAACAAGTGTGATCTCACTAAAATAAGAAACACTTTACCTTAGATTCTTTCTTATTTGATAGGTTCCTTGCATAAGAGTATAGTTTATAGTTTCTTACTAATTAATTCACAGTCACCTGAACACTTATAATCACCTATAATCACCAAAAGTTACTTCATTGTGTCAGAAACAATGATCCAAAAATTTTAAGTGCACAAGAAAAAATCTTGACAGGAGTTTGACTGCTCTCAACAATAGAGCTAAGATTTTGCTGTAGCAGTCAGGCATCACTGATCATAAGTTGAAGACTAAATCAAATCTTTCAGTGGCCGTACAAAAACAATGATTCTTCTCATATCTTAGTCAAATCTGAATCTGCATTCAGTTTATAGCAAAGCATATCCAGAAAGAAGTTCAAGGTGTTACGTAGTGTATTTCTTTTCCCAGTTACGTGTGCGCCATTGCTGACAGATACACATTCTAAGTAGGATGTAATGCTTTACTCCACATGGGATGCTATTCAGATGTGGTTTTGCACTGTTTTCTTCTAAAGGCCTGAGATTATAAATAGGTAGTATAAACAAGGGTAGCGAACTGTCCTATACTCCAACACTGACAGACAACAGAATGCTACTTTTATTTTCCATTAGTATCTGCTCACAACAGTTCCTGACAGAGTCAACATCCACTTCACATGGACATATACATATGAGTGTACACATATATATAGGAAGACTAAAAACCTCGGTTCCATTAACTGATATAAGGCCTAAAGGCTGTATTGCATGAAATTAGGTGGATGAATTTAAGATCGGTCTATCTCATACTGTCCCTATATCTAGAAATGATATTATTAGAAATCATATTAAATGTAGTCCATTTTTTTTCTCATTCTTATTAATCTCAGAAGCATATTCTAGAACCTTATTAGCTTATTCTTTTTTTCTCATCTAAAGTTCATTAGTAGAGGTTTGATTTCCACTATGTGTTTGGTTTTTTACTTGTTTCTTTCATTGCATCTATTATCTAATCATAGCTAAAAATCCATGAATTTTAGGTGGTATCCCATTTTTCTAGTAAGACTTGTTAATGAAATGACTTTCGTTATACAGTGATTCCTCACCTTTAATTTATTCATGGAATTCTAGGAAATGTACTTGCCTTAGTTCAATTCAAACTTTAATAGTGTGTCAGTTCAGTTTAACAAGTGATTCTCTGCATTTAGAATCCAGTTTCTGTTCTTTGCCGGTCTTAGTTTCTTATGTGATTCTTATGAAAGTTACAGAAGTTATAAAAGTTATAAAAGCATCTGCCACTCCTCCATGAAAGTTTAAAATTTCAGGCTTTTATTGCTTTTGTTGTGTATGTTTAGCTACGTATGATATGTTGTTTATGGTATGTTATGTATTTATTGCTTTTAGCCCTGATCATACCAGAGGAGGAACAGACTCTTATGATAATATATTCTAGGAAGACATTCCAAAGAGGCATGTCAAGTTCTGCATAAATAGTATCACATTAGAAAGAATTTTAAAAAATATAATACTGAAACAAAGCATTGATTTTTCTGAGACAATGCAAACAGCAAACAAATAAAATGTGTGTCTTTCCTAATTTTCTGGCAATGCAAATAAAAAAGAATAATAGTAAGTAATAACTAGTGATAGAAACCTGGTCTCCATGAAGTTAATCATACATTCTTTACTGTGAGGGTGGTGAGACACTGGAACAGGTTGCCCAGAGAAGTTGTGGATGCCCCATCCCTGGAAGTGTTCAAGGCCAGGCTGGATGGGGCTTTGAGCAACCTGGTCTAGTGGGAGGTGTCCCTGCCCATGGCAGGGAGGCTGGAACTGGGTGATCTTTAAGGTCCCTTCCAACCCAAACCATTCTGTGATTCTGTGATTCTGTAACTTCTTTGTTGGTTTTTTGGTAAACCAAAAAAATTCTTTTTCAACCCACAGTGATTACAGTAGATTTTAACTGAATAAGCACAAATAAGAAATTTAAAGGGCTCAGAAAAGAAAATACTCAAGAAAGTCCTAATATCCTTAAGCGTGCTTCAGTGCCCTGTGATATATTGGGGGAAAACTTCATGACATAATCCGCATGGAATACTTGTTTACAACATGGATATTTTTTTTTAATAACAAAGGCATCTTTTTCTTATCCTGTTCATCAGCTCAGATACACTAAGAATACACATGAGTAAATTTAAAGATAGTTCCAGCAGATATTTATTGGCTGAGTTTTCTTATCAATTGAGATGAACATAAGACTACAAGATTCAGGATTAACAATAAAAAGATATAGTACTTTGAGCGCCCAGAAAGTGCAAGAACACCTGGACAAAATATATCTAAGTGGATGAATTTAAGGTGATAGACTTCTTTTTCAGAAGGTAAAAAATAGGTCATTGTTCATTTTCATCAGTGCTGAGCTCATTTGTATTGATCTTCGAGAATATCTGCTGTGTTTTTAGAACTTTCAAAATTGAAAAGGATTAAAGGAAGTCACTGATGTTACAAACAGAACCATACCCCCTCCAAGGAGATGCAATGCCAGCTTCCTCCATTTCGCTTTGGGGCTTTGCCTAATGTATCTCCAGTCTTCACCTGGAAATTTTGCAAAGGATGTTAGGTCATCACAATCAAGTATAAAAGAGTGCCCGATACAGAATGCCTGGTATACTGTTTTCTAACAAAATAAATGGATCATGTCACAGATAAAAACCTCTAAATTGCAATATGCAGTAGATTAAATAAAAATTTGCTTTTATAGCTACTTCTTGTTTTAGCACTTCATGCAAGGAGGCATAAACTAGATTATTTTTCTAGGTGGTAATATATAAATCTACTCTTTGAAAGCAACAAGGTACAAAGGTGCATGAAGAAACACTTACTCCACCTGTACTTGTGCCAAATAGAAAAACATATTTAATGGGCTGATTTCTCCATCAGTCATTAAGATAATTTAATAAGTATAAGCTGAATCTAGCAGATAGATACATGTTTCTGGAATCTCTGTCAGAAAGAACAAGAATATCAGAAAGCCATTAATGTAGATGCCTGCATCATTTCCAGGTTAAAAGAGCATTTACCCCCCAGTTTCAGTTACTTCTTGAGATGCAATTCAGGGAGCTTCAAACCTGTAACTAAAGTGTTCAAAACATTTCCAAAGAAGCGCCAGCCTGCTATCTCTTTGTAAATACAATTGTCACTTTTCAGAGCAATTATTTATTAATGTCATTATTTCTTAATGTCACTATACCAAAAAGCTTGTTGGATAAAAGTGATGTGTTTGTTGTGTGCTAGTGTAGCTCATCAAATACAGTTTTTGCCAATACTAATAAAGGCCCTAGGTCTTGTACTCATCTGGCAGTGTAAGGTCTTAGGATTTGCCTAGCTTGCATTGGCCTGAAATGGTTAGCTTTTTAGCTTTTGCAAATATGCGTAGACACTGCATAAGATAAGTCGGGATGTTGACAAGTCACTGTGGCACCCCACCAACTCTGTGCTCCAGGAACACTGGTATTGTCAGCCTAAGAATCCAGAGGGACTTTAGAAAAGGCATGGGTATTGGTAAGTTTTTTTTCATAACTGTTTTTAAAATACTATTATTAAGAAGTTTTTTCTATATTAATTTGGACTACTAATATTATTACAACTAGATTAACAATAGCTGTTTGTTGTGTTTTAATTAGATTATTAGGATTTTAATTAGGATGAGAAACTATTGGCTCTACATATAAGGTGTATTATATTTTTGCGTACAACAATATTCCAGGTGTAACATCAGATGCATATATACTGAGACTTGCAAACTTAAAATCGTTATTTACTCGCAGTTGAAAGTGTGTGCACCAATACAGCCCCACAGTACATGGTAGTCTCCTGAGAAATCGTGTGCCCTAAGTGGTATGCGTGCTGAAAAGTTCTGGTAAGGAATTTTTTGACATAGTAATGTTCTTCATTAGAAGTCTGCAATTCCTCTAAATCAAATTAATACAGAAGGTCAGTTTCAGAATGTTTTTACTAGAACAAGAGACAGAGGTCACAATTATATGAAGAGCTAATTAAAATATTTTCAACATCTTTTTTTACCACATCAAGATAGAATTTCCTTTATTGTAGAGTATATAAACTTCTTCTTCTCCTTAAGCTACTTGCCTTAGATTTCAGAGCAACCAGCTCTCAGAATTTTATCATGATTACTGCATGTTTCCATAAAAACTGAACTGCTGGTATTACTTTTCATGAGAATCATAGCATTACCATTTTCAGGTTCTTTTCTACATGCATGGGATTTAAAAAGTGCTTAGAGAGGCAAATAAGAATGTTATATGTTCTTCATGGGCTTGTGCACGGACATCTGCAAGCATATGAGCTTGTTCCAAGCAGAGCCCAGCTCGATGTTTGCTGAAGCATCTAAATCTAGTCTTGAGAGCAACCTCAGTCAGAGCTGCTCTGAAAACACACAGACCCAGATTTTCCGTGTATCTTACGAGTGTCTATCCATTTATCCTTAATGTACTTAAGAAGTACAGAAATGGTCTCTCCCAAATTTTAAATATAGGAGAGTCAATACCAGAAATAAATGCTTTTGACCACAATAATACAGTGTCTGTTGCAGAGGTCTGACCTAACAGGTCAGAAAGGTAGGAGATTTTTTTTCTGTGAGTATTCAGAAAGAAAATTAGGATAGAAGTCATATTATTATTTTCATTCTTTATTCATATTTTGATATTGCCCAGAACGTAATTAAAATCAGGCCACATTATACTGAGAACAAACAAAACCATATATCAGAGGAAATTTTGCGCCATATGAATGAAAAAGTCTTTAATTGTCCTTTTCAGTGCTGCATATACAGTCTTGCTATCATTTCTACTGAGATTATTTTTATTCATCAGTGGTCAGGCCAGTAACATTTTTAAAATGGAGGGTTTTATTATGGAAGAATAAATACCATTCTACTGCTTACAAAAAAGCAGCACAGAAAACCAGGTCAGGCAATGCCAGTTCTGAGAATTGTCATTCTAACACCATTACTTTGATTATCTGTAATCAAAAAAACAGCTTCAATTATCTATAATCAGAGCTGTTCAAAATGTTTGTAATAAAGTCTTAAGCTCCACTGGACGTGGGAACATTTTAGTATTTTAGAAAAATCAGGCATGCCCTCTGTATTGGCGACTTTGGGGACATGATGATGCAAATGATGCAGTACCCTAACAGGCATTATGTATAGTATGCACTACTTCATTTACATATTTATTTTTTTTTCCTTTTTAATTCACTTTATGACATATGTTCCTCCTTCTTGATAAATCTGCTCAGTCTCCCTGCTAAATCTCTTCCCTTTCTACCTTCACAGACACTCCTGATTTTCCCTCCAGCACCTATAAGCCATTCTCTTTTAGGCTTCATCCATCTTCTAAATTCTGTCTCTGTCCCTCACATGGTCAGAGGAATAAGTTCAAATGAATCTACTACTTCATCTGATCCAATCTCCCTTTTCATCTTGGTTTGGGTCTCACCATATTTGTGGTTACTGAAGATGTGGTAAAATCCAGAGTGAAGGTCTTATTTGGTAAAGATTTTCAACCAAAGGTCACTGCGCTGTGGAATTTTTTTCAAGAGATCAGAACAAACTTTTTAAGTGCTAAAATATACAAATGTGCAATAGATAAGAAGGAACTGTTGTAACTAAACAAGTCTTTCACGTGCTGCCCATATCTTTGTATGCGTCTGGAGGACATCTATCACTTCGGGTGTTTTTATGAGGGAAAGAGGAGGCCTGCAAAAGCTCAAAATTAACCATGATAGAGCACACAGTTAGTGTTGTATGACCAAGGAAACACTGAACACCTCCCACCTCTTCTGTCACTAGCATACCTGCAACCAGTTCCACCTTGCATAATATTCTAGGTGGATATTACTGGAGATGAAACACAATACTCATGTCAGCCCAATGAAAAGCAAAAAAATAGGAACACAGAATATCTCTCTTTTCATGTTTATGGTTGCAATGCATCAGAGAAAACTTTATTTGGAAAGGAAAGAGAAAAGGAAGAAGAAGAAAACTAAATAAAAATATCTTTTTTTAAGGAAAAAACCCTGTATTCATCAAAGGGTAGATCTACTGCAGATTCCTGAAGTAATTACGTTCCTTTAGCTTTCAGCATAGGCTCATATGGCATAGGAAAAAATGCGTTAAAAACACATTGATCAGGGAGTTCTTTGTGTAGTTATCCTAAAAATCATCAGATGGAAATCCATATCCTTTTTGAACTGGGAGGGATCATACATTTCTCCCATGCTCTCAGAAACTCAAATATTTCCAGTGTAGTTCATTCTTGTTTTCATTCTTCTGATTCCCAGTTTGAGCTATCTAAAATCAGTTATGTGCAGCATGATTTCTACATCAGCTATTAACAATGCTCATTATTTAATCCATCTCTCAAATTGTATTTAATGGAGACTTAAAGCAATGGTTACAACTGTCACCAGGGTGCCCATTCATTACATATTTCACATGCAGAGAGAATTTTGTTTAATCACCACAATTTTTCTCTATCAATTCAATTTGCATAAGGGCTGGGCAAGTGAGTAGGATGAAAAATTGAATCCAGCTAATGTTATTGATTAGGAAGATCTGACCCCCAAACTCAGTTCCATTAATTATCCTGGCTTCCACGTTAGAAAGCAGAAATTTGAAAGTTTTCATTACATTACTACATTGCATGAAGCATGAATATCATTTATGATGTCTATATCATTACAGACTCATTAACTGCACGCAGTCTTTAATGTGACAGGTACTGTGTCATCAGCTTATACATGATGATGCAAATTGGGAGTAAATACAATCCTAGAAGTGTCTAATTTTTAGGATTGCTAAAACTGTACAGTGAGGTCTGCAATACTAATCCAAAGGAAGAAAAAAACTGGTTAAGGACTCTGCTTTAGGATTTAGGTCTTTTGCAAACCGATTTTCAGAATAGCTCACAAATCCTACTGATTTCATCTACAAGACATAGGCACAGAGAGTACCAACCACTCACTTCCAGTGGATTTTCTACACCAGACAAATGTGCTAGACAATGTTTATTGCAACATTTCCAATGGAAGATATTTTAGTTTTTTACCTGACACAAGAAGAAAGACTGAATATGTGGCTCAAGTGCACACTCACAACTGAGAAAAC
>VYZM01023717.1:20013-31234 GCA_013398915.1 Dromas ardeola
TCCTGTTTAGTCTGACTCCTGATGAATCCGAGATCATGTTATTCTCTATGCGCTAGCAGTGTTGTTGATTAAAGCAACAGGATTATTGATAACAACATTTAACAGCATCAGGATTTGCGAATTCCAAAATTCCAATTAGACCAACTTCCTAACCAAGTCAATTAGATTCGCAGGGCCAAATTTGTATCGGATGTCTTCAATACAGTTTCTGTCAGGTGGCATTTGCTCAGATGTTAGATAGCCGTGTCAAATTGTGATTTGGTCTGCAATCTATTAGTTAGTTCATTCCACTCCCGAAATCCACCCCAGGCTTTCCCCTGCTAAACAACAATGCAAAAGGTCATGCCAGGTATAACTGTATTTCCTTTGATGGATGAATATCTGGGATATGCTTTGGCTCACAGTTTAACCAAGACCAACATTCTGCTTTTGCACAGCAGTAGCTGTAATAAATTAAATTCATGCTATGTGCAGTCCTGTTTAAAAGTTAACAGAAGGGATATTACTTCTCTTATAAAATCCAACAATGATTAAAATCAGTGATTACAAAGAATGGCATTACACTTAAAGAGGCAGTCAAGAGAAATGATAGGTCAGATCCCTTAGGTATATCTTTAATTCATAAACTCTATATTAGGCTTCTCTGTGCAAAATACCTACTCAAGGTACCTTTTTGTCCTGCTCATGAAATCTATCTGAAAAATCAATTACCCCATCACCCCATGGGAACTGGCTGAAGTCGTCTCATTCATTGACCTTAATATACTGTAGGGATCTAATAAAACAACTGAGGATTGACCTGTCAGGAGGGGTTTGTCAGATAAAGTCATCTTCCTCCTGCCATGTCAATAGAAAGGTTAGTCTGCTTCAATACTTCCACAAACTGAACTGAATAGTCTCAGTTTGCATCTCCTGTGGTTTAGTCTTCTGTGGTAGGATGCAGTGTGAGACTAAACCACATAAATTTACATGTCTGGATGCAAGCTTTTCCACATGCTGTAGGTATCTTGGGTCACATTATCGTCAATGGATACCTACTTAGTATAGTCAATGGAGCCTAAACAGTGATGGGATTGCCCTGAAGATAGTCAGTGAATTACCAATTAAATCATCCTCACAGATGCACTTCTCCTTTGGATTTGTTGGTTTGTTTGATGCTTCTGTGTCCAATGTGGATACAAGCAAGCAAACAAAATAAAGGCCCAGTTATTCTGTAAGTATATAGAGTAATCACCATTGGGTCTCTGAAAGGACTTGGAGAAGGAAAACATAGGCAAAATAAAATATTATTAAAAGGAATGATATATCAGCCTTGTACAGGCAGTGTCACTACCTGATGCCTGAACACAGCCAAAATACTATCCACACTGAGTGTAGGATTGTATAATTTAATGTAACCATTGCCTTCATAAAACAAAGTTGCCACTGATCCTTCTATACGTTTATTTAAAGAGTGGGTTCACGTTAGCCATTAGCTCCATTTATTTTACATCCTTTTCCATTCACATAATACAGCTACTTATAGCTGCATTGACTGCATGTTTTATCATTTAAGTGCTTAAATTTGACTTCTCTACTATTTTTAGGACTTTCTTCCAAAGGTTAGATACAGCCACAAAGTTGGGTTTCTCCAGGCCAATTTAAAAATACATTTCCACAGATTTTTCCTTCTCTCTTTTGTAGCTTTTACTGCTTATGTTATAGGGCTGGTTGTACTGGGATTTTTATGACAAAGTTCAAATGGATAGAAATCAGAACTGAACTCCAGTTGCTGCAATTGGTGTAATTTCTTTTCCAATCCACTTTTGAGGGAGAAGAGTACATCAGAATATAGTCACTGCTGCATTCCAGCTGCATTGGATACAGCAGAAAATTGAACCGGAAAAGTTCTCTGATAGTTTGTAATTTTCAGGCACGTAGTTTCAGCATTTCAGTCCCTCTTAGACACCCTAATGAAAGGCCAAAGGGATACAGTGTTGAGAGCTGAAAATAAAAGAAAGCATTTGCTAAATAACAAGCAAGCCTTTCTTACAGTTGGGTGCAGTGAAATGCCACTGGAATTACTTCATCCATTAATGGGTAGGTTTTGTTTCCTTCCTAAAGAGAGACTGATCCATGTGAAAATTCTGAAAAGGGCTTCAGATTTGCCTCTAAATTTTATGCTCACATTAATTGTCTTCGTATTTGACTATTCAGTTTGTGAATGTGACTGATTATGGTCACACAATGGTGAGAGTGCATTTATATTATGCAGAATAAGGATCAGTTAAAGGCAAAACTAACTCAAGTCATCTCAAGAATCATTATATTTTAAAATGTTTTTAGCTAGAAATATCATTGTAAGGAAAACAAGAAAAAATAAGACCATTTATAGATCAGTGTGTATGTAATTTGTTTGCCCAAGGACAGATTTTCTTGGAGAATACACTCAACCATCACACCTACAAATATGTAAATTTGAGACTGCAAACTGCTGAGATGGAAGCCCCTGTACAGGACTCTTGTTTATGAAGTCCCCTTGCAAAGCTTTCAGTAGTCCCTTTGGTTTTTGCCATACACGACCGTCAGCACAAAGCCAAGAGCCCACACATTCCTAATGTTCACTAAACAAAACCCCTTCAGAGCTGTATGGGGGACTGTGCACAAGGATCTCTCTCTAATTGAGATCACTAATGGCCCTGTGTTCAAATTTAACTTCAGCTTTCCTATAACAGGGCCAAATAAAGTAATTCTTTCCCATGCTTGGGTATAAAATATTTCCAAACTAACCAAATTTCAATAAATTAAATCAACAGAGCCTAATTTTGCATGTGTATACTGCACTGTAAATCAGAAATGATCATTCCCATCACCAGCTCTATACCAAGTAAGCCCAGTTAGGACTGGGCACAGAACTATGAGCCATCTGTTCTTAGTTACATGTCTCTTCCCGTTTTGATCTATTACCTGGGACTGCTAAATCCTACATTGTGGATAACTGTACTGCTAACACTTAAGCTTCTAAGCACACATCTCAGACTGCATTTCAGGTGATGTCAGGCTAGGATGAGGCAGAAGCATCAAACCATACCATCAGCAATGTAACAAATGTCTGGGCAACCTCTGGCTCTTTTAAGTCCTCGTTTAATCACATGCTTATAGTAACAAAGATGCAAACATGCTGTTCTCATTTCTGCCCTTTCCATATACTTTTTAAGGTAGTGTTGTTACTCTGAAAGCACCAGACACTTTCTCATCTGCTGGACTTCCTTCCCATCCCCAGAGCGGGGGAAGGGAAAACAGATTTAAACACTGGAGTTATTTAAAGCTTAAAGCTGAAGAAAGTTCTTTGGAGACACAGGTTTCAATCAGAAACAAAATTAATGTTGCAGTGAAAAAAAAACAAACTAGTCCCTGATGTGGAGACTGCAGAACCAGTGTGGAGTTTGGCATGATTAATGTGGTGGTACTATGTGCTTTAACACTATCCAGGCTCCTTGTGCTGACCCAGCCCATCAGAACTAAAACAATATCTACTCGAGGCTGCTAGAAACATTTAAACATTCCTGGACAGAATCAGTGAGATGTAAATGCCATATAAGATATTAAACCAGATTACATCTCCTGTTCTTCAGATAAAACACTGTCAGATATATTTTTGAGTGAAACTTTTGGTCTTATTTACTTCATGGAAGTACTTTCCGCAGTACAGGGAGGCCACTTTGGGCTTCCTGTAGTTCTTGCTATGCCTTGGTAAGAATGTCATTCTGGACTATCCACGTTAGACTTCAGTGCCTTGCAGCAACTCATGGTTTCTCTGTGGTGTTAGGATGATCCCTGTAAGTACATCCGTACCTGAAAAAAAATCATTTATCCTCTCCACATATGGAAAGGCTGGCTAGTACTGTTATCAAAAGCTCCACCTGTCATGTTGGGATTCATGTCATGTGAAATGCTACTAAGAGACTGGCTGGCTATTTTCTTTTGCTCACGAAGACTTACTGCTTGCTATTTTTATAGAGTATTTATTATTGTCTTTAATCTGAAATAAAAGTCATTCAGTTGTACACATCCATGTTTGATGTTTTGGGATAGAGTAAGTGATAATTGTACGAAAAACCAACAGTCGGTAGAGAAAGAATAAGACAGGTCTAATATTGCGCTGTCAAAAGGAAGCGATATTGGTAATTCTATGCAAGTCAAGGCTGTACAAATGCTCTAGAAGGAACCGTGCAAACAAGTTCTGATATATTATGCTTTCACCTCTGTCATTCATTTTTTCCCGAAATAAATATGGATACATTATGATTTGCCTAAATTTATTTATTTGAAAGAAGGTCTCCTATAATTTCTGTAGATTATTGTAATATAGATTTAATTTATGACTGCCTTGCACACATTCAAAAACTATAAAAACAAGCACACTTACACCTTGTATTTATCAACTGTGCACATCTGTCTCTGGACTATGTGGAAACAAACTCACTGTTTGGTTTAGCAATTCTGTTCTAATGTATGCAATATGTATTATTTAAATGAATTTGAATACCAGTGACTTTTCAGAAGATACAAACACACCAAGATGTGTATTGGTTTCAAAGGAAAATTGTTTTCAGATTTGAAAAACATTTGGTCTGTTTTTAAGAGCATCAACATATTTCAACATACTTTTTCCAGTAATGCTGAAGACTTATATCATGAGTTGTCGCTGAAATTAAAGATACTCTCTTTTTCTGACTGTGTGTGTGAGCGTCTGTGGGTTGCCTTTATGTCCTAATCAAATTGTAGCTTGAGAAATTATACATCCTTTAATTTTCCTCTGTTATTACAAGGTATTTTTTCTACGACCAGTTCCATCAGTTCTTACTTCCTAAGATCTTTGCTGTTGAGAAAAAATATTTCTGAACTGCTTTGAAACATTTCACAAGCAAATAGATATAAACACAATGTGTTATTATTAAACCTGAGAGAATGTCTTCCTCTTCAGATGTTGTCTAAAAATACTAAGTCAAAAAAACAAAATGAGCAGTTAATTTTAGAATTGTTATTTCTAAATCAGCTTTCAGGATAAAATAAAATAACCCCCAATTTTACATGTCAGTTACTGTTTCGCTGTGAGTTTTTTCACACTGACAAAACTTACTGCAGACAGATCAAGGACTGTTGGGTAGTAACTGAAGCAAAACAAGTGTATCAGTGAATGAAATGGCGAAACAGTGGCTAACGTTTACTAAATTCAAAACTCAATTCTGCAACCATCTGTATCTCATTTAAAGTAGATCAAACTGTTGTCTAGGATTTTGACAACAATAAATTAGAACAGGTTCCCAGCTAATAGGATGCCTATTTTGTAAACTAGACATCAAAGACTTCTCTGCTTGCAAAATAAATAAATCCTACTCTTCAAATCACTTTGCAGTATCTCTGGATTTATAAGGATCATTTCTTAGACTGTGGCTCACTGTTCCCCCAGTTGTACATCCTAATCAGCTTTGCATTATTTAATGAGTTAATATTTACTCTTTTTCTTTCAAAGTACAGAAGAACAAGTGATGGTGGGATGACTCACAGGCAGTCAGACATAAAACATACCCATCATTTTGAAAATAGAAATAGAGAAATAAAATATGTATGTTCCATACATTTGGTCACCACTGGGTTATATCTTCTTTATCTCTTAAATATAATTCCTGAGAATGACCCTCCTTAGGAGTGCAGCTGGGATTAGTATAATATGATTCACAAAGGATGCCCAGGGGAAAAACATTTGCTCTGAAATCAAATTTTGCTTTCTGCGGTATTGTTGCAGGAAGTCTGCTGCACTGGCCTCACCCTCTTCCAGGCAACTTATCTTCTGGTAATATCTCAAAAGAGCTGTTACATTACATGCTAATCGTACACATAAATTGTATAAACAACTTGTTTGCAGACTGCCGATCTGTCCATCAGGGCTACGAGGCACAAGACCCAAGGCGCAGAAGTAGCCCAGGTTCAGGTCTGCTCACCGGAACAGTTTGCTTAAGAACAGACATAGGGTCTGTTCTGCTTCTGCTTATGGCAGTCAGTAACACAAGTCCCATCTGAAGGTGGAAAACAAAAAAAGGATGCTGGGAAAGTGCAGGGACAAAATTAATTTCTCGGTATGAACAAACCTAGTTTAGATTGTTCTTGTTAGGATATGCATCTGCTTACGTAAGACCTTTATTCTATATTTCTTAAAAAATAAAAGGACAAACATTCCCCATTAAAATATCACATGTGAAAAGGGCTTAAAGACTGTAATAGAATGTTACAGAGTGAGTCTGAAGACCTTTTAAACCAGCCATGGAAGAATGCAATCTCTTATCTATATGTTGGTTTAAACTTTCTCTCGTAGGGTTTACAGGTAGGATATCTTCTGGAGAACTCTACTATTGTCCACAAATCATCCTATAGGTTTGGCAAGCTATAATCAAGTCAAGTCACACATTGCATCTGCCCACTGTAATTACAGTGTGCTACATACATGCTGTGCAGATGAATATTGTTCCCTGCCTTAAGGATGCATCACTGACTGTGTCCTGCCCTGATCTTACATTGCAAGGAGTCTGCAGTAGGTTCTGCAGGACTGCACAGTACAGTGGTTCTTTTTTGCTCAACAAGCCTTAAATCAGTCTAAGATTATGATAAAGTGCACCTTTTCTTTGGGGAATGGGGAAGAAAATATAACACAAGTGTAAAAGAAGAACAAGAAAACTCATTCTTAATCTGACTATATCCTGTGACTGAACGCTCATCTTGGTTTAGATATTCAGCACAAAGGACTGTGCTGCTTGCTATGTCTGTGTGTGTGCAAATACATAGGAATGAACCAAGCTGTCCTGCTTTGCTGAGTTCCTTCAGCTTCTTCACACAGATGGATATGTTTTGCTGTGATCATTTCTGTGTTTAGACTCATCCCAACCTATTACTCATATTCTGGCCAGCTGCAGGGTTCACCTGTGTCATTGATTTACAGGCTGTTGAAACCTATAAGAATGACTAAGGGTGAAGTACCAAAGCAACAGCTCTAATCACAGCTGGACCGAGTAGCTGCTGCTGCCACCCTCTCATGTGCTGAGGGACTGTCAGGAAGTCAATGATGATTTAGTGAGATAGAAGGGAGCCATGTAAAGAAAGAAACATTGCAGGAGCTGACTGCATACGGCTCAAGCTTGGAGGCAGCTGGGTTTACTGCAAAGGATTACAAATTGCAAATGATGAATGCATACTTTCCACTGGTGGTGGACTGATGTAAGACCATATGGCAGTTATTTTACTCTCTCCCTGTCATTTCTGAAGGATGGTATTGCAATGCCCTGGTATGGATGTGTTACAGGCCCCATACTCTGTGGATGGGATGGGAAGACAGAACACAGTTTTCTTACCGCTGGAAAGGCTCATGCATTTTTCTGTAACTATCCTTGGTAACTGTTGTCCAACGTGGACAATGTCATCCTCCTGTGAAGGGAAACTTATCACAAGAGCTCTGCACCTCTTGTGTCCTGACTAGCTAGTGAAACGTCCTTTATTTTGAAGAGGAAAGGAAGGACTCTTCCATAAACATTCAAAAGACTATATATGTATATGATTTGGGGATGTTTGGATACAGAGATCTGGTGTATTTTAGAAAAATGACATACCCAGTTTTGCAGGAGGCAGAAGTAACAGTATAAGCTTGGGGTCCAATTACACCCCTTTTAAGTGAATAAATAATTCAATTATTCAGTAATTTTGTATCTGAGCTCTGAACCATCAGCTTTGTCAACAGCAAAAATTCTTTAAAAGCCAATAGAACAACAAAGGCAAGTATTTGTGGTTTTGTGAAGAGAAGCTAAACTTTCTGCTTAGCTGATGACATTGGCCTCCCTTGCTTTTGTTCACACCCAAATCTTTGAATATGCTTTTTTCAGAAGTGAAGGATCACATTAAGATCCAAAGATTTGGTTTTATCTCTCGTAGTTTTCCAGTTTAGGCCTGATGTTGGAGGCTATCAGCTCCAGTCACATCGACCCAACATCTCATATCTGTGAGATACTTCAACAGCCCATCAAAAAAGTCTCAGATTATTTGGGTTCCAGAAGCTCCGGAAGTTCATACTGAGAAGCTTACACACAGTGTGAAATTATTCAAGATCAAAGAATAGTGCTCTTATTCTGACTATACGTTACAAAGCTATCTCTAATGCTAATCTTTTGCAGCAGATTGTATTCTACATTATAAGTTAGTATGATAGGAAGCCCATCCCTCTTTCAGGCAGGTGGTGAAATGAAGTCACGAATACAAAAGAGGCTTTGTAAAGCAGTAAGCAGAAGAGGGGAAGAAAAAAAAATATTTTTTTTTTTGCCATGGTACAATAACATCTTTCACTTCAGGATCTCAAAGCACTTTAGAAGCACTGTAATTAAGCTTCCCATCTCTCCATGTAGTATAAAAGATTTTTAATGGCTTTTAACAAGAGAAGAGAGAGGAAAAAAAGTGAGCAGGAGATAAACTGTTGTTTGCTCATATAATGCATAATGAGAAGAAAAATATGCACAGTTTAATATCTGTTTTTATTTTAATTGTTCATAAAGAGCAATCTTTATCCTTCCCACCCTAATTATGGGGTAGACAGACACCAAAGTGTGAAAAGCTGTAGTGCTCAAGATCACCCATAGCATGGCAGGTTAATTCCCTAAATGTTTCCTTCCTCACATCTTCCAGCATTTAATAGAAGGTCTTAAGTTCCCTTTTCATCCACTGTTGTCTCCTGATTTAGTGCTTCATTTCACCTTCCTTGACATACTTTCACTCTCTCAAGTGTGTGTTGATTACTTTTTTGTTATGATTGTGTGAACCAATCTCAGCAGAGAGAGGAGAAAAAAAAAGAGAGAGAGAAAAGATGTGTTTTATCAATTGAAGAGTAAGGAACTTAATATGAGATACTCTTCATACAAGACAAAATGTAATCAGTGAACTAGATGAAAGGAATTTGAGAAATAACAGCACTTCATATGGTTATGAAATTACTTGAAATTAAAGCATGAACTGAAATGATTTTGTTGTCTTAAAGACCAGTTTGTCCTTTCCTCTCCTCTATTATCTCGATAGCCTCATATGAAATCTGCTCAGCAGGGAACATTTTCACGTCAGAATCCTGTATTTTTAGTCAATCGATTAGTTCTTTACCAGGGCAGAGGGCTAGCTGCTTTTCAAACTGGAAGAGACAACTGCAGCCAAAAGAGTCTCTCCATTTATACTAAAGAAGACAGAAATGACAATGTCTATCTTTGTGCTCCACGAGTTCAATGACTGTCAGCAGGGGTCAGGAAGTATTATCTCCCACCAAGCAGCACACACAGAAGTTCAGCTGAAAATTATCCTACAGTCTTTCAAGAAGGGTTTGTAAAAGATAGTCTCTTTCTCTGTTCCTAAAACCTCCTAAGTCCTATTTGACTGGTTCTGCAATTTTGTATTCTTTTGTCTGTGTGAGTGTGCGTGTGTGTGTTGGCCATTTAAGCTGCAAGACCCAAGGAGAGGAATTGTACCTGTGCTATGAGTTTGTACGACACTGGGCACACTGGGAACTCAGTGGAGTTCTCTTGCTCCTCTAGTGCAAATAAACATTATTTTGAAATTGTAAGAACAGCAACTGTATAAAATTATCTAAATTCACTTCAACACCTTAAAACTTCCTCAGAAACATGAATTATCTGTAGTTGTTGTACACTGCCCTTTACCTTTGATGTAATACCAATCTTATCCCTCATCAATAACAGAGGGTTCTCAGCAACTTAAAAAGAAACACCTCTCCTGCACACATCACTCTTCTTAGGCAATATATTGCAACCCTCTGTTCTGTGAAATGACCCAGAAAATCTAAAAGGTGCCAGAATGTTGTATGTTCTATAGCTACCTCATTATATCTTCAGAAAACGCATTATTTTGAGACAGCAGGTGTATTAAATGTTTTGGGTTTTTTTTTTTCCATTCTCATTGGTATCAATATGTTTTGTAGTTGATGACTACAAAAAATGAGTTCATTCAGATACCACCAGTGGTAATGGATCAGCTTTGGCTCAGGGGGACAGTGGCCTGGAACCACCTCCCATCTCTGTTGCAATGAAGGGAGCTAGGAGCTGGTCCAGCTTCTATTTCATACCATTTCCATAGTGTGCACACAACACTGCTGACACATGCCAACAGTTTCTGATCCTTTTTTTTTTCACTTGTTTCCTTTTGTAGCTGTGTTAGCCAACACTCAATCTGAAACTTGATCCCCTGAGAATCTATCAACGAGAACTGCTACGTGAAGGGACATTCAGATGGCATCAGGGCACAAGGACATATATGCCCTTAAATTCAGCAGAGTGCTGAATTTTTAGTGCAAGACAATTATGGGATTTATGATGCAACACCTCTCAAGGATTGCATTTCATTTCTGTAAAAATAAGCTTTGTCTAAAATAGCATAGAGTAGCATAGTGTAGCATAGCATAGAGTAGAGTAGAATAGAATAATAGAAGTAGAACAGTTTGGGTTGGAAGGGAACATTAAAGGTCATCTACTCCAAACCCCCTGCAATGAGCAGGGATATCTTCAACTAGATCAGGTTACTCAGAGCACCCTCCAACCTGACCTTGAATGTTTCCAGGGTTGGTACATCTTCCAGGGTTGGCTCTGGGAAACCTGTTCCAGTATTTCACCACCCTCATTGTAAAAAAAATTTCTTCCTTATATCTAGTCTAAATTTACCCTCTTTTAGTTTAGAACCATTACGCCTTATCCTGTCACAACAGGGCCTGCTAAAATGTCTGTCCCCATCTTTCTCATAAAGCCCCTTTAAGTACTAAAAGGCCACAATAAGGTCTCCCTGGAGCCTTCTCTTCTCCAGGCTGAGTAACCCCAACTCTCTCAGCCTGTCCTAATAGGAGAGGTGCTCCAGCCCTCTGATCATTCTTGTGGCCCTCCTCTGGACCGCCTCCAACAAGTCCATGTCTTTCCTGTGCACTGAGGGCTCCAGAGCTGAACACAACACTCCAGGTGGGCTCTCATGAGAGCAGAGTAGAGGGGCAGAATGACGTCCCTCAACCCACTGGCCACCCTGCAGCGCAGGATACGGTTGGCTTTCTGGACTGCAAGTGTGCACTGTCAGCTCATGTCCAGCTTTTCACCC
The DNA here is from genome assembly GCA_013398915.1 of Dromas ardeola. NCBI lineage: Eukaryota > Metazoa > Chordata > Aves > Charadriiformes > Dromadidae > Dromas > Dromas ardeola. The sequence continues at coordinate 31,168 of VYZM01023717.1, forward strand.
ACCAGTACCCCCAGGTCCTTCTCCACAGGGCTGCTCTCAATCCCTTCATCCCCCAGCCTGTATTGAT
>VYZM01023718.1:1658-18795 GCA_013398915.1 Dromas ardeola
CGGGGGGGAGGGATGGGGACGGTTTTGTAAGCGGGGGCGGGAGCGCAGCGGTCCCTAGAAACCAGAAGCGAGGAAGGAAGAGGAGGATTATTCCATTTTCCCCAAAAGCTCCGATGTCAAGAGGAGGCAATTGTAGGCTATGGGGTACCGGCATCGCTAAACCTGGCCTGGATCCGTGGTCTTTGGAGACTGGTACGAGAAGGCAGGGTCTGAATCTAGGATACAGAAAATAGGACATAAAGCCACAATCAGGACTGGGGTTTCTCAGTGCAATAATGGATTTGCCTGCATCTGGGCCACATGGTCCAAAAAGGTTGGTGACCAGGCAAAGAGGGCTCCAGAAGCAGGATTACACAGCCTGGAGCCCGGGGGAAGACCTCGGGGCAGGGGGGAAAAAGGCACCCGATGGCTTACACGGCTGTAAGACATCCATGGGCAGCCACGTCGTCTCCCCCACGTCCGAGCTCTGCAGCGGTGGGAGCTGGAGCTGAGTTTCCCACGTCGGGAAGCAAAGGGCTACCAGGATGGAAAGGGGGAGCCCGGCTGGGCGGGAGGGACCTTCCCGGGGTGTCACCCCACCACGGCTCACACCGGGCACGAGGGGTTTCAGGGACTCGAAACTGTGGATCCGCAGGTAGAGAAATCCTGGTGGAATCTGTCCAATCTGCTGACACAATATATGATTCATGTGTTTCCCCTGACACGCTGTGATTCATGCGTTTCCCCTTCATCTCCTCCGTGCTTCGTCGCACTGCCGGCTCCCCAGCGCCCGCCCCCCCCCCGCGCCCAGCCACATTCAGCTCCGAGCGCTGCCGTTCCTCGGTGCAAAGGTGCGTGCCCGTGTCCGTACATGTGTGTGAAGTGCAGCTCTGACTGTAGCATTTAATTTACTTTGAAGGGAAAAAAAACAAACCCAAAACCAAACCACAACAATGCTATCCTTGGGAGAGAGAATAAAAGTTTTCACGGTGGCACCGGGGCAGGTCAAGTGTTTTTCCTGGGAGCAATCTCAGCCTCCTCGGGGGAGAAGGGAAATAAACTGGCGGGGTTGTGAATGAGGCACAGGGCATCGCCTCGCCCCGGGCCCGAATTCGGCTCCGTTCAGATGCATCCAAACTTGAACCTTCTAATAAGCGGGTAGGGGGGGGGTCCAGGTTTGGGGTCTGCCGGGACTCGGACTTTCGCCCAGACGCGCGGCTGCTATTAGAATCATAGAACCATAGAATCGCCGGGGTTGGAAGGGACCTTTCCGATCATCGAGTCCAACCACCAACCGAACTCTGACAAAAACCATCACTAACCCACATCTCTAAGCACTACGTCTGCCCGGCTTTTAAATACCTCCAGGGATGGTGCCTCAACCCTTTCCCTGGGTGGCCTGTTCCAACGCTTGATAACCCTTTCAGTGTAAAAATTTTTCCTACTATCCAGTCTAAACCTCCCCTGGCGCAACTTGAGGCCGTTTCTTCTTGTCCTATTGTTTATTAACTGGGAGAAGAGACCGGCCCCCCCCCGGCTACCCCCTCCTTTCAGGGAGCTGCAGAGAGCGAGAAGGTCTCCCCTCAGCCTCCTCTTCTCCAGGCTGAACACCCCCAGCTCCCTCAGCCGCTCCTCACCGGACTTGTGCTCCAGACCCCTCACCAGCTCCGTTGATGGGCTCGTTCTGCACCACTGATGGGTATTCCCAACCTCCTCCCCTTCCCCACGCATCCAAACTTTAAGCTCCCACTTATGCCGACACATTCCCTCCTAAAGAAAAGACCCAAAAAAAACAGCTTCCCCCCCCACCCCAGCCCTTCATTTTGCCCCAAAACTCCCCGTATCCAGAGCGCCAGGGCAGCTCCGAACCCCCCTTACAGCACCACCACTCTGGCAGAGTTACGAGGCGGGTATTGCCACCGGAGCGGGTTTTATGCTTCAGTTTCTACAAGTCAAATTCCCCCTCTGCACCTTGGGGGGAGGTTTTGCTGGCTGCTGGCGAAGTTTCATCATATGCACTTTTACATCTAGACAGAGGCCAGTTCCAAAACACATCGAGCAAAGAAAGCCTTTTAGTGCAATAATCAATGCGAAGACTTTTACTCCCAGAACAGAAAGTTTAAAATGCTTTGAGAGCCCGGTTGCAGAAAATAACAGGAGCAATATTTGATACTGGGGGGGGGACGGACCCTACCACGAGCTCTCTCACAAATGTACGTTCCCCAAGGGTTCACGCTTGCTTTAAGGGAAGAGCACAGAGAGACACGTTAAACCCCAGCGCTGATAAACCAAACAAAACCCCCGCACACAAAAGTTGCTCATTTGGAGAAATTTCAGACAATTGCCATTTTGAAGAAACAGAGCAGACAGCGGGAGCAGGGAACCAGGCTCAAAGGATGCACCATTGTCAAAAGTGATGTGGCAGCCGCAGTTACTAGGAGACCAGGACGGGCCATTATTCGGGCTTGGGAGAAGAGGATTCCTGCTAGGGGAGTCACAACCCGTGCTCAGGAAAAAAAAAAAAGGAGGATTTCGCTGAGCTGGAGGGCAAACAATACAAGAGAAAAAAAAATCCCCACACCCTAAATCCTCCTGCCCTTAACCCCCGCGCACCCCCCGCCCCCGCTAGAATGAGATGCACGGGAGAGCCTTCGCACCAGCTCCTTTGGGAAAATTTCCCTCGTTAGAGACCAAGTCAAGGTGTACTTGAATGCGTTTGGTTTACAGCTCCCGATTATTTGCTTTGTGGGGTGTTGCTCACGCTGTGTTGGGTGGCGGAGGTCGACCATGGAGCTGTTGCTGCTTCTTGAGCGGAGGAGTTAAATCCCCGCGACTGCCTCTGCTGCAATATTACACAAGGAACCGAGGTTTAATTTCTTTCCCCATTAGTAGATTGACATAAAACAGATTTGGGGGTGGGGGGAGCTGAAATTTATCCAAATGAAAGTCCACGAGTTGCAAACTTCATTACAAATGAAGCGGCGTGTAATGACTGCGGAAAGCAGACTTCAAAAATTCACCGTGACACCAGGGTTCAGCGAAGTGCCACAGAAGTTTTCGCAGGCATTTCTGCAATTAGAGCCTATCTCCATTTATAAAATGCAGCCCCTTATCATCTCTGATAACTGGGTGGACAGCCGATCTCTTTGTCTCCAAAGCAGGAAAAGCCCTGATGGGAACTACTTACCGCTGTCATCTACAACTACAGAGTGAATGTTCTCCATCTCCAGTAATTAGCTCTCTTTAGTTTGTTAATACTTTTTCCTCTTCCCCACAAAATCCTCCTAATTTAAATTTCATGAGCCTCCCAGCCCAGCTAACCTGTGCTTCTGCATATTTAGAAACTGGCTTCCCAGAACGGCCTGCTCCACCCTCCCACCAAAGTCAATCCGCAGCCCCCGGCCATTAATTGCACTCATCAGAGCTGGTGGGGACCAGTCGATCCAGGTTCCCCATCGGATCCAGGTTTCCCCAGCACTGGGATGAGTCAGAAAAAAGCCAAACCAGGAGCCGATGGGTCTGCCGCAGGAATACAACCACCCAGCTTCTCCCAGTCCCGACCCGGCTCTCCGTCCCCGGGTGGTGGCTCCCATCGCTTCTGCCTCCTCCGGCTTTAAGGAGCGAAGCGACGAGACTTCCACCCTCTTCTTTTCTAAGAAGAGATCTGTGTGAGATCTGAGTAAGTCTTAACTCTGTTAATTTTGCCCTATAGCGTAAAAAATAACTCTGATTAATCAACCTCAAATAAACCTAAATCCATCTCTCCGTAGGATACTGGGCCTTCTTCTCCCTTTGTAATCTTCCAGTCAATCAGACGCTGTTTTTCTGCCGTTTCCTATTTACCATATCCAAAAAGCCAGCAGTGGCCGCAGATTCAAATGAGACTCTCATGGCCAGCTATCACCTCCAAAATGTGCTAATGCATTACGCCAGGATTTCGGAAAGGTACAAATCTCACAGGAAGGTACGATTTAACGCCAGGATGGCACAACCGGCCCCTTCTCACCGCTACGACAGCTTCAAGGCATCGATTTTCCTCAACTTGGGGGTCAGGCAGGTTTTTTTTTTCCCCAAACATAAACATTTTTAGCAGGTTCCAACCAGACGCCAAGATCTCGATCAAGAAGGAAGTTTGCTCGTGAAAAGCTTCAGTACAAATTCACGAGCAACAAAAGGTTATTGTCACAAGAGCCCTACTTGACGCGCGAGAACTTCTTAACACTGCGGAGCTGCCAAGCTTTGAGGTTTTCACCAGAATTTGGCAATATTTGGAGGAGTTCCCAGAGCGGCGGCTCTTAGAGCCACTTGGTGACTCAAGAACTTCAGCTTCCAGCAAAACAAACAATTGGCTTAATCACAAAAAAAAAAAACAACACAACCAACAAACCAAAACCAAGAACAGGGGATTTCTAGAGGCTTAGATGTCACAATACCAACAGAAACCTCAGTTTGTGTTAGATTTCATGACTTCTACAAGCAGCTTGCTTTATGGTCCATCTCAGGTTTTACTTTACCAAGTTTTTAGGCTGGCGATACCAAAGTTCCTGCAGGCGGGTGAGTGTATAACGCGTTGCTCGGAGGGCATTGGGAGCTCAAAGCATTTACATTTCTGTTGCTCCTGGTTTTTGCGCCCCCCCCCCGCCCCCCAGTGCTCCAGCACGGCTCCCCAGGGCTCCGGCAATGTTGGGGCTCCCGTAACATCCCTTATCGGGACAAGCCCGATTTGTTCCTAAACCAAAATGCCGAGGTTCAGCCCTAAGCGCTTTCCCAACACAAGTAAACACATTTTACAGTTTCATGCCCAAACTATCAAATGGCTAATAGAGCCTTTGCGAGGGCCGCTGTGTATGCGCAATGCTGCATCTTTACAGAGATTATTAGACTTTAATGAGGTCTAGTGAGTCAGCCAAGCCTTTATGCTTGTAATCCCCCCATTTCAATAGCCATAGGTAGCTCCTGGATGCATTAACGTTGCCGGTTCTCCTGCTCTTCTGGATGCGTAAAAGCAACTTTGGATCAGATTTTGTTGTTATGGCTGGTGCCAGGCCAGCATCACGCTGAACACAGAGAGGTGGCTCGTGCCCGAGGTCTCAGGAGGGGTCCAGCGGCAGAGCCGGGGCGGCGCGGGTGCCCGGGGTCCCCCTCCAGCCCCCCGCGTCCCCCAGGGGGTTCAGACCTAAATTCTGCGCCTTTCGAGTCCTCTCGAAGTCTCTCTCTGCGTCTTCTTTCCTTCGCTAAGGGAAGAGTCGCTCCTCTTCGCAGAGCACGTTTGGCGGTGCCAACGCAAGCTGTGCAAGGACAGACATCTCGTTTCTCCAAGCGGGTTTGAGAGTCTTAATTCCCGGGCATAAATCCTGATCGCGCTATTGGCTTTTTCTGATAAACTTAACCAAGTTATTCCAGGCCTTTGTCTAGTCTGCCTTATCTCCCTTATAAAGATTATACTCATTTGCCTTCTGGGGATGGCGTGAGACTGCACCATCGTCAAGCACTCTGGAAATCCTCCGCTGAAAGGGGAGGCAAGCAGAAATGATTATTCATGAAATCCCCAGTGTTATGACTTGTTATTACACGCAGTAGACTAAAAATGCAAGTGGGCTGAATGCATCATGTATTTGATCTAAGAATTATTACAGTTTTGCCAATTAGACCCAGAACCCAAATACAACCGCTTCCCTCCTCCTCCTCCCGCTCCCCTGCCAGAGCTTAGCACCAGCTGCCGTTTCATAAACACCAACGTTTCCCCATCTTCCTGCACTTTCAACAAACTCCAAAAGCAGCAGGTCTCTGATTGTTTTCCCTCCAATTCATGGCAGAGTGCACCGCTCTCCCAGAAAGAAGCTGCACCGTCGCACGTCGCAACGCGGCAACAACCGCTCGCCCATCGGCTGCTTTTTCTTGCCCGAGAGGGAACCGTGCCGAGGGGGTGGGTGAGAAAAACACCCCTTGGCATCCCCCCCACCTAAATCCTCACCTACCTGAGAGCATCCAGCACCGCTGCGGCTGGGGGGACGGGGCTCGAGGGTTAAGCAGTCGTGCTGCTTTGCTGTCGGGAGCACCCGTGGCAGGAGGGCACCCAGCCAAGCGCCGGAGGAATAGGGCAATCTGCTCCCTTCGGGGAGCTGGGCTCGTACAGGCTGTTCTGCAGAACAAGGCCTGAACCTCCTGGTGGGAAGGAAGGATTTACTTTTGCCTGAGAGGTTTCCAGACCTACCAGAGCACCCATCTGTTACCCAAATGTCTTGTTTCCCTAAAGGCTTGTGCCCAAAGAGGAGGAGGGAGATGTGTTGCAGTAACCCCTTCTCCTCCAGTCCCACCTGAGGTCACCGCTCACAGCGTGGGTTGCTCTTCGCCCTGCCGGAGCATCTCTGTCACCAACCAGATGGCACTGAGGGTTTCCTCTCGTCTCTTGTTAGATTGCAAACAAAGAGACAAGAGCAGAGCACAAGAATAGTGATTTTTTTTTTTTTTTTTTTTAAATAGAAATATTCCCATTTAAGTGCTGTACGGGTAATTCTGACTTACTTGGGTTGCACAAAATTATCCAAGAGCGTTGGGGTGCGAGGGTGGCTGCAACTGTAGCTCTCGCTGCGTGTGTGTGCACAGGAGCAGGGTCGAATTAACATTTTTTCGCCCCAAAGGGCCCTTCCCTGCGCCCCCGGGGACAGGCAGAGCTGGGCCGACCGGTGTCATGGCCCTGAGCCCTCCCCGCTAGTGGAGTTGGGGATGAACCAGCACCGAAGGCTGTGGGGAAAATCTGGGCGAGATGGAGCCGAGCAGATCGTGGGGGAGAACAGTGTCTGTCTGACGCTCACGCACAGACGGTCCCAAATGCCTGAACAAAACGGACGGGGGGAGGAAGAGATTTTAGGGGAATGTTGGTCCAAACCCACTCGGACGTGGTTCACAGTGGAGCTACTTGAGCCACCTCTGTGTGTCCGTCCCCGTCCTCTCCCTTCAGGCCGAAGGGCACGCTGCTTCAGCGCTCACGCAGCTTTGCGAACCACCTGCCTTCTAAAAAATAAAAAAAAAATTAAAATAAACTGAACAAACACACCAAAACCCACCCAGGCACAAAGCAAACCCTAACAAAACCACCTCCAAAGCCAGCCCTTGCCTCCTGCCAAGCCTCTCGGCGAGCCTCGGCGGCTCCGGTTCCAGCTGAACTGGCATCTGGCTGCTCTGTGATGGCCTGCGCAGCTCTGTCGGTGTCCGCGGGAGGTGGCCACGTCCACCGGGACCAGCGGCCACCTCGCCTGGTGTGCCGGTCCGCGGCGACAAGCACGCTGTCAGTGCGCGATAGATCGTTGCGGCAGCATCCACGGGCGCTTCAGCAGGTGAAGCAGCCAAAGGAAGGGCGAGGGGGAAACCACGGGGGATGGAAAACGCAAAAGAGAACGAGAATTCAGACCTAAAAAAAACCAAGGAAAGGCTGTCAAGAGGCAGCAAGGGGAGGACAGGAATGGAAAACTTGTCCAGCTCTTTCAAATCCCACCAGACCCTAACTCCTCTGCAGAGAATTCCCAACTCAAACCGCTTCAAACCCCACACCTGCGTGCACTAAAAAATATGCTAAATAATTCAGTTTTCACTCGTGTTGCTCTCGAGCTGCAGAATCCTCCCGGCTCCTGTAGCTTCGTGCGGTATTTTAGGGGGAAGGTAGAACCCGGCTGGGATGGAGAGGGGGGAGGTCGACCCATATTCCGCCCCCGCCACGCTCTGGGACAGCAGAGCTCTGGTTTCTGGTGCTGCTGCTCTTCGCGGTGCGGAGCCCGTGTCAGCGCGGCGGCTGCGACACACGGGGAATAGAGCTGTGCCACGTACAGGATAAAGGCAGGGAGAAGGGAGGGCTGGTGTGTTTTTCCACCTGCCAGGCTTTTCTGATCTGTGGCAGATGTCTCTCCGCTTTCAAACTGCATCAAGAAGCGTCCGCTTTCATCTAGCCTCCTCATTGGGAAATTTTCCCATAAGGGGGAAAAAAATTATCTGCTGCGGTCTAACTCAAAGCAGCGCGCCGTCAAGGACGTACGCCTCCATCTTTGGCACATGTCTCTAGGACTTTATCCAAAATCGGTGGCTCTCCTGCTCCCCCCGCTTCTCCCAATCCTTCTGGAAGACCCCGAGCCTCACGCCTGCCCTGCTCCCCCCCATAGCACTGGGAAGACCGTGGGGTGATCCCCGATGGCGTGTGGTCCTCTTGAAAGCTCCCCATGCACTCAACAGGGACACAAACCACCTCCTACGCTACCTCCCAAGCCCTGCAACAAGGAAAATTCCTTTACAAGCAGCAAAAAAAATCCAGTTTTCTTCCCCCAAAACAGATCAGGGGGCAAAGGATGCCCAGGAGCAAGTTGCCACAGGTGGGATGCAGCTGGCTCGGTCACTGCCGTCACCCTCCACACTCACCTACTGCCTCTCCCCACCCCCGTGTCACGGCTCCATCCGAACCACACGCGTTGGGAACCTGCTTTCATCACTGCGGACACAGACTCATCCCCCAGTTGCAGAGGGGCACCTACATTCATGTGCAGGTTTTTCCTCCAGAATTCTAAAGCATCCGGACACAGTTTCATGAGATTGAAGCTACTGGCAGAAATGTAGAAAGACAATTATAAACTAAATGAGAATTTCAGCAGGTTCCTTGGCTGAAACCATCTCCTGGGAAGGAGCCTGTTCAGTGCTATGGGCACAGCAGCCCAAATTAAAGGGAAATCCTTAATTTCAGGCACAGGGGCTCTTAAATTTTATGACTTGTTCATAAAACTACAATCCCAACAACAAAACCAGTGAAGGCATGGCATCTAAAAGGAGATTCCTCAGTGGACTCTACACATGTGGGACTGACGGTTAAATAACGAAGCGAAGACAGCCCACGGTGGAGCAGCCCAGGAGCCCACTGGGTCTGCAAATCAGTTTGAGGATACGCTGGTGCTTTATAAACCTCTGGAAACTGCAGCCTGAAGGCACCAGTTTTAACTGCTATGTTCTCTCTTCTTGCCTCCAATATCAGACCTCGTCCCACCGAGACGGTGATCAGACGCTGAGACGCCCAATCCAGAGCCTTTCAGTTACTATTGCTGCCGTCTACCTCCGAGTCCTTAAAAATGTTTGCACCCCCCTCAAATTGGCCTTTTTCTCAGCTACCAGAGGAAGCAGAACTATTCTTGCATTTATTGTCATCCCACGAGCGAGCGCTTCTTACCTTGCAGATTCTGTTTTGATCTCCTCAGCCCACTGGATGCTCTGGCGCTTTGTCATGGGAAGGCAGATATTTGCTTACACCATTGGTGGCCAGCTCTGTGTTTGCAGCCTCTGTTATAGCAAACATGATATCTTAATTAAGGGACTTGTTGGCTTGCTGAACTCCGACAGATGGGATCTTAATTCAATTAGTATACTTTAATTACCTATTATAGCAGGACTTCAAAAAAAATGGACAGAAGTGAAAGGATTTCTGAGCAGCTATCAATCCTATCAAACACTTATCAATGATAAGCGGTAAATGCTGTTCAGTGGTCTCTCCCTACCTCTCCTCTTCCTCACCCCTAAAACCAGCTGAATTTTATCTCCAAATTTCGCCCAGTCTCTCCTGGTGTATTGAAAATAAACAGAAGCAAGCTCTGAAGTGGCAACACACACAAGGAAATCAGTTGGAAAACACGACGCCTGTGTGTTAACCCACGTCCTCCCAACACCTCAAGCTACAGCAAATAAGCTGAAGACGACCCACCTATTTTTGCTTTACAGACTATAACCTGCCAGCTAATGCCAGTAAAGAGGTCTGAACCCAATTTAAAAATAAATCTTGTCTTGGGACACAAATGACGTGCCAGATTATTTCTTTTCATTTCTTATAAAGTTATTCTCTAAAAAAAACCCTACAGAAATAAACCACAGTTGGGCTCTAATGTAAGGAGTCTCTCTCTATGGCTGATCTCAGACAACAGACACAAACCCGTGGTTAATAGGTGCTGATGGAAGAAATCTCCCCACAGCTACTATTTTGTGAAAACGGCTCATTTTGAGGTCTGTTTCTCTTACACGGGGTTGTTTGTGTCTAGGGGTGGAACTGAATTTTGGAAAAACATCCCTCTTCATCAGGTTGGAAGAGGGTTGTTTCATCCCCAAAGCACCAAAAGAGCATAAGCAGGTCTCAGAAGGCACAACTTCCCATTTACATTTTTATGAGCAAAAGGGTGAGCTTGGCATGCTCGGGATTTTTTTTTTTTTTTTTAATTTCTATTTTGGGAATGAAGCTTGGAAAACAGGTGTAAGCAGGGCTTAAAATTGCTTAAAACTCTTTGCCCACAAGATGTGACATTACAGCATGCTTGCAACATCCAATAAACCTTTGAAAACAAGGTACTGGCCCAATTTTTTCTTGGCAGCTCTCTAGCCGTGCACCCGCTGCCAAGAACAGCATGAGCAGAGGGAGCGGCGATGCAACCGGCCCCACATCTCCCATGTGAACAAATGGGGAATAAACACGAAGACCCGGCCTGGGCACGGCTTTCTGCTGAGACCGCCAGCGGTGGGACCTGCGAGCGTCAAACCCGATTGTGCTTTGAGACCCCCGTCTTCAATGGACCTCTGTCTACTAAAGAAAAGCATTTCCAGTATGATACACAGAGCCAAAGGTAGCAAGGATTTGAAGTTTTGGGCTGGTTTGTTGTTGGTTTGTTTGTTTTTTTTTTTTTTAAAGCGACTAAAAAGCTCAGAAAAATAAGGCTTTATTGTACGCATTATGTATACTTAAACACAGCCTACCTGTTTTCTGACGCATCAAGCTCTCCTCCCTTTCTAAAGCCTGTTCTCCCCTCCTCACACTGCCGTTTGACAGAAGCATTCACCCACATGCTTTTTGTATAGCACCAAATCCATAGCCAGAGGTTAAAAACATCAGGGAGAAGAATAATAACAGCAACACATATTTAAAATATCGAGTGCCTGTTCACCAGCAGGAAAAGTCTGCTTACACCAAAACCTCGAGAAGCTCCTCTCCCTCTACTGCAGGCAAAGAGCAGGGTGCTGAGCGGCGCGAGGTGCCGGTGCTGGGGACAGGAGGGGAAACACAGAACGGAGCCACCCGTCAAAACAGCTGCGGCTTTTAAATCCACAGCGTCTCATCTCCGAGCTGCTGAACCGCCGCTGCAAACGTCTACCCCGACCTATCAATCACCGCGGGTCACCTCGGCAGAGCAGCGCTGAGGAAGAGCGGCGCTGGTTCACGGGCAGCAGGTAAAAAGGCATTCGGTTGATTTAATTTTGGAGAGCCCGCGCTGTCAAAGAATATACAGACAGGATTTAAAAAGCAAACCACCCATCAATATAACAAAAACGCCACTTACGTCCTACAGCCCAGCTCCACGCCACGCTAAAGCACCCACAATAATTATAACCTCATGGAATTGCGCATCGTAGAAGTCCCAGCAGCCCTGGAATGGGATGGAGTTATTGCTGTGGTGCTGAAAAGAAGGAAATGGCTTATTTAAACATTTACCGTATGTAAATGCCTCTCTTTTTCCCCTTGCCTTTTGAGGCTTCAGCACCTAGAAATAAATCTAGCTCATTAAAGAGTATTTCCTAGTTCAGTTTTGTTTACAGGCCCCAGCTAAGTAATGCCTGCTGCCTAATTCAGGTTTTACCATCTGGCACATCACATTAGAAATCAAATCTGCAAGGTGGTTTATTCTGATTGTTTCTTTCTTTTTATTTATTTTTTTTTTTAATTCAGGAGAATCTGAGTTAGGAGCGACATCACACTGGGCAGAGGAGAATAAAGAAAAGGCATTTTAATTTCACATCCTCCAGAGAGAGAAACTGTTACAGCCCATCAGAGTATCTCCTGCTCATTTATGTCTAAATGCTTTACAGTCGCAAGCGGTGGCTGCGAGCGATGGAGTTACCGCCTGCCCCTGGGCAGAGCCGTCGCAAAGGGCAGGCACAGCAACGGGAACCCATTTCCCGGCAGCCCGCACACGGAGAAACAACCACGCAATGAAACACGAGGATCTCGGCTGCGCAGAGACAGAGGCAGCCGGACCGGATGAACCTCCTAGGTTCCTTCCCACTGAAAATATTCTATCCCAACCCATCCCATCCCATTCCATCCTACCCCATCCCACGCCATCCAATTCTATCCCCCCCCAGCCCGTAACAGACTAACTCCGAGGCTGCCGTGGGGTGCACACACCATTACAGAACACCATTATATTTCAATTAAGCACCCCAGGACAGCGAGGCATGGTAATTATCTTGCCCAAGTCTGCTGTCTCCTTGCTGTACAGCAGGCGGGAGAGAAGCCAATCTCCCCAAATCCAGAAACACAGGCTAGAGAAAGAGAAAACTCTTGGTCTGCCAACTCTCTCATCGCTGGCCACAAAAAGCGCCTGCCAGTTGTCCTTGCAACGGGGGTGAAACCCCTGACGAGCCTCCAACGCCCGCCGGAGCTGGCTGCGAGCTGTAACCTGGCCACAGACTCAAAACTCAACATCCTGTTTAGCTATTTTTGTCGAGCGTTTTGTCGTTTGGCAAAAATTCAAGAATAAGCAATAATTTTGCCAACGCCACCTGCCTAGAGGAGCGGAGAAAAAAGTTAGTGGGAAAGGAAGGAACCGCGGACAAACTGCAATGCAGCAACAACCGGAATCAACGGTGGGCAACTCTCCTCCTAACGCAACATAAAAAAAGCAACCAAAGCCTTATAGTCCTACGGTAACATTGAAATAAGTAGGCGTGAACAGGAAAAAAGGAGCCACCGCAGCTATGAGATGCAACAATTTTAAGAGCTAACACTTACACTGCTTCGTTTTACCACGCTAAGGTTAAAAAGCGGATAAAAGCACTCCAGCTGTGGCATTCGACGCGGCAGCGAGGAGGTTTGCAGACATCCACGCAAGGACGTCACCCTCCAGGATGCCACGCGATTAAAGACCGAGGACCAGCCACCTCCCCCCCGTGACGGAACCAGATCCCCATCTGACGAAGTGCTTTCTCTAGTAGGTGTTAAACGACTCCAAAGCGCTCAGGGATAACCTCCGCCTCTGCCAGGAACCTTCCAGAAGTGGTGAAACGAGTTCGAAAATGGTTTTCATTTGTTCGTTTTCATCCCATTACTCCTGGATGCGCAACCTCTGGCTATTTCAAGGCTCAGAAAGCTTCATTAGCGGCTCGGTACAAACACGGGCAGAGTTCTTGTCCTCAACACTGCTCCCCAGTGGCAAGAGTCAACGATTTTCTCTTCAATCCCTGCTCGGTTTCCCGACGGCAGAGCTCAAAGTAACGTTCCTGTATTTGGATTAAGAGAAAAATACTCCAGCATAATATTTCTCTTCTGGAGGGCTGGGGGAAGCCTTCCAGTTCCCAGCCAGTTTATCATCCACCATCTCGATTAACTAATTTTTTTTTTTTTTTTTGCGCTATCGATGCTTTTCAATTATTCAAAAAGGAGCCCTACATTTTATACCTCTCCTGCCTGTGATTTTTCATAATTTGATGGAATAATTGCAATCCTCTCTCCATCCCTTCCCAATTTACCCCATCAATTAACACATTTCCTCAAGTGATTTTAATAATTCAGTCTTAGAGACAAAGTCTAATGTATCAAGCAGGAACAAGATGCAAAATGCAAACCCAAACTTAACCCAAAACTCAGCTGAATTTTCTTGCCAGCGCTCCGCCCCACAAACTTCAACCCTGTTAAAAGGCCACCTCCTACGCTGAACCGCTCCTGCTTTATTTATTATATAGATTTTCCAAAAGCCTTCCAGGTCACTGCAATTTATTTCCCCAATTATTTCACGGGCTGTCATTTTTTTATTCCCCCCGCTGCCTCCCAGTTAGTTTCTTTTGCCCCTCGTCTTCTGTGCAGCCCAAGCTGCACTCCCCTGCTCTGCCCCCTCTTGCCGTGCCCCCACCAGCACCACCAATTTCAAAATTTAACTTTAAATTTAAACACACACAAGAAACTGGAATTGCCAAGGCAAAAATTTGCTGCAGCATGTGCCTGGAACTGCTGCCAAAGATCCAAGTGGGCAGCAGGTCAGGAAAAAAAAACAAAAACAAACCAAAACCAAACCCACCCCCTATAATTAAACTTCTTCAGATTAGATTAACTAAAAAAAGTCATTAGAAATAAATGAGTTAAGAAATTCTGCCGCACAAGTTAAATGGCAGGCGTGAGAGAAAGGAAAACTGCACGGCCCGAGCTGACTGAACACGGTAATTATTTTAGCAAAGCCTTTTGCAAAATAAATTGCACGGAAGTTGAAAAACCTTCTGAAATGAAGTTTGGGGGGTTTTTTTTGGAAAAAAAAAAAAAAGAATAAAAGTCTTTGGCTCCTTCAAGGAAGTGTGTGGGGGAAAAAAAAGGGGGGGGGAAGAAAAAGGAGAGAGACGGTATTTTGTCCTTAACAGCAGTTTGAGAACCAGAACAAAGCCAGACAGAGTTTCAAAGCACAGCAGCTCTCCCCACTCTGCTGTTTGTTCTGCTCATAAGCAGACAAGCTGTTTCCTTTCATCTGGAAAAACTCACACAATAAGAAAAATACCTCAATAGAACCTGAGTTTGTAATAACAAAGCCCAAGGGGCAGCCAGAAAGCAAGCTTTTGGCCACCTAAAAAAATATTTGGTGTTTGGCTCTTCGGAGGCAACCGACTGCTCCTGGGTGCTGGGCACACGTGGGTGCTGCGGCGGCCGGAGGTCGGGGATTCAGCCAGGGGTTTCTCCTTCTCCTCTCTCTTCCCCACATCCAGGCGATGGATGAAACCCTCCTCGGGCAGCACGAAAGGCAGCAGAGGAAGCAGGAGCGAGGAGCTAATAGGGAGAGGGAAGCAGATGAAAGACTGCGCACGGGGATGAAATGTTTCTGTAACACCCTTGAGGAGCGGGACGAGAAGGAATTAAAAAGCACGAGCGCAGGGTCCAACCTGAATTCTGAATGCGGACCCGCGGTCGCTACACCGCAGTTCAGAAGCCCGGGTAAAAATGCCTCTCTGAAATATTGTTTTGATAAATATGCCATCTCCTTGTGGAATTCAAATCTCCAACTGTTCAACTGGCATGGACATCTCTGCAGCAACAACACATGCCACAGATTGTGAGTTAACTTGAATTACATTTCAGATCTGGGGAGGGGAGGATGTCAGTGGGAGGTTTATGAACAGTATGCTCTAGCTCTGATGTTGTTATAACCAGATGGCTTCAGCTGTATCATTTACAATAAAAAACAAACAACAACAACAACAACAAAAAAAAGAGTGAAGTTGACAAATAAATCATTAATTCACCTGCAACTGGAACAATCTGAACAAGCCTTCTTCTTTACGGATCTCATTTCAGCCCTTCCATGACAGTGTTCTGCAACCTGGCTCCACAGGAAGGGCTGGGACAGACGAGCCCCAGAACAGATTATTTTCCTGCAGGTATCTCCCCATCCTCCAGGGAAGGAGGCTGCCAAATCTGTATCGCTTTCCTGTAAATACCTGCCCAAAAAATGCCGGGAACAGGTGACATGACCACCCGTTTCCTTTCTTCTAGGCATGTCTGCTTCCCAGGGCACGGCTGAGCCAGGGACACTCCTCCAACAGTTGGTCACTAACGTGACAAGGATAAAAGGTCTCGTTCAGGTTTGAACATTTCAGTAAACAATGCAGTTACTGCAGCATAATTAGACATTTCTGTGCCACACAGACAACTTCTGCAATTACCTGGCAATGAACTTTTCATGTCTGTATGCAATTATAAGCTAGAAAAAGCTGGGTTTGAGCTCTGACAGGGTAGTGGGGAGAATCTCGTTATGACTAAATGCTTTGCTTACCTAAAAGGAAACGCACGCTAAATCCAATATAAAAGGAATTAGTGGCGTTCAAGCAATAGATGTAATGTGGGAATTTGTGACCCACGTAAAAGGAAGGCTTTACTATACAGACTGTTGTGTTTGTGATGAGAGCCTTGGTGGGGGAACACAGAAAGGGGCAGGGACCCTCTCGTGAGTCACCATTTGATAAAAATAGACAGCAGCTGGATTAAACACACTAGCGTACGAATGGAATTCTCCTTCACGCAAGGGCCAAGAGGCTGTGAGAGAAAGTATGATAACAGAATAAAAAAAAAAAAAAATCAGAGACAACAGATACCTAATCTATTTTCTAGACAAAACAGAGTTATTCTCTGTAATCCGTTACGTGCCCTACCTGACCATCTTAAGGTCAGATCAATTTGCCGCTGCCCCGGCACCGCGTATTTCAATCAAACCTCCCTGCAGATTTGGGGCTAATGATGACAGAAATGGATGGCGTCTCTCCTACCCAGCCATCCTGCGTCGTACCTTCACGTTATAAAACAGATGGCTTATTATACTGTTCTCCCTTCCCACATCTAAACAGGTATCTAAAAGAAGGACTAAGGGTCAGCTTCACACAGGCATTATTAAAACTAATGCTCTCTAGTATTTTGGTAATGCCTGCTATGAGAAATAAAACAGGTTTGCATTGCAATTTTGTGGGCAACATTCCTTACAAATCCCATTTGAGTCCCAGGAACAGCATGTCGCTATCGGTACGTGGCAGCAGACTGAAACTGAACCTTTTGGGAACCGGTTTTAAACTGGGAAGTCTTAAAAATGAAACAAACAAAAAAAGACAACAGATACCACACAGTACAAAATAGTAATTATTTATATTTTCAAAAAGAAAAAAAAAAAGTTACCAGCTATTTTGAAACTTCTTCCCTGTAAGAAGAGTGACTAATAGAAAGGAACAGGACTGGCTCCTATACAGTCGGCAAGTCAGGTACAAACAGTTGTTAAGAATCATTTAGCAACTCAGGACATGGACTTGACGCAGCGTTCATGAACAATAAAATTTCTCCTTTTTTTTTTTTTGCTTTTAAAAAAAGGGGGAGGAGGGAAATAAAGCAGGGAAAAATGCCAAAAACATTTCCCACAATATCTAAAAACAGTAACCGTTGTTCTTGTCAGACAGCACGCTCCAGATCAAGGACTTTCTAGTCCTTTCAAAACCAATAGAGACTTGCCAAAGGCTGCCTTCAGTCTATTCACACCCTCCAGAACATACAGCCTTTCACTGTCCCCTTTCACTTCAACCTGTCATTTTATAAAAGGTGGGTTTTTTCTTTTTTTTTTCTCTTTTCTTTTTT
>VYZM01023718.1:18825-48361 GCA_013398915.1 Dromas ardeola
TTTTTTTTTTTTTTGCAATTAACATACAAGTGCTACTAACAGAGAAACTGATCTTCTTGTTGCTGGATGGCAATAAGGAGTTACACAAACGTCCAGTTTTTAGCTCAGCTGGAAGGACTTAAATTCTCTTTTTTGATATAAATACTACTGGAGCTTCCATCAAGTACTTCCTTTCCAGAACCTCACTGGAAATTCTTTTTAACCCTCCAACGCTCTCCAAAGCTAAAATGTCCTCTTGCTCCAGGCATCTGACGATTTGTTCTGTGCTGCCAGACGCAGAGACGTTGTTTTCCCCAGTACCACTGCTGGGTTATTCCGACTTGGGTCGGTGCCTAAACCAAACCCTGTACTTAATTGACTCAGCCAAGTCGAAGGGAACACACAGACGATGCAGCGACAGGGATTCGTTAGGTTGAACAGCCCCAGAGCCCCAGGCCCACCCTCCCCCCTCTCCCCAAGTTACTTGGTGCTGTTTTAAAAAGTCTGGGTGTCACGAAGCAGTCTTTTCCCCCCAACAACAGAGTAAAAGCTCCACAGATTTCGCCGTCTACCTGGTGGTCAAGGTTACAGCAGCAACAGCTGATGCTGCTTCCAGAAAAACATGGGGTGGTGTGACAGGCAGGACTTTAGGATTGCTTCAGTCGCTTACGTGGGGGTCCCAGAAAGGGACACTGTGCAGAGGCCAAAGAGCGATATGCCTCAGCCACCAAGTGGGGATGTGATACTACCATAGACTTCCAGCCTGATGTCTCCATGACGTCAGAAGCATGACTAGAAATAAGAGAGAATAAATCTGAAGTTATCAACTGGGGATAAAAAGGATTAACTAAATAGATTCTTTCCACATGCCCGAGAAACCTGACATTTTTAGTGTACTGTTTTAGGATCGCGCTGGATGTATGTTAAGTATCTTTTGCGAAGATTGCAAGCTTTAGCTCTGCTGGCACAATCGTATGCCGGACAGTCCTTCAACTTACAGATGAAAAGCTCAAACATACATGATCCGAGGTGGAGGACAGCAGGAACGCAAAGCTTATCTACCCTGACTATTCAGCACAGAAGGATTTTAAATCGATATAGAAAGTACTAAGAAAAACTGTATTAACTAAGACTAAAAATGTTTCCAGACATCAAAGTAGCCGGTAATTATTTTACATCTACTGAATGGGCTATTATATTATGAGTTGCAAATAGCGCCTCAGTATCAGGGACTACCTGATATTCTACTGCCTAAAAGTTCCTGTGATCTTAGGAAGAGATCTGTAATAGCTCCCAGAGACAGTGCTGCCGTCCGCTCTGAACAGTCGTGGCAGGATGAGACTAATCTGCCCTTAGGGCAATGCCACTTCTGGGATGCCAGATAAATGAACGATCCAATGGGAGAATAATATAAGAGAATCTCCCCTGTACGTGGCACTTTACAAGCTGTGAACCCTACTGCTAATAAACACCACTTTCCTCTAGATTTGTTGCATCCTGGAACGAAAGTAAACTCACTAGTTAATGAAGTCCACTGCTTGAGTTTTGAGTTGATCAGCACTATGTAGGTCAGCCAGAATGAGGATCTCAGCAGCATTTTCCACAGACAGGTTACTGCACAGCGCATCCTCACACATCACCTTCAGACGTTCTAGAGCGTACTGCAAAATACAAGCCCAAGTCCAGTTACAAAGAAGAAAACACCAAACCAGGCCTGACGTGAAGCCTTACTTGTGCTCCTTCACTCTTCAGTAACAAACTATTATGCTGAACAGCTCTCTCTGCTTTGCTCTATGCATCTCAACTGTACTCAAAGAAGCAGTGACCAGCAAAAAAAGGAGAATCATGATGCGCCCACCCTGAGGAAAAGCAATGGAGAGGAAACATACCCACCATAAATCTCATCCCGGCCTTCTTGTGTTACAGGCTTACTGGTGCTGTGTTCATGCTTTGAAATGAGAATTTCAGGTCACCCGTTACTCAATTACTTCAAGGCACAGAATGCTAAAGCCAAATCTTTATTCTCACTCTATTACTGCATGACAGCATTACCCGGGTTCAGTGGGAAGACCTATCTAACAGTCAATGCTCCACAGGTGTTCCACTGAGGTTTAGGCAGCTTTCACTCAATTTTTTACCATTAATGACCTGCATGTTAAGATCAGCCTTGCTCAAGTACGTGCTACTAGTTTAATACTAAAATGTTAAACAAATGTCCCTGGTTTCTTGCAGCTATCCAGCTGGGAACAAAACATCACAGCATGTCTGTAATGCCCTGGCAAAAGCTCTGTTTTAACTTCACATTCTCAGTCTAAGAGTTCCTACCATTCAATTGTCCATTTGCCTCAACATTTTTTAGATCCACAGGGTTGGGCCATGTCAATGGTTGAGGAATTCAAAGGATATGCTTAGAAGAGCACTGCCTAATAAATTTCACACACTGCTTTCTGCAGCGCTTCGGTCGGTATCGAAACACGCAGACACAGCCAAGATTTTCAAAAGCAACGCAGTGGCCTCGGGCAGACTTCGGAAAAGTCACCACTCAGAAAACTTTAAGCCACTCGTTATCAAGAAATGAAACCTAAACCCCAAACCTCAGTCTTTTAGAATATCGTAGCTGGGAACTGTGAGACTGAGATACTTCTGAAAATCTTGGTATGCGTGAGCTGATTACGGGGTTTGCGGCTCTTTGGATGAAACAAACTGAGTATTTCTGGATATTCTAGATGCCATGATTACATTTCACAGGGATCAGGAAAGCAGTCAATTCTAATGCAGTTCTTGTACTAGTAATAACGTTAGCACTACATAAGTTGTCCTAAAGATTAAACACAGTTAAGTCTCCTTCATGTTATGACTTCAAATTGAGTAACAATTCTAAAGAAAAATCTTTTAAATTTTTTTTTTTTTTTTAAATGACAGATAACTGCATTTGAGAGTATCCTTCATATTGTTTATAGGGCTTTTTTGTTTTGGACAACTTAGATGACACGGTGTGCAAGCTCTTCGGTATATGAGGCCACATTCAGAAAAGATACCAGGTTTGCAAAGATTGCTCTGTCAACCTGAGCAGAGAGCTGGTAACAAGCTCATCTGCATGACGACGGAAGCGCTTGCCATATGATAAGCGCTATTACTATAAACTGATTTTATATTCTGATTGAGATTTTCATCCCATTCTGATTAAATTTAAATGAATAATTTTAGAGCATAAAAAACATTTTTACACTTAAGGCTCAGTGATAATAATTACTTCAATTGAGGCATGGCACTCATAACCAGGACAGTTTTCTCCCACCAGAACATCTGAGAAGGCAAATAAAATTTACTTGCTTAATCTGTATCAATAACTAAAACAGTTTCAAATGAGGGGCAAGCCATTAGTTTATATTATTATCTGTCAGTAGCTTAAAATGCAGCAAACGAAGCTTAAAATTATGCCTTTTGTAAATTGAATATTCTCCTCCATGCATGTACAATTTTTATTTTGATTTTCACTACAAATAGCTCAGCTTCTAATTACATAGTTGGGCAAAAGTAGCCATTCTGGTCTCCCCGGTACCAAGATTTCCCCTTCCCCCCTTTCTTAATTACACTTAAAAAAACCACCCTACCTAACAGCACACTTACCCAAGAGGCTGAAATAGTATCTCCTGGGTTGAGAAGACGTGCTTTGTTTTGGTTTTGGTCTAATTACATATTTTCCCCAAGAGACAGGAGGAACTCAGAAGAAGCTGTTTCAGTCTCTTGAGTAAATATTAGATGTTTTATGTGCTTTCAAGAAAGATTTTTTATTTCTGCTTTTAAAAGACACACAATGAGTTTAAAAGGAAAAAACCTACATTAAAAGCCAGGAAACTCAAAGTTAAAGCCTACTCTGTCCTTAATGTACTGCTTCTTACTTACACTTGTCTCAGTTAAAGATGGTATGTGAGCTCTCGATCAATACTCTTTAAATATTGACTAAAATATGTGGCAATGATTATAATCAAGCCAAGAATCTCCTTGCATTATTTCCCATTTTAATTCTAGTTGCAGTGGCCTAATAATGGCATATGGAGCATTTCACCTCTAAAATCAGCAGTTTTGATGAAGCCCAGGTCCGCAGTGACAGGGAATTTGATGGCTGCGTGGTGGTTGCGTGGAACAAGGTTACATGCATCCACATCTTAAAATCCACCATCCTAACTGGCACCCACAAGAGAATCCAAGGACTGAAGAAGCATGGAGACTGAACTACGCTCTCACCCCTAGAGGTGGTCCCTCCAGGTCAGAGTTGAGGCACATTGGCAGGGCAGTGTGGAGAATCTTGCACTGCTGCTACCCGTGCTGAACCTGTTCGATGGATAAATTCAGGACTTTAGTCTCCAGTGCTGTCAAACTGGCACCTTTCACCAGCACTAAGTTCACTTTTAAGAGAAAAAAAAAAGAAAAAGGAAATAAAATTTTTGGTTATATATAACGAATTTTCACTGGTTCATACGGCTCACTGGCCAGCAGAGCACTCTCTTCGGTCCTTGGTGCTGCAAAGGGAAGGAGGCAGCCACTGGCTGGCAAGGCCACGGCGCTGCGCCTGCTACACGGGGACTACCAGCAGCCTTCCAGTCAGACCATCCCCGACACTCCCCTGGCAAGGACCCTGCAAAACCACAGAGGGGTTAGGCAACAGGGCTTCCTTCCAGTGCACCCCATCCCTCCATAAACAGCAGGGACTGCCACTGCAAAAAGAAAATACACAACAGGACCTTCCCGCTCTCGGCTATCCATTACTTTAGAGCATCTCTTGAAGCTGCCGATACCAGCCAGACCAGAGGAGAAGCAGGCCCTGTTTGCCCAGACAGAACACTACTTTTGAGATTTGGTAATAATCACACTACAAAAATATCGCCAGGTCCACCTTGAAATTTTCTTCTCGCCCCCAGACCTTACGCTAGATTATGCTGAATAGAGATGTCCTCTGAAATCTTAAGAAAACGCTTAAAAATGAGCAGTAGACACAGAAATTCCTGACTGTTAAGATAAGTATCTATAGAGCTATCTTGTACGTATCTATACTACACCCAGGTTTACCACAACCAATTCAAAGAAACTGCCCAACCACAACGATCACATGAAACGTTTCCTGCAGCCATCTCCAAGGAGCTCTGTGTAAAGCAAGGCACATGTCATTCCGGGTTCTCTCAACACCCAAAAATCCCAACTGTACCTTGTCAGCAGCTGCCAGCAAGTCATCAGCCATTTTGTCAAGATTTGGTGCCTTCCCCGTGTAAATAAAGCACATCATTTCCTTAAAAACTTCAGGCTCCACATCATTGATTTCAACCCGATTCTGTATCGGAAAAAATGAAGTTTATTAAGATCCTGATAAGATGCTAAAGGTTTCCTTCTACCCAAGCTCTTTTTCAGTATTCAGAAATTTGCTACAGAGAAACTATTTAGAATGTGTACTACTTGCAAAAAAAAAAAAAAAAAAAAAAAAAAAAAAAAAAAAAAAAGACGTGGATAGAATATGAAAAATTCTAAGTTGTATTTCGCATTCTCTGCTTTTCCTTATCCCACCCAGACTCTTTCCCCAAGAGTAACAAAGGTAACAATTGCCTCCTTGATCCCTTTCTTCCTCCCTCAGGACAGCTGAAGCAGAGACCTGCATCTAATGTGAGAAAAAGAGTTAAATGGTGACAATAGTCACAAACGCTACCTAAGAGAGTTATCTGAGCAGTGATGCTGAGAGTTGACTAGAGAGCCATTCCCCTAGCTGGAAAAGTTCTCCTTTCTGCAGGAACTTACCTTTTTACTCTCTTCCATCTCATGCTCAAACATGGCGCTGAAAACCGGGGAACGCGCTACGGCAGTGGGGAAAATAAAACACAGTTAGAGATGCTCTTTTACGCTTCAAGAGGAGCTAAGCGTAGCCTGCCAACAACTCAACAACTGTCCTCCTACTTAATGCAGGAAAAATTCTCCTACAGCAGATAGGGCACACTGGGTACAACTGGTAAAGAAGTATAGGGTGTGACAATGTAATGTGGCCAACGTGGCTTCAAACTGGGTATGGGAGAATTTCTTACGTCCTTTCAACCAAGGCTGAAGAGTACACAGGCAGTAAGGTGTGCTTCTTGACTTTCTACAAGAGAGTATTTCTCTGGAAACACAGCAACTTCTCCTTACAAATGCTTTAGGAATACATTATACTACAGCCACAGAAGATTCCTCCTACCACCCTTGCTGTGGCAGGAGGCAGGCAATTAAAAATGGAGTCGATATATCCTCTCCCTGTAGTCTTTTACTACAGCTCTGCATTTAAAAGTGCTGCAGAAGCCTCCTTTAAAGAAGAAATAACTCCAAAAAACCCACTTGCCATCACGTTGTTGTTGCCTCCTATCCTGCTAAGGCCCATCCAAGTTGATACCGACCTGCTAGTATGGCTTTGTGAGCCTGGAACTCCTGGCCTGCCACGCACAGACAGCAGTCCGTGAAGCGGGAATTCTCCCAGAGTCCTCCCAGCTCATCCGCCAAGCGACACTCTGGTACCTTCACCATGTTCATCGTGTTCTGGCCGGAGATATTGACAGAGTCCTGTACCACACTCACCTGGAGGGGAAAAGAAAGCAAACAACCCAAAAACTCAAAAACCCACACTGGAAAAATTAAATCTCACTACAGGAGGTTTTTACTTCCAGGGCAGGCAAAGGGAAATGCAAAGCAAACCCCACATTTCTCAAGCAGAATCACTGAATGATTAAAAATGACTCCATTTTTAAAGCATCCTTTCTACCCTACCATAACCCTGTTCTCTGCTCCTCCGCAGTGTCTGTCCCAAGTCCTAAAGCACACCAGCAGATTTTCTTCTCAACCCTAAATTAACAGCACTTCTATGCAATTTAATCATAACTTTATAGATGGTTTCCTAAGGAAGTGGAACCTTATTTTTCTGCTTTTACAGACACCATACCTGACCTAGTTTTTTTCCTTCTATCAACACTCTGAAACGCCCCCCAATCAATAATGCAATACAGACAGCAGTACAAATGAAAACGAAGTATACAGAGAGCTTCTATCACCGAGCACCACATCCACACATGCATGCAAGGGCAGCGTCCAACCCTCCAAATGTCTTGCTGCTTCTGGCTCTAAATTTCTTTGAGAGTTCAACGCTTCCATCACATTACAAAATAAAATTTAAACAAAACCCTAAACAGTAAGTTTAAAAAAAAGCAGCTTTATGTCAAGTAATTAGGAAGATTTGGAGAAGGCAGACAGATTCCTTATCTCCTGCTCTAAAGCATACATGCACCATACATCACCATACTGGCTGACGAATAACCCCCACAAAGGGAACCGTTAAGAGCCTATTCAGCACCGACCCATTATTGTTAAACACGCAGTAAATCATACGCCTTCTACAGCAGACTCCAATTAGAAAAGATCAGAGTGACTAATACTACCCCGCTGTAACAAAGAATAAAGGAAGAAGCTGACTGACAGAGAAGCATACGTGAGACTGTTTCCTGGATTTGCTGTCAAGTCCGAGTTAAATTTCAGGTCTATTAATAACCAATGGCCAAAGAAGAACAACGAACAGCAAAGGAAGCTTCACAGTTATGTAAAAGGAGAAGTAAATTACGAAGGGAGAGAGATGACAGAAGCATCTTCCAAGGAAAAAAAACCTGCTGACAGCACATACCCCCACTTTTGAGACACCTCCAGTGGGTTTCTGATGGCAGCCACATCTTGTATAAACTATACAACACTGAAACCCAAATAACAGATGCTGCTTGCCAAAGAATACTAATTATTACCTAGAGCAAATGTGAGGAAGCTAATATTCTGCATCGTTAATTTGACAGCTGCAACATCTTTTTGCCCTGTGACATCTAGACCAGCAACATGGACTCAAGGATGGATGAAAACTCATCAGATTCATTAAAAAGGAATTTTAAGGTGTAGATCCCTTGCTGGAGTCCAATACTGATTACAGATCAGCCAAAAAGGACTTGCAAACTGCTTCTCAAATCAACAAATAAACCCTCGTCATAGATTTTCACGCCAGTAACTGATTTTTTTTTCATACATTAGAAGGGTTTTTACATAAGGAGTTTACACTGGCAGATTCCAAGCGGCGACCAGTCTTAGACATCAAAATAGAGTTTTGCTTAAGCTATTTTCAACATCTTAGCAAGGGAACCAATGCTACCTAGTTCAGAAGTAATTTCCCAAAGTTATTACCACAACTTTGGGAAAACTGTTCTTTTTGGAGATTTACCAGAATGATACTTACCTACGATCTTGGAATATAATTTAAACAGACAAAAGTAATGCAGTTGGGATATGACCAATCAATCCCACCTGCAAAAGAGAGGTCGAAAAATCCCCAAACAGACAACTAAATGAGGTCAGATTTGAAATGCTTGACAAGGAACATCATTCTCTGCCTTAACAGCATTTTCAGCAAGACATTAGATATCTGTGTTCAGCACCGGACATGAGCAGAGAAGAAAAGGCTTTTTCCTTTTAACTTTAATAAAGCAAAGAGAAGGTGCAGCAGAGACACTCGGCAACCTTCTGGTCTACAGAAAACTCCAACATATCCCCACATAACAAGCATCTCAACATCCAGTATTGCTAACTCCTTTGAGAGTTTCTACATACAAAACATGCTTGCTGGAAGTACAGACGTGAAGAGCATCACTTGGCACCTGTGGCCAGCAGGGAAGCACCAGGAGAGCATATGGCCCACAGGTTTACACGCTAAGACACTGACAAGCTCAGGGAAGAAAAAGAAAAAAAAAACACCCCAACAAAAAACCAAACCCACAAAAACCGGAGTAGGGGGAAAAACCCCAAACCCAAGCTATTGAAAGTTCTCACCAAACTGTTTCCAGACAATAAAACCTTCCCCTCTGATATCACTTAAACTTAAGATCTCTCACATGCTAGACCGTGGAACAAACTGAAAGAGAAAACAGAAGACACCGAGTCCAGGTGAAGCCAGCAGCAAGGTTTCTCTTCATCCAGAACAAGCAAAACCACTGAGCTGAAGCTTTTGAAGGGAGTAATTCAGTAAAGCGTGGACTGACTTGAATTAGTACTGGTTGTCAAGACTGCTGGTGGATCTCAGGTTTATCTACATCACACCTCGCAAATTCCCTTCTCGGACATTAATTTTTGAGTTTTGCTCCACAATTATAAGTTTTCTGGCTCTTTTATTTATGAAGGACAGAGCAATTGCCAGATCTACAGAGGTGACATCCAAGACACTGTCCTCTTCTCCCCCCACATTGCTGCAAGTGTTAAAGGGCTCCCTCCATGACAGTAACTTACGCCACTGATTGAACACGCATCCTTTAGGAGATGTTTGTTAATTTAAATGTGTCCGTGTTTATGGTGGCCAAAAAAAACTACTAAAAAAAAAAAAAAGAAAAAATAAAAAAAAGAAAAAATAAAAAAAAGAAAAAATAAAAAAAAGAAAAAATAAAAAAAAGAAAAAATAAAAAAAAGAAAAAATAAAAAAAAGAAAAAATAAAAAAAAGAAAAAATAAAAAAAAGAAAAAATAAAAAAAAGAAAAAATAAAAAAAAGAAAAAATAAAAAAAAGAAAAAATAAAAAAAAGAAAAAATAAAAAAAAGAAAAAATAAAAAAAAGAAAAAATAAAAAAAAGAAAAAATAAAAAAAAGAAAAAATAAAAAAAAGAAAAAATAAAAAAAAGAAAAAATAAAAAAAAGAAAAAATAAAAAAAAGAAAAAATAAAAAAAAGAAAAAATAAAAAAAAGAAAAAATAAAAAAAAGAAAAAATAAAAAAAAGAAAAAATAAAAAAAAGAAAAAATAAAAAAAAGAAAAAATAAAAAAAAGAAAAAATAAAAAAAAGAAAAAATAAAAAAAAGAAAAAAATGAAAAAAAATGAAAAATAATAATGAAAAAAAATAATACAGCTGTCAAACAACTACGACTGAAGCGTTTCTTTCACTCCTGAAAGAAAACACAGCAAAAGAAAAGACTCCCATAGAAAACACTGCAGGAGATCCAAAGAGAGAACAACTTGTTCTACCTGTCTTCTGGCAAAAATCGCAGCTACAGGAGATATTTAGTAATTAAAAAGACAACGAAAATAAGGCAGCAGATGCTCTGAAGACGCGAAATTAAGACAGCTTAAATTTTCCATTAAGGTTTCTAAACTTAAATATCTAGCATTTTAAAAATAAAAATTAAAAATGCTTTTTTGTCTGAAATTAGTATTAGTGAAATAATACTTTTGTAAGCAGTTGTAGAAAAATACAAACACAATGAACAGAACATTGTGGTTACTGTAAGATTCCTGTATCTCAAATTTTTCTTAAATTTTTTTTGGTTGGCTGTATAGAACCACTTAGGAAAATAAAGAAAACTCTCCCTTATTCAGTAGGCAAGTAATAGAAGGGCCAGTTTCCACCGCAGAGCTAGTGTTGGTTATTATCCCAAGTGAGTTTCAAATTACGCAGTACAAACAGATGGATGATAATACTAAACCAGAAGTGAAATGATAATCAAACATACTTAATTCCTACCATCATCACAGGTAAAAGACAAATATAAAGTAACAAAAAAATAAACTGAAGTGAAATGCGATGAATCACACACAGAAAAAGCCACCAGCCGCACAGGCGCGCACACACACGCACAAATAAAATCTAAGTGCCATATAAACATCCAGTATTTCTCCTGACACCTCTGACTCCTTAAAAGCAATGAGGAAAAATAAGGTCACATCTACCTTAAGCTAATGGAACTGCTATTCTTTCAGCTTCACAGGAAGACCTACCTCGCAGAAGAGAGTGAGTTTGTCATCTGGAAGAAGTCCATTGGCCTCATCCAAAAGAAAGTCTCTTCTAATAAATTTTTTGAATCCCCAGTCCTTGCCTTGTACAAATCGATACGCTCGCTGGCTCTCTGAAAGAAAGATATGGTGCTTCAAACCCCAGCTGAGCGACTCGCTTGATCAAACAGCAAAAGACAAACAACTGACCCCATCAGACAGAAAGAGGTTTTACACACCCATTGCTTTCGTTTCTTCTCCTTTAGCATTCAGGATGGAGAATTTGAACTTTGCTCGAACTTCACTTTTTGGACAGCTCACCAGCAACAGATAGAGGGAGAGATAATCTTTACTTTCTTCATCCAAGCCTTTAGGGTTCACACGTAAACACCTGGAGAAGCAGGCATCTGAGATGTTAGGAACGGTTTTTGGCAGGTCATTCACAGATTTCAAAGAAAGGGCATTGTATAATTTTCACAAGAAAATGTACAGCAAACAAGTTCTGTTTAACAGCCACTGAACCGTAAGGAAATAACAGATAGGTAGAGTGGAAGCCTTTGTTACAGTCAGCCTCATGCTACATCTCCAAGAAAGATAATAATATACAGGCAGTAACTATGGGCAAACGAATTCAAAAAAACACAAGGGAAAAGAGGAGGGGGGCTATGGATTAAATTACTGAAAAGCACCCTGTCAACTGTCACAAAAAGAAAGTGAAAGAAATAGTAGAACGGAGGCAATGGATTTGAGGAAATCCAGAGAAATGGTAGGTAAAATTCCACAGGAAGCAACTGAAAGGAAAAATGGATTTCTGGAAGGTTGCTAGTTTCTCAAAAACATAATACTAGGGTAAAAAGAGAAGAATACTCCTTTGTGAAGAAAAGGTAGTAAGTGCAGGAAGAGGCTAACTCATAAGCACTTCCATGACCTGAAACTTGACACAGAATCTAACAAGAAGCAAAAACTAGGCCAAGTGACTAACAGCTCAAACACACAAGGACAAAGAAATCGGAAAGATCTAGACATTAGAATGAGATCTGACTAGGAAAGGTTATAAAGGTAAGTAATTTAATAACAAAAAGCAGTCCAAGGAAAGCACAGGTCTGCCACCCAAAGGAAGGGAACACAAATTGTATCACACACACATACTAAATTATTTTGTGGCTGCTTTGCCACAATCTATACTAAGGAAGTTTAAAGAAAAATGCTAAAACACTTAACATCACCAACAAGGGATAAAATAAGGAACCAGGTGTCCACGGATACACTAGGTCAGATGCGAGTCACAGTAGATACATGTTATGACCAAAGTCCACTCTGAGTTACTGGAAACTACTTGAGAACTCAGGGAAGATAAGAAAGGTTTTAAAGGAAAGGAAAAGGGCAAAAATAATGTTATCTTTAAGAAGGAGAAAGAGTTATAGAACATTGTTACTTTGATCATCTCTGTGTTAAGTCTCTGAATTCACAAAAAGCTGCCATAAAGAGAAAGGTAGTACAGTAGCAACAGCCTTAACTTGCAGGATTTAGAGTGCAAGCAAAAATTATCTTTTCGACAACATGGAGTATTTGGGTCTGAAACTGGGAGGCTGAAACAGAGCTTGAATACGCTGGCTGTGGACTCTGACTGGCTTATAGGAACTTGTTAAGACAAACATCAGTCAAAAAACCCCAAACTTAAGACATTAATAATCCTCCACAGCACATCTCTGCTTCAAGGCAGGATGTAGACTCCCTTCCAGCTATGACTTCTATTACCTCTGATGTTTTTCATTATCAGAGAAACACTGCAAACCGTCAGATCCTCACATTTGTTTTGTGTGTTCAAACACTACGCTGAAGCAACAGTACTTTCTCCCTGTGCATATGTTGTACATTCAAGGAAGCAAGAACCCGTGTGAAGTACAAGTAGTTTTTCATGTATTTCCTCTGTTATAGAACCTCCAATTCTTTCACACAGTTGTACAAACAGGGTGAACCTCTCTGCTCTATTTCTTACCATTTGAGTTTATCATTGGCTCCAGATGAAAAGGTTGAGCTTTTGATGACCTCCCCCATTTCTTCTCGGCAGAAGCTAAAGTTGTTTATGGTCCACATGTAGGAAAACTTCACCACCTTGATCTTAAAACAGAGGATAATAAGTGGGTTAGGCTCATACCCATTCGCCCTGGCCATCTTAAAGGCAAAACCTGAAAACTTGGAAGTTTTACTGAGTCACTTGCGTGACAAATAACCCCCAGGCACAAGACAAGAGAGTCTGGAAATGGCTGGCAGTAGCAGTTGGACCACTCCAACTTCTCCAACTGCCTCCACCAAAGTTCCGCCAAGGGCAGAGGGGAACATTTTACCATTGCCGTGGTGAAAGCTCAGTTCGCATGCATGACATCATCTGAAAATCCAGACTCCAAACTTGTTCTGAATAAACTTCTTATCACAGCTTCTAATCGTGTTACATCAAAAATATCTCAGCACAGTGTGGACTTACCTGAGTGTAGCACCAGCTCTCTGCTACAGGTCCACTCGACATTTCTGCCGGAGGAGGAGGACTCGGCACCCTTGACATCGCCAGTTTGAAGATTCAACAGAATTTCACAACTCAGCAGAAGAAATTTATAATTGATCTTCACCCTGTCAGCCCCTCAAAAGAGAAAAAACTTCAGGAGTGCTGTTAGATCTTATGGGACCCAAGTTAAAGCCATCATGCTTTCTCCCTCCCCCCTAGCACCTTCAAAATATGATGTTACATTTAAACATTTTAAAGTGTTACCATATGTTTTCTGAAGAGGGGATATACCACCTCCACTCATTCTTTCAATATGTAGCTCCTTATAGGAATAAGCCTAGCATATAATTTCCTTTAAGGAGTCCAAGACTCAAATGGGAGACTCCACACTTGACTTGGGATTTACTACTTTACCCTAAGGCCACCATTTCTACTCACTACTTACTCCCGATTTTCACTTTGAGAGTCTCAGACTATCAGAGATCAGACTTGACAAATTAAGTTCTTAATCTGAAAAAGCTACAGGTAGCAACATGCAACCCAAACTCAACAGCAGAAGAAATCCCAAGGTTCAGAGTGGCACCAGTAACATTAACAGACTAATTTCCTATAGCTTAAACCTTCTCCTGAAGCCTTACTATTAGGGAAAGTGTTGGTAATGATTTCTCTACTTCAAATCAAATCCCTATGGCCAGAAGGAAATTCTCATTGCTTTTATGTGCTAGTGAAGTTCCCAGCTTCTAAATGCCAAGTCAAATTGTCATCTGCAGAGAACATACGGGGTTAAAACCCCCGCAACACACCTGAATGAATACACAGGCACAACTGATAAAACAGGCACCTAGTTACCAGAAGGGAGGTTTTAAAACAAAATAGAATTATCAACCCATCTCTGACTTCTGAGTCCTGATCCCTAAGGGAGATACACAAAACATCTTCAAAGATGAGCTCGGAAACTCAGATTCATAGCTCTGGCAGATACAAAAGTATCACATGCCTTACAGTTTAGCCTTCTGCCAAATGCTTTCTGTTTTGCAGGTGGTATTTATCTGCCTTCCTCTTACCAAATAGGACAGACAGCGAACCACAAGAACTCCATTGCTGTTAGTTTTGAACTCAAAAGGATTTAAAAAGGGTGAGTAAAAGGCATAAAATTGTTATCTTGCAATACAAATTGCTTTAAATACAAAGGCTGATACTAAGGTTCGTTGGGGAGAAAGGGAAAGCACCGTCTCATGGTCTTGAGGAAGGCCAAGTCATTAGTTGTTGAAAGGAAATGGTGGAACGCATAGAGAATATCTAAAAATCCCAAATACCTAAAAATCCCACACCTCAAAACAACAGGACAATGTCCACAACAAGCACACCAACGTATATGCACATTATTCCCCCCAAACTCCTGTCAACATAATTTGGAGTCTTTAAGCGTGGGGCAGGTCTGTCAGGAGCTAAGAAACGGGTATTAGACCCTATAAAGATGCACACTTAACTCAATGGAAATTTATTTGCCGGAGCAAAGCTCAGGGGCAAACAACTCCGTAAGATCTGAACTGCAGACAACCAGCACTAATGTAAACCCGAGTGCTCTCAGATCAGACCGCTTTACAAATGTCTTGCACTTGCAGCTTGTGCTGTGCACGTGGAATGAGGAAAAAAACTGCTTTAAAATGTTCATCAACATTTTAAAAAGAAAGGGACATCAATATGCCCTTCAGGTACTTGCTGCAGGTTTTATTACATTAAACTTAAAATTACCACAATTCCTCTAAATAAATTCAATTAAACCGCCCTGTGTCGTTCAAATTAAGCCAAAATTAGCAGACATTAGTTCTGCATATTTAGCTAACTTAACTGTCCTTCCATGGGCAACATTCAGTCTTGCCTCTGAGGACATCACCACTTCACTGTCTCCAGTCACAAGTCTTTTGAGGATAGATAAAACCTAAATTCCCGCACAAGCAGCAAGAAACACCTCCATCTCTCCATGGCTGGGGAAGGGATGCCCTTCTGCTGGGTTTAGTCCATGGGCAGGAGAGACCCAAGTTTTTTCTGTCCCCTCGGGGTTCACAGCAGCACTGCTCAACTCCACCCAGGCCCTTACATTGTTCTGTTCACAGCTATTTTTAATCGACATTATTCCAGTCATCTGTTTTATAGCACAGGCACAAACGACAGGGACACAAACTCCTGAGAGGAGAATAAGAAGCCAGGGAAAGCATGAAGTTTCTTAAGTTCATCCCTCCCTACTGGCGGCAACCTGTCTGCACTCTGAGCGACGAGATGCTAAGCCTAATGAGAAGGTTTGACCAGAAGGAAGTACAACAAATAAATAAAACATGAGTGGGACGTGAAATTAGATAATTTTTTTTGTTGTTAAAATTTTAATGAGTTTCAGTGATTTTAGTTTTTGACTAACATCTTTCTACTCAAACTACTTGCAACATGGAAGTATTCTGGTCTCTTTTAAAATACTTCCTTATGCAGAGTGAGAAATAATGCAACTTTTATTTAAGAAGCATTAGAAGGATAAAGAAAAGATGCAAAAATACTTACTTAAAACAACTTTTGAATTCTCTCAACCACCACCACTACGGCCAAAACAGAGGCGTGAATTAAACCTCAAGTCACAACAACCTACTCTGTCTTCGTCTTAACACGGATTTTGGGCATGGCCCGTCACTGTGAGACATGCTGGAGCTCCACGTGAAGAATGGCTGGCGTGGGCAGCAGTGTCCTATCAGTATCTTCCTGGTGATTCCGTGAGGCCACAGCAGAGCAGAGCAGACTGCTTCAGTTGGAGGGATCCACAAGGATCATCTAGTCCAACTGCCTGACCAATTCAGGGCTGAGCAAAAGTTAAAGCACGTTACAGGCATTGTTCGAATGCCTCTTAAACACTGACACGCTTGGGGCATTGACCGGCTCTCGAGGTAGGCTGTTCCAGGGTTTGACACCCACCCCTCCCTTGGTAAATAAATGTCTCCTAATGCCCAGTCTAAACCCCCCTTGGCACAGCTTTGAACCATTCCCATGGATCCTATCACCGGATCCCACGGAGAAGAGATCAGCACCTCTCTCTCCATGTCCCCTCCTTGGGAAGCTGTAGAGAGCAATGGTGTCACCCCTCAGCCTCCTTTTCTCCAGACCAGACAAGCCCAAAGTCCTCAGCCACTCCTCATAGCATGTTCCTTCCAGTCCTTTCACCAGCTTGGTTGCCCTCCTCTGGACACATCTGGGTACCTTCACATCCTTCTTAAATGGTGGGGCCCAGCACTGCACACAATACTCAAGGTGCAGCCACACCAACGCTGCATACAGCGGGACCATCCCTCTCTTCACCAGCTGGTTCCTACCGAGCTGCTGCCCACCAGCACCCCCAGACCCCTTTCTGCAGGGCTGCTCTCCAGCCACCCCTCTCCCAATTTATACTTGTGCCCGGCGCTACTCTGTCCTAGGTGCAGAATTCAGCATTTGGACTTGTTAAGTTTCATCCCATTAATCATTGCCCGTATCTAGATCCCTCTGCAAGGCATCTCAAGAGAGACAACAGCACCTCCCAGTTTGGTATCATCAGCAAACTTGCTAATGGTGCGTTCAACTCCTGCATCCAGACTGTTGATAAATATATTGAGCAGAACTGGCCCTAGAATTGAACCCTGAGAAACACCGTTGGTGACTGGTCACCAGCCAGACGTAGCCCCATTCACTACAACCCTTTGAGCTCTGCTGTCCAGCTGGTTCTTCACCCACTGCACTGTGAACCTGCTCATCCTCCACTTGCACAGCCTGTCCAGAAGGATGCTGTGAGGAACAGTATCAAAAGCCTTACTAAAACCTAGAAAAACTATATCCACCACCTTCCCTTCATCCACTAGGTGGGTGACCCTATCATAGAAGAATATCAAATTAGTTAACAGGACTTTACCTTTGTGAACCCATGCTGACTGTGCCTGATGATTGCATTGTTCTTTAAATGCCTTTCAGTGGCACCCAATATAATCTTCATAATTTTTCCAGGAACTGAGGTTAGACTTAACAGGTCTGTAGTTCCCTGGGTCTTCCCTCACACCCTCCCTGTAAATTGGAACGTGGGCTAGCTTCCAGCCAGCAGGGACCTCCCCAGACTCCCAAGATCTTTGGTAGATGAGAGGGGACCTGCCGTAACATCCGCCAGCTCCTTCAGAACTCTGGGGTGAATCCTATCATGCCCCGTGGACTTGTGAACACAGCGAACGCTGTGAACAATGCTCTTCTCCTTTCCTGGTTTTGGGATAATTACAAGGAACAGAGCCAGAACAGCTTGGATTAGGAACCAACTTCCATGTATAGTATTTATCAACAATAAGCAGTTTTCTCTAAGACGACTTCTACTTCCAGGTAAACTGAAGCAATTAAGTATCTCTACACACATATTAGAGAAGTGGTTTAACACGAAAGGCAATTACACAGTTAAAAGGCTCCAGTGGGTCCTTCTTGAAGACAAATTGGTAAATTTAGTGGTAACACCTCCCTTTATGGCATCAAAATGAGGGATTAATGAAGAGGGAAAGAGGAGACAACAACAACTTTCTACGTTACAATGGCACATTCATCAAGCCTGTTGGAACACCCTGAGAAGTTGAAGAGTTTCCTGGATGAAGGGCAGAAGTTAATCCTAAATTCCTGTACCTTTCACTGGTCTCCAAGGAGCAAACTCCAGAAGACTGTAGCCATCAATCATACAACTGGGGAAGGATATAGATAATTGTGTGATAAAACTGAAACTTAAACAGCTACTTTCTGTATTGCTTCAGGATTTTAGGGGGTACCTAAATATTACCTCCAACTTACATAGGCAACGAAGTTTTAGAAAGCTTCTGTGGTTTAAAAGCAAGACAAATGTATGAGCTTGAGATACACAGGACTATTTAATTTCCTCTGAGTAACTGTCACTTTTATATCTTATATCCTTTCCTCCCAGATGGCTTGGATAGGCAGGTGGTAATAAAAGTTATGACAATGTGCTGATAGAATTGCTGCATGCCAGCATGTCATTCGTTACGCTTTTAAAATGGCCCAAAAGGGACAAAGGTTCTAGATTTTAAAGGCTTTCCAATATTTGGAAAATACTTTCAACATAGTATGCCAAAGCGTTCTACAGATGCCTTGCGAGGCAGTTAAATACAGTTAAAAAAGATGTTAAACTCCAACATACCCCTTGCTCAATACAGCAATCAACCATCAAACACTTGTCATCAAATGACATCACTGGCACTTTTACTGCTACAGCAAGTCATAATGGCA
Source organism: Dromas ardeola (assembly GCA_013398915.1). NCBI lineage: Eukaryota > Metazoa > Chordata > Aves > Charadriiformes > Dromadidae > Dromas > Dromas ardeola. Next base: position 37,381 of record VYZM01023718.1, read on the forward strand.
ATAAACAGATAATATCCATCACTGCCTTTTGCAAAAATTATCGGTAAGGAAAAACTTGTCGCTTGCTTTGCTTAGCAAGCACACGAACAGGAGAAACGCATAAAAGGTCAATGAAATACATCCTCAGAAGCCTGCCGTGGAAACTGCCATGTGCCGTTTCACCTTCAAATGCTGCATCGCTTTTCTGCCATGGACCAATATTAAATGTATTTTCAAAGGAACCACAGCTGACTTAAGGTAAAGTTAAGTTTCCAAAATCAGCAGGGCACCCCCGGTGTTTATTTGCTCATGAACACTTAATACTTCACCAGTTCACACTTCTTCACTAGCAGTGCTGGCATCTCTGAACTAGGAGTGAATTAAAAAGCGCTGCAGGCAGAGGTTTTAGGAAAACATTTCATAAATAGTTTGGATATCAAAATTCTTTCTGGCAAGGAGAGGCAGGGACAAACTTAAAGGTACAGGCATAAATACTAAGTCACAGGAAACAAAATACAAAATATGACCTATGGACCCCTGCGAGCCCATGTACAGTCTGCAAGTCTCTTACTTCCTTGGATATAAATAACAAACAGCACTTGCCTCTGGGCATAGTTAAGATGACAGTTAAGAAAAAGAATAGTTCTCACCCGATTCACAACCATTTCCAGATGAAGACATTTTATCGAAGAACCAGAGCCAGACCAGACCTTTTTGAAGTACAGGAAATGTTCCCTTGCCACCTTGTCCTCGTAATTACCTCCTGACTTAGCAGCTGTACAGACATCTCAGTTCAAAACTTTATCTACTGCAGGAATCAACAGTCAAAACTATTCTGTGAGCAGCAGAGACTTGACCTGAGAGAGGTGGGGAATCTCAACTCAACAAATAATTCTAGAAGAGGCCTCAAAATTACCAGACTTTCGCTTAACAGCCTGTCAATTTCTACTTCTTCTCAAGATAAATCAGCTACCTTTTAAGAAATCAGTAGTTTACATCAGAAATTTCCAAGTACATTCATTTTCAGTAAGTTTTATTCAGCAAAAGATAACTTCCAGAATTCTGTAAAAGAAGTGTATTTTTAATTAAGTGTTTAAAAAACTGGGGTGATTGTTTCTTGGACCAGCAACGCATCAAAGACTATCCAAGAACAGCACAAAGCGTGGAGAAAAGGAACAGGACAAAGATAATTGGAGCAATAAAACAAGGGGATGAGATATGGAAGCACAGGAAGAGACCATTATCTTCCTGCATTCTTCAAAGCCTTGGAAAGGACAATGGAAGGTCTGAATTTGTTGCCATAAAGAAAGAAAAAGAAGAAAAGGGGGAAAAAAAAAGAGGGCACGTTAACTAGTGGATGAATAAAATGATTAAGTTTTCAGATTTTAATGTATACACTAAACAGGGTGTTATACCACTCTTCCTACTTGGCATACGACATTGCTGGCATGCCCAGCAATGATGGACACAGCATTCCCAGAGACCGTGCTAACGACTGCCAGGTGATGCTGATTGCGAGTCTCCTGTGTGGCAGGAAATCTTGTCTAGCTACAAATGCAGTTGAAAGTCAGGCACTGTGAATTCCAGAGGTTACACAAAGTTGCCTAATTATCAACAGTGTAGAAGAGACTGCATCAAGGTAGCAAACAACCTGCACCAATACAAATAGACTAAGATTAGAAATCAACGGTTATGATTCTATGAAAGTGACCCATACCAAAAAACTGCATCCTGAAAGGAAGTCTGGTTTACCCAAGCGAGGGGCTTATCTTTCTGGAACAAGGAAACATGAACAGTTCTACAACAAGAAGCCAATCCCCACCTGGAAAAAACAACACGAATGGGATATATACAGACTTAACCATACCTGAATTAGAGGGATGAATAATTTATGCCAAAAAAAGTGGTTAGTGAATTAAGCTTGAAAAAAAACCAGGAGTGTGTGCACTACACCTTCCTCTACCTTCTGTGTTCTTAAATCCAAAACAGATCTTACTTAACCTGAACCCTGTTGAGTGCCACAAAAACTGCTGAGCTCAAAATGACACGTGGAGTTTCATTTACAATCTTCAGTCATAAGAGAACAAATTGGAAAATCAACACAATCACAGCAGAGAGATAAAAGGAACGAACTGTCATCCAGTGGAAGACACATACCAGGCTAAAGGACCTACAACTTCCCATCTGGGAGACAGAAACAATAGAGAGAACCTGGTTTACTTAAAATATAGCACAACCGATCTCTCTCAAGAGTTAACAGTGCCCGTGCTTTTCTCTTGATTCCACACACTATATATCAGTCCTAATTCAGTTTGTAACTTGCCCCCATTATACCATCAGTAGCATTCAGGAACTTGATGGGTACTTCCTTTTTATTACACCCCAAAGTTGCCAAATACATTAGAGAAGGCCAAATTCCTGAGGTCAGAACAGGGCCCTCTGGACACTGCAAAAAAGGAGGATTTTAATTAAGGCAAACACATACACCTTAATTCAGTTTATATCAGAAAACTCATTATCAAGTCTGAACATCCAGAATTAATTTTTTTTTTCCCCAAAAATGATAGATCATGGGAAAGAGGAGTTACCTAGAAAAATCATTTTCAACACAGTTAATAAGATAGGGAGATAGAGTTATCTCAAAACGCACTGAATATTGGCAGCCCACTAGAATTCAGTAAGTAAAATTCCACTTTGAGAAATATTCCAAAACTAAGGGTTTCTTTTCCATTCTTGGAATGTGTTTCGTTTTCTCCCTTAAACCAACTCTCCAGTTATAAGACAGGGAAAAAAAAAAGACCTGGTCACCTACAAAAATCGTAGTTCATATGAAACTATTTAGGGATGGGTCAATTGTCAGTGAAACATCAGCACTGTAAGGAGAATTACAAGTTTTACATTTATTTCCATAATTCTTTAGCTATAGACCATCTACCTTCCCTTCCCCCTCCTCCCCAAATATCACCAGATGAAACAGCAAACAGCTAAAACTAAACCAAGAAAAGAGAGAGGAAGTTGGTGGTAAGAAGCAGCCGAGAGTTCTCCAAATAACTTTCTGCTTTTATAAACAAGTGCTCCACTGAAAATTTCTGCTCTTCAGTCATTAAGTTGTATTTTTGACATTCTAAGACTGCTTCACACTGGTGTTTGAACAGATGCAGAAGACCATATCCCCTTTAATCGCATCCAACCCTAGCTATAAATTACCCAAAGTGTATTAGAATTACATCCACACCAGTAAATATAAAAAGTAATCAAATTCTTAAAAGCAAACAAAACTTTTTTTTTTTTATTTTAGAGTTACTGTTGCATTTGTCACCACTCCTGTTTACAACAGATGTTTGCCTCCTCTTTAACTCTTTCTACTTCCACCTTTAATCCTCTTGAGGTACGGCCTGGGATGCTTAAAGCTGAAATCTCCAAAAATGGTTTTTGTCAGAAGTTAATCTTCCTCATAATTTTTAAATTCAGATCATAAGCACGTTAAAAAGAAATAAACGTCTTACTTCTTTTTCTCCAAATTCTCCTTTTCACCTCTTTTCTCTTCCCTCCTGCCAATCCATTCCTGGTCATTTCTCTCCTCTCACAAGGAAAAATGTTATTTGAATGCACCAGCTTAGGCCTTACAGAAACAATCAGCCTGAGCAGCCTTCTGCCTTCAATAAGAAACCTGATCTTATTTTTGAAAAGAAGGGTTTTGTCATTGCCCGTGAACTCGTTTATTTTAGATTCTCCCTCACAGGCAAGTCGTAAAAAGTATTTTACAGCTTCAGTTTCTACTTGTAGTGTAAATTGTTACCTGACACTTATCAAATAACTCAGTTGCCATTTTAGCTTTTTTTTTTTTTTTTAAAAAAGTAAAACGTTTGCACTTTCATAGCATGTAAGCCACCTTCCAAATCAAAAGATAAAGCCATGAAAACTACTCTTTCCCAGAAAACTTCCTCACGTGCCAGGGAAGCCTCTGGCTCTAAAAGCAGGCTGGCAGCAGCAGGAGTTCTGCTCCCCTCTGTAGATTGTTCATCTCTCGCCAGAGCGACACACTGCTAGAAATACCTCACACCTCTAAAATCCCAACAGATTCCCGGGGAGTTGAAAATAACTGGAAGAAAATGCCTGAGTGGTATGATGTCTAATCAGGGAACAAGTGAAAACTGAAAATTAAGCAGGACTGAATTTTTCAAGCTGCTGTGCTGAGACCTGGTACCAAACCCCCCTAAAGCACTCAAATGGGATTGCAGATCTGACCTCTCGCAAACCACCAAGACTATAATCCCCTCTGGAGCCTTTTATTTATATCAACTTTCCAGTAATACAAACATCTGGTAGTCCTCACCTAACATTTTCCAGTTGCCATCTTGCGTTAATATTTCTAAGAGCTTATCAAAACCAACTTGAGCTGAAATACAGTTTCTGCCATTATTATTCTGGAAATCAAACTTTCAAATAACCAATTTAGAGATTACCACGCGTGGCCAAAACTAGACATCAAACTACTGGATTCTTTCACCTACTTGCAATGACTTCAAAATGGTTATGAGAATTATTTTAACCTGCTAAATGTAAAGATCATACAATTGCCAAATAAAACCAAATACAATAAATAAATAGAGCATGCAAACCCAGGTTTTTGGAAATGCATGAAAAGAAATCAACCGCTTGCTTCATTCCAACAGAAAGCTCACTCCAGGACTTACTTCTTGCAGATAATAAATAGCAACTACAAGCTCTCAAAAAGACTCTTGTTTGCAGCCTATCCTACCAGGTTATGCTTCTCCAACGCTTCTGTTTTTATAGGCAGGAAGAGTCCTGAATTTTCAAAGTTATTTTGTTTAGTCTTTTCTTGGATCTTATCAGGTATCAACATGAGAAGGATTAAGGAGAGAAAGGAGATAGGAATCCAGTTCCAACCAGCTTCCACTTTCAAACCATCTGTATTTTCCTCAAAAATCAGCAGCCGTGTTTTCTATAAAACATATCACACCGACTTCAATAAGGCGTGATGGTTTTGCTAGCATAATTTTAATAATCTTACTCACATTAACATCAAAAAAAATCACATCTTAACATAAATCACACTCCGAAAATAACACAATTATGGCATTCGCCTACACCCATATTTGAATATCCCAACCATTCAAGATCAAGATTATTGAATTAATAAGACAAAGAGCAAAGGCAAATTTCAGTAGCTTAAATATTCTATATTTAATATATTTTTAGTCAATAGGAAAGAAGACTGGGCCAGAGGCATTATTATATGTCTGTTTATATTAGTGACACTTTGGAAGCAGGACATCAAGGTGCATTCTCTTCACTGCTTTCCGCATTAATGTTTTAACTTGCGTTACAAGCGAAAAAAATTCCAAAGGAAGTATCTTGGACACAGGGAACCGATGTGCTGACTTTTAATTTCAATTATATATTCTAAACTGCTGATGGCATAAACCATTTATTGAATCTTTAAAAAACAGAGGTAGAAGTACATCAAAATAAATTCCCAGAAGATACCTAAAATTATTTCCCTTTTTACACCAACAAGCCATCTCCATAAACCGTGTCCAGCCTCAAGGAAGAACCCAGTTCTTGTTGCTTTTGTTGTGTTCCTGTTACCCCTTCTGTTCTTAAAAACACACTATAAAAAGTCTTCCTACTGTTTCCCCATCACTAGTAAAACTCAGTAAGCTACTGGGCAATATTATCAGAAGAGAAATATCAATTCTCTGCTAGCCAAGAACCTACTCTAAATCACAGAAGTTATAAATCTTTACCAACGAGCAACACTAGGAGCAATGAGCAACAACTTTTATCACACTTGCAGGTTTGGTAAGGTTGGCACCAACCTAAAGCACGGATGTTGCAGAACATTTCCAGGATACAACTGAACATAATCTGCTGTAATGCTTGTGCTTACGCTCCCTGATTAAAACTATATTATACAAAATTTCAACAACAGTCATTTCACTGTAATCTTACTTGCTAGAAAGCAGAGGTCTCTAAGTCAGAACACAACACATGACAGCAATTTTCAAAACTTCTGGACTCAAACACGTACACTGACACACTGCTGTTCGCTCCGGGAACAAGTACGAGCAAAATCACAAGCTAACAGGAAATCTTAAGAAAATTATTTGTCTCTCAAGTGCCATAGTGAAATACTGTTCTCTGAATTTCATTAACTGCCCACAAGCACTTCTAAGAAATTAACCAAACGGATCTGTGTGGCTTTTAAGCACAACTTGTTGAGGTTGCACACTTCTACAAAAATGCAGCTGAGGAAACGAAGGCATCAATACAGCGGTGTCATTTAATATGATTTTGAAATTACAAAGGCACATCCGTAAGGTCAGGACACCCAGCCTACAATAGCCTGCCTTCCATCCATCCGAGGAAGGTACTGTATGTCTTCACCGTAAGATAACGGATTCTTGGGGGGGGACAACAATATGACAACATGCTTTAACAGCCAGCATAGTTAACCCGTAGGCATGATTCTAGCCACGCTAACTGAAAACTTTTCCATCAATGCAGTCAGCGTCTGTTTCAGCCTCTTTACGCAGCAACACTTGGGAGGCCGCCAAGCAGCTTCTCTGCATTGCTATAGAGCAGCTCCAGCCGACTTAGCCGACTCGTCTCCACCTGCTTGCCCGTCTCACTGCTATAAGCGTGGCTCTAAAACCAGGGCTGTCAGCTGAGCTTTGCTTTCAGACACAAAGGCAAATCCACTATTTTAAATAAAAAATAAAAATTAAAAAGGTTTCTTTTTAAGAGAAGACAAGTGCTTTAAAATCTAAGCTGAAGAAATACAACTTAATAATCTTGGGAAGTCCCCCACTAGCAAACCACTGCTATTAGAGAAAAGTTGCTATATACAATTATGATTCGATTTATGATTCGTTGAACAAATTTCTGCAGCAATGAGCAAAGAATGTAAGCAGAACGGTAACTAAAACCACACTTAAAAAAAATACACACATTCTTAAATTAAATTACTTCTTCATCTGATGGAGTCCCATAAGCAAACTTCTACGTCTTGTTTGGCTCTAAGGTCAGTAAGCTTTCCTAGACCATCTTCTCTGCCCATGCAATTTTGCTTAACTACCAGTTCTTGTTACAGTCCTAACAAAGATCTTCACGTTTTATTCACTTTGGAAACAGCTTTTTATTGGTAAATATGAGGACCTAGCCTGGACGGAAAGAAGGAAAAAAAAACCTGAACAACTACATATGGCTGTTTTAAGTCCCACAAATCATTTTGCGAACCTCTACAAGTATCATTGCTGCATGTTCATAGTTTAAAAAGTATCATTCTTTAAGTTCTGTTTGACATCAGAAGATACAGCTGCCTTTTCAGAACACCACACCAGTCTTTTCAGCTTGATGCTGTGTAGATGTCACTGGCACGTCTGACATCACGTGTACGAAAGTGTTCCACCTGTACCTCTGTTAACTCAAAGGGCGGCACGTTAACTCCAAAGAACAAGTAGTGATTCAGAGTAGCTTAAACTATCAGTCAGCAATTTAAGTACCCTGGCGTCCAATGATACCCTATCATTTTTACACTGTATTTTATACCCTATCAAGTTTACACACAATGCGACATGGAATGTTTCTGAATATGCAATAAATTTAAGTGTTTAGAGTTCTAAACATTCCAGTATAGTTTCAGAAACAGTATTACTGAACTTAGGAATTCCTAAATATTTAAAATGCTTAAAATTTAGCACATTTTCAAATTAATATTCTGACTTTTTTCTGTATGCAAGTCTCTTAAAGGTGTGCACAAGGGCACCCTTTTTTGCTGGAAAATGATTTCTGTTATCAGAAGTCCGATCAATTTTTTAAAAGCATTAACATTACTGTAGATGATTCACAGCCCAAGCATTACATCAGACCCAATTTAAAACGCACAACATACACTCTAGATTTCTAATGAAAGCCATTTTTAAAGTCCACAGTCATATAAAATAACCTTGTGAACAAGACCTACAATATAGGCTAAGAAAAGCTGAACTGAGATCTCGGTATGAAAATTCGAACGCTGTTTTCTGTAGTCAGTGCATCTAAAGTCACAAGTATCCTGTTGGCTTCTACTACGTCAATGGCCAAAACTGTATCTTTAGTTATGCATTTAGTGTTGGAGCGTTTAATCCCTCCCATGGTCCTGCCTTTATAAACTTGACAGATATCTAAAAAGCCACGGAGTTTTAAGACCAGCTACACCACACAGAACAACAGTTGCACCACAGTGCAACTCCTGCCTGTAGCCAAAGAATTTACTCACAGTATAAAAATGAACTCCCAAGTCTTTTCCGGGCATTTGCTACAGAGTCAGAGGTTCTGCATCTTTTCTGTCCTAAAAATGTGGAGGGGGAAAAAAAAAAAACAACAAAACCACAAATTACATTTCATGCGTGCTACGTATTTTCTTGAATTCTCAGCTATGCACATCAGCAAAGAGGAAGAGACTTTCAGAATCACTCAACTCTGTTACAGAGTTCAGTAATGGGACACTTAACAACGTGAAACCAATAAAAGAAGTTCTATTTACAGATAGAGTTTGTGAAAAACAGCTTCTTTGCCTCCTCAAGGGTATAGATACTCTAATCGCACGCTAGCTTCCTGTACCATCATGTGTTTCTATAACTTGGGACACATGCTTTATTTAAGAGGTCTCTCAAGTACAAAGTACAAGACAGAATGCAGCAGCAGCTTACTGATTGAGGATCAAGAAGCGACACTCTCAATAAAGGCTTCTTTTTTTTAAAAAAAAAAAAAAACAAACCACATTTTTGTTGTATTTCCTCTCTGTGCTGAGTAGGAAACACCAGCAGTCAGGGGTTGGAGGAATACGGCAAGATCTTACATAATGCTCCAATCGTGCAGAAAATCGAGCCAAAGCGGGGAGGAGAGAAGGAATTTTGTAAAATTACAGTGGATATTTCCAAACGTGGAACTATGAATGCAATTGGTAACACAGCAATAGCTCCCGATTGTACAAGAAACAGGCATCTTTGCCAGCTTTAGGCCCAATTTTGCAGAAATAACGTCCAGGAGGAAACGGAGCAGATGATTTCAAGTTTACAGGTCCACAGTGAGCTAGGCAGCGGAATGGCAAGCCCCACGAGTAAAACGCTGAACAGAAGGGTGTGCCAAGAATAAAGCTGGTAAGTCCCTCTTATTGTAAACTGGATTGGCATCTAGAAAAATCACACAGGGCAAACTGTTCACAGTACATACCTAACACTAGGTCTGTCTAGAGCCTCAGCTGCAGTTCAGAGATTAACCCTAAACCTCCCCCTTGACCACACTCGTCAAGCTGGCTCAGGGGAAGCTGAGAGAATTGTTTTTAATATTTATCAGGCCTAATCAACCTAATAATAGTACCAGTACGGGTACCTTTTCCATGTTAAAAAATCAGCAAATTGTAAGATCAATTACACAAGAAATCGGTTTTTTTAAGCACTCCACTGTGATCTGTGCAGTCCGTGATGGTGCTGTTCACTGAGCCCATGTGTCAAACCAAAACCTCTTCCATTTTAATTCCCTCCCTGATCGGTATCTACGTGCAAATCCTGGAGGTTTTGGGGAGGAAACACAATTAGTTTTATAATAGTGATAACTATACTCAAGTAAATCATGATACCAGGTTTGACAGTAGTTTCTACGATCTTATGGCAGGTACAGTTTTGTGTTACTGTCCTCTACTGATACAGTGACAGGATGACAGCTTGCGATGTACTTCTGCTATCATGCTGTCTTGATCCCAATACACATCCATGACAAAGTAGCATTAAGAAAAAAAAATAAAAATCTGTTTTTTCCTTCAGGTCACAACGAAACGAGCGACATAATGAAACCAAATCATTCTGGGCATCTGGTTAGAAACTGTCACTGAAAACAAGGCAAGCCTGTTACATGCTTTACTGAAGTAATTTAGGGGTTTTGTAACCAACGAGTTCGATTTTAGAAAGCATAAATAAAAGTGAAATTCTTCACTTTTATAGGGCTTCACATCAAGCCACTCCAGACATAACCACTTAGAACTCTAAAGGCAAAGAAAAAAAACAAACCACAGGAAATCACAAAAAAGGATTCCTTTTCATTACATCAGTCAAGTGCAAACACATCTAATAATGCTGAGCTACAGAAAAATGACAACAAATAACATAACATTCACTATTTTTCTCCCCCCCAAACCCTGTCAGAAAAAGACAATTCCATTTCACAGGCAGCTTTGCAAATACTATGGGAATAATATTTTACCTTTATAATACCATCTATCGCTAATCAAGATAGGGCTTGCTACAAGCATCAGTACTCTGCTATCAAATCGCATTAGTGACACATTTCACTGCGAAAGGCAATTCTTTTGCCTTTCCATACTGCATGATGATGCACCATTTCCTTTAAACACCACGACAGGCCCGAGACACAGCTGAGAAATACCAGCACTGACCCCAGGCACCCTGGGGGTCTCATTCACGGGAAGACCGAGTTCCCTCCGGATTTAGAAATGCGCCTCACAGCCCTCGGCGGCGAAGCCTCGACCTGTCATCCCTTACTTGGCGATGCTGTTAGTCAGCCCAGTTTGTCCACTCCAGCCCTGATTTCCCGTCTCCCACTCGTGTTTCCCCACTCAGCTCCTGGCACTCCACTGAAGCTCTATCCCTGCCTGGGGATCTCGAGGAATCCCTCCCCCCAGGCCTCCCCGCAACTTTCCCCCCCTCCTCAGGCCCAGCTCCCCAGCCCTCTCCCCTCACAACTCCTGCCCCCTTCCCACCGCTCTTACCTCCCGGCCCTACGAGTGACTCCTGCCGCCGGCCCCGCTCCCAGCCCGGCCGGGGAAGCCCCAGAGGCCCTGTCCCAAAGCAGGTACGGCGGGTGGGGATGGCGGCCCCGGACTCTGCCCCCCCCGCTCCGCAGCCAGCCCCCCTAGCACAACACCAGCAGCTGGGGATCACTATTTGGCAGCATGTCTTCCTCCTCCGACTCCCCCCGA
>VYZM01023718.1:48879-66276 GCA_013398915.1 Dromas ardeola
AAGCGGTGCGTGGGGGACGACGACACTACCTTCCCCCCCGTCCCTGTGGAGCCTTCCAGTCCTCGCCCGAGTCCTTTGGCGTCTCTCCCCCGCACGGCCCCTCCCACCTCACCTGCGATGGCCACCGCCGCCCGCTGTCCCCTTGCGCTCTCCTCACACTGCCCTAAACTGACACATCCGGGCTCCCCGCGAACCCCCGGCGGGGCGGGGCGGCGGCGACGCACTGCGCCTGCGCGGGGCGGGGCGCGGAGGAGGCGGGGCCGGGGGGAAAGGCGGGAAAGGCGTCGAGCGAGGCGGCGCGCGCCGCCGTCCATTTCCCCTCACAGCTCCGTGGGGAGCTGGGGCTCTGAGGGGTCGGTGCCCGTCCGCCTCTGAGGCCGCTTCTCCTGGTGGTGTGTGAAGGTGTAGGGCTTTATGTTAAATCTCTTCACCCAAGGAGGACGCGTTAAGGGAGATGGGAGGGTGTACGTTTTGCTTGGAGTTACAGCATGGCCTGGTTTCACCCTTCCTCCCCATTCCTCTGAGGGGTGGGTTTACTGTTGCGTAAGGAAAACACAAACGGTTCTTTCCCGCTTCTCTCACTTCAGGCTGGGTTGTGGGCCGCTTCAGTACGCGTGTCCACAGCGTGTGAGGAGAACAGCTCCCCACATGCTGCGCAATGAGGATTTCTTGCCAAGTTTGAGGCTGATTGGTGAGTTTTTCTCAAGGCGCGGTATTTGTTTTAACCTTTTGAGAATAGGATTATAAAGCAAATATATCTTATGCTTGTCATTCAGGGGTCTAGATCAAAAGCTTACGGGAGGCTTTTCAGTACCTACAAGGGGGTTACCTACCGAGGGTGCGGGGTCTGGAGCACAAGTCCTGTGAGGAGCGGCTGAGGGAGCGGGGGGTGTTCAGCCTGGAGAAGAGGAGGCTGAGGGGAGACCTTCTCGCTCTCTACAGCTCCCTGAAAGGAGGGGGTAGCCAGGGGGGTCGGTCTCTTCTCCCAAGGAACAAACAATGGGACAAGAGGAAAATGCCTCAGGTTGTGCCAGGGGAGGTTTAGGATGAGTATTAGGAAAAACTTCTTCACCGAAAGGGTTGTCAAACATTGGAGCAGGCTGCCTACGGAAGGGATGCAATCGCCATCCCTGGAGGTATTTAAAAGATGGGTAGGCGTGGTGCTGAGGGATGTTGTTTAGTGGTGGTTTTGGCAGTGTTGAGTTGATGGTTGGATTCAATGATCTTAAAGGTCCCTTCCAACCTAGATGATTCTATGATTCTATAAGCAAATGGAGCCAGGCACTTCATAGTGGTGCATGGCAGGAGGATGAGAAACAAAAGTAAAAATGAGATATTTAGCCTGGATATAAGAAATCTTTTCATCATGAGCATAGATGAGCATGTGGACAGGGTGACCTCGGAGACTAAATAAAGCCCTGAGTAACCTCGTCAGATCTCATAGGTGACCCTGCTTTGAGCAGGTTGGACCAGATGATGTCCTGAAGTCCCTTACGACCCAAATTATCCTGTGATCCCAAGATCTCATCTATGTATGGGTCTTCTCTTCTAATTTTTAATGGTTTGCAACCAGAAGAAGCAAAATTTTCATTGTTAGTACTCTTATTTAAATGTTTGTAGAGAAGTTTATCCAGAGCTAGCCTTTCTTTCCTGCCAGTTTCAGTCTCGTGTCATAGTGAATTAATACAATTACATGCAAACCACCCCAATAACCAAATTAGACAGGTTACATAATACATATCACAGCTATGCTTATTCAAACAAAAGATGCAAACTCTTTTTATCTCGTATCTCATTCTCTCAGATGCAAAATGCTGCTCCTCATAGCACAATTGGTCCTGTATACTGGGCTGCTACATTTGTCCACTACTGACTCAGAGAATATTGCGTTTTATTGCTAACGTTTTCTGCAGTGTCCTGGGTTTTCCTGGCACGTATCTCATCCAAGTCATGACCAATTCTTGGACCCTGCTTCGTTCCTTTATTTCACAAACTGCTGCCCATGGTGACAAAACAGCAGGTAATGCTGCATTGTAATGAAGAAATGCCGTAAAACTGCCTCTTGGGAAGCAGAGAATTGGTATTAGCATTCCTGTTCTGGCTACACGTTTTGCCTAGAAACTTATTTTCATACCCTATCCATTATCCTGGATTTTATATCCGCACTATAAACCGTGGATTTTTACTGATGTATTTATTCTCTTATAGTGAAGTACAAAAGGCAATTACAGCACCAGTTTTAGAGAAAACAAAGAGATTCCTCCCTCCCCTCCCTTAGAGCTCTAAGTCTGCGGAATTTTGATACCAGGTTTTTCTAGATAGAACAAATAGAAATGTCTCCTTTAAATTCAACACTGGCCACATGTCACTTAGCAGTAGGGAGGTCAACCTTTTCTGCAGTTTATGACGTTCTCCTGATAAAAATTCTCTTGTTCCCAGGAAGTGGAAAATTAAATTGGGTGTCTGTGAAAATGAAGATCGAATTTCACCTCTCCTCCATATGGAAAAGTTACTTGGGGTCAATCCTGCCCTCCTCGGTGGCAGATAGAAGTGAAATACTGTCATTTACTCTTCACAAACCCTACCACCTTCCGTCTTTCATACAATGCTGTAATAAAATTACCAGACAATTCCTAGGTGCACGTACTGCTTGAACCTTGAAAACTTGGCATGGGAATATGTTGATGTATGTGTGTTTTGACACTACTGTGCATGTGAGAGTACCAAATTCTCAAATGCATTCACTTTGGGTATAATTCTCAGTCTCATCTGAATGATACAAGACAGGTGGTTTTTTCTGCATGAAAAGAACCGGTAAATGCTAATGTACCTATAGGGTTGGAGGTGTTACTTTTGCGTGTATGTAAGCTTGATTTTTATGTGAAGCTGATTAAACTGATGTCCATGAAAGAGTTGTGTGCAAGAATTTTAAATAGCTCCTGCTTTTTAATATTCACTTCCTCTTTGGTTTTAATTATTTTGTTCCTATGTTTTCCCTTTCAATTTACTAAAAATCTAGAAATGTAATTAGAGAGAGGCTGAACTCCGAGAAAGCTGCCAGCGTTTCTACATCATGATTAAATATATCAGCCATCCCTTTAGTGAGAGACTGAAAAACAGGATTCTCATAATTATCTCCCTGTTATCCAGGAAAGAATCTGCAACACGTACGGATACAGAGTTATTGAAAATGCAGCACTAATTAAAATCTCATATAGGCTCCTGATGATTGGGAGAGTATGAAAACACAGTTATTTAATTATTTCCTGTATTTGCTATCTTTGTTACAAAAACAAACAAAGCCATTCTAAACAAAACGCATCTCCAGTCACTGGGGAGACTTAATGAGGCTTTCATATATGCAACAGTCACACAAACATTGCAAGTTGCTTGATTCACCTTTCCTTATACCAGTGAGACATCTATATAATTAATTTTCCATATGTAATGAAACAGGAATGCTGTGGTATATTCACAGACAGTAGTGGAATCGTTGCGTGGTTTGGGGATATGGTTAGTTTCGTTTGTTTTTAATTTAAGACATAAAAAGAATCTTCATATTACAGGTTTCATTGTGAAATAGTGATACTTGTGTCATAGGCAATTAAAAATCTAGTATCTAATAGGTTATCTGACAGTCTGACTTCTGCTAGGGTATCTCCATCCTCTTGAAAATGTCACGCTCTCACCTAGCCCGGTACAAAGTGTACGTTATTATTTATCTTGTCAAAGGAGTCTAAGCTTTGGCACTAGCAGAGCACACTAGAGGACAGTAAGTGCTGATACGGTTTGTGATGAAAGGAAAAGCTTCTGAGATACTGGCTTCTTTGAACCATGTAAGTCTGAGCGTCCTCCAGGGAAAGGAAACTGGTGAGCTTTTTCTTTTGCAACCCTTTTCCGCAAAATTTAATTTGCAACAGAATAGCAAGTGCTGAGAGGGATACTGAGTCCAGTATCCCCACTTTTCCTTCACCATAAAATAAGTAATCTTCCATGTTGCATGGAGTAGGAGGGTAAATTAAGTATTACCCATCTTTTAAAACTTTTAAAAACATAGAGATGTTAAGCAGCTTATTCATATTAAAAAAAAAAAAAAGGCAAAATTGGAAAACTGGTTGCTTCTGGTGTCAAAATTGGAAAACTGGTTGCTTCTGGTGTCAAAGCAGAGATGCAGGAGAGTCTAGGTGGGTTTTAGGCATCCAGATTCAAAACCATGACTGAAAGCAATTCTTTTTCAACAGATGTATAAAATTCCAGGTACCTAAATTTTTCAGGTACTGCCCTTTCTGACCTGAAAGTTCACTTAAGTGTTGCCAGTTTCTGGTTCCGCGTGTGCTCAAACCTGTCATTGCCTGAGCACTTAAGCAATTAGCTCCTACTTTCATTGCATTTGGATCCAGTAGCACTAGTGTCCCTTGGAGCATGAAAGGATAGATTTGCTCTAGCACAGCCACCACATACATACAGCGTTAAATTCAGTACAAAACACAGTAACAATCAGCACTTCTATGAGAAAGTGTCTGCTGGTAGCGGTGGGATAATCTCCTTTTTCACCTACAAACCATTCTCAGGTCTGAGTTTACTGCTATCCATATTTCTTGTCAGAATTTGCTTCCCTGACTTCAAAACACGGTAAGATAACAACTTAGTCATTGTTGCTGTGATTAAAAACTACTTTTATTTGTGAGAAAACAAACGTTGTTTAAAAAATCTTGACCTCCTTTGGAAAAACTCTGACTTGGAGATTTTAATTGCAGGGAATCTGTTCGTAGTGCTATTGGAAAAGTATCAAAGCTAATTTTTTAGAAGAGGAAATTATACTTTAAAATGCACTATTGTGAGAAAGTGACTCCCTAATGTCTTTTGAGTTGGTGCTTTGTTTCTCGTTAGAAGCATCTCCTGTCTTCCCTGATGAGCCTGCTCTTGTTTTCAGTGCTGGTTTGCTTTAAGATGCTTTTGATCCTGTATTCATTAAAACCTGATCCTGCTGCTTCCCACCAGCCCTAATGGTCTGTGAAATTATTTTCCTTTCTCCAAGACGCTGTTAACTCTGCTAGCACCTGCAGAGTAGAGGAGCTCAGAACATTGTCAAAAGTCCTCCGATTTATTCAAACCACCTTTTCTCCAAACAAGAATTAATCTTCAATGTTATCACAGCAGTCTTCCTTAGTGGAGAAGTGGGAACTGACTGCAACAGAGTCTGAAGGTTTTTATCACTGCTGTTTTTTTCCTCTTCTGCAGGTACAGAGAGATCATTGGACAAAAGACTCGAAAATCGAGGATAAGATTCGGTCTGTATACCAGAGCATGAAAGTATGAATGAGCATAAAGGGCTCAAACAGCTGCAAAAAAGAGGAAGTAAATCCAGTAAGAAAAAAAGTAGGGAACAATGAAGCAAAGTGATGGAGTAAAGGGAAAACATAAAACTGTATTTGCAGTCTGGACCTTGCAGGGAATAACAACAGTTACGGAAAAGGCAGGATTTTTAAGGTATCCACAAACTAAGAATTTTTCAATTATGCAGCATCAGGATTCATAACTACATGACAATTTAGTCTTGTTCTGTTTTTTAATGGTCATGAAAGACAGAAGAGCTCTCTAAATTTGTGCTTGTAACACAATGATAAAGATTAATATTGGCTGTCAACATGTACTTCACTGCACAAATTCTAGCAAGTATTGTGACTTAAATATTGCCACTCTAGAACATTCTTACAGTACCGAACAGCTTAATGTGGAGCTAATCAGTTCTTTATTTTTGCCTTCTCATTAGCAATGTCCTGCAATGACTATTATGGCATTAAGTTACTGCAACCAAAATGGCAGTAAGGAGCATTCAGATGTTTAATTTCATTTGAAGATGCACTCAGTTATTGCATAGAAAATTGTTTTCTAGAACACTGGTTCCAAAACCAAGCATTCAGAAGCCATGAAGACCAATCAAAAGTAAGGTTGTCCATGCAATATTTTGGTCCTGTTGTAGATATCTGTATGCTGTAGTCTTTAATTGCATGATCACATTATTTTTAACCTGATTTCCTAAGGAGACAAAGCGTATGTTGTCTGATGACCTATCCTCCTACCCCATCCCTCAATAACTTCTAATTCATCGGCATTTTCCAACCAAATTTGAAAAAAGAAGTAGGAGTCTCAAAGTTCATTGCATTCTACCGAAGTAGGTGTTGGATAGAGAAAAGGGACCTCCCCAAGTGCTCTAAGACATTACGCTACACTAGTTTAATGAACACTAGTGCATCTGCAGGGAGGAGAAACTGTGAATATGCTGACTATGGAGAAAGCTTAAATGGGAGTCACAATCAACCACAAACCTCAAATCTGTAGGGAACTACGTGTTGCTAACTCCAGCATTTACAGAACCTCTTTTTTTTCACTGGACTGTGCTATCCCTTTCTGTGACTGGTTAAGTTTATAAATGATTACATGAACTGTTGCCTCCTGTATGGGTTCCCATGCTTTATGTAACTCACACTTCCTAAAATATTTACTAACTGCAAAAATAATTAATTTCTTCCTGGGCATTTCCTCAATTACCAGATAATAGTGTCTTGCTGCTTAGAAATATTAATGAAGCTATGTTAACCAGTACCCCTGTGATTTTAAGCAATAAAACACTTTGTGCAATATAGACAGAGGGGAAAAGAGAATCTTAGAATTCATCAAAGCAGAGAAAATAAAGCTTATGTCAAAACTATGCGCTAGTTTAAAGTGCCCAACTTGATACATCTCGGGCCTTGTTATTCAGAGAAGTCGGTAATTGAGTTGTGCTTTGTGTGTTCAGATCCGAGTTTTACATCCCTCCAGGTGTGGCTGTGAACACTCCCCTTTTTGCAGATCTATCCCAGCTGTTCACACAAAAATAAAAACCTTAGTAATCATTGAAACACTTCAGGTTATGGGATTGCCACACAGGCCCTAAGGCAGGGTCAGAATCTGCTAATCCAAATTGGTGTTCTGTTTCTTCATGCCGAGACCAGGATTTTGTTTTTCCTGCCACATTCACTGTAAAACCAATTAACAAATTATAGCCCATCATGTTCACTGAATGAGATCTCTCAAGACCTTGGAAGAAAGTAACACTACAATTCTGAGAATAAACTAAATCAGAGCAGGCTGCTAATTTGACTGGAAAGCAGACTCAGCTCCTCAAAGCTGATAAGGAATAAGAGAGGCAGCCTTTGCCTGGAAAGCAGCTTGCATTGTTCTGAGAAGTGATTTTTAGAAGTTCAGCTAATGAATGTCAGGCAATCACGCTGCCAGAGGACGCAAACTCAACCGTCTACTTTTTCCACTACCACAGAAACTGGAGACAATGATCCCTGCTGTTTGAGCGCACTTGAGAGGACTGGGATTTTTACTGCCTTGTAAAGTTTAATTTTAAGTGGGAAATAGTCCTTTGGAGGACAGTTTTCTGCTGTCAATGGGAAGAGGCCATTACAGATGGGCCTGGTATGCCCTCTGTTCATGTTCCAGGGCTGCTGCAAGATTCCTTAGTGTTGTCTTTAAACGCTGCCTATCATAAAGGCGAAATTACAACATTTGATTAAAAAATGTGGGGTGCTAGTCCCACCTGCAGCAAAGCAAATCACTATGTACAAGGACCATAATGGAAATCTTTCCTTGCTGTCCCCAAAGTTATGTATGCCTATCAAAATACTTCACCGCTTCCCCGCTTTCTAGTTTCAGTCAAGCAAAAGACTTAGTCCCCATTCCAAGCGATGGAAGGTTTCCATGACTGACCTGGCTGAATTTTAACTTTAACAGATTCTTCAGCATCTGGTCTGTGCTAACAGAACTGCTCTTGGGAATGCCCAATGCTGCACACGTTTGTGCTGAAGACCCAGTAAAGAACCTGAAGATACTTCCAGGACCGTGTCGTGCCCCCCCAGTCCCGGTCTGGCGGTCTTTTTAGCAAAACGCTTCTACTGAATGAGTCACTATTTCAACAAGTACTGTGTGTGACAACCATGCTGTCTTCTGATTTAAAACAGGTTAATTGCTCATAAAAACTTTGGAAATAGGCTGTGAGCTTACCAAAGTAACTGAACTGTGATGATGAAAAAGGTATTAAAAGCGTTCAGGATCCCATATGTGCATAAATATACAAAACGAATGAAAATGACATTGCACGCACTGCAGAAAAGCATAGCAAGAGAAAGGAAAAAAAGCCGTATGACCATTTTTGCTGATTTAATTCTGAAGCCTTAAATGCACTTTTCATCTTAAGGTTTTAAATATGTTAGGGAAAAAAATTAAACACCACGTTCCAGCTGTCTCAGTTTCCATTTGAGGAAATTACTGGTTTTCCTGTTCTTTAGATGCACCCCTGGCTCGCTGTTGCTGAAACTCTGTTAGTTACGAACTGTAAATCTAAGTGTTTATTGTAAGAGTATATATTTCAAATGCATATCCCATCCCTATCAGCCTTACAAACTTCTTCCTACTAGTCAGCATAAACTTACTATGTGCTAAAGTGGGACTCTCAAGCTAGCATGTATTTTCCCCGGCGGGTGCTATTTTGAGTCTCATGTGCTTTTCAGTCCGTGAAATCTGACAGGAATTCCCCTTTCCTTTGCAAGAACGCGTGGAATCCTGCAGGATAAGCTGACATAATCACCGACTCTTAACGGAGTGGCACAGCATAAATCCTAATTGTTCTTGAATGGGGTTGGTTTTTTGAGTGGTATCTTCAAGATTGGCAATTCATTGATTTCAAAACAGTAATGGTAACTTCCTTATCCCTTAAACTGTTGTCATTTGAGCATGAATCTTTACTATCCTGTCACCAGAAAATTATCAGTGTTATACAATTATATCCACCTCTATAAAGTGTATGCATACAAGTATCATCTACCTTATTCTATGTGCTCTCTAAACATTCGGGTTTTTTTAAACATCTGCTGATGGAGTTGCAGAAGAAGCTCGTAAAAACAAGGAAGATGAAAGGAAAAGGAACGCAGCTGCCAAGTTTCCCCCCCTGCGGATGCCATGTCTCGGTTAGCTATAAAATAAAACTTCACCTTTCTTAGCTGATACATCAACGAGTTCCTCCTGCAGGGACAACAGGCACAAACACTGCAGCAACGTAACCTGCTGTTTATCCTCAGTACGTGCGTGACTCTTCTCATCTCCCTGGAACCGCCAAGAACTGACAAGGTACCTAAGAGAATTCTGGCAGAAATGTTTTCAAAACCACCGACTGCGATGGCAATGGCTGCTGCAGTGCAGGAAGCCAGCTGTTTGTGCTACAAGAGGACACGCAGGTGCGCATGTACTTCATTATACTCATGCTATTTGTAATGAAGGCCATTCTGCAGAAGAGAAGGTGATTGTCTTAAAGCTTCTAACGACTTAGCTTCAATGTAGTCCCTGCTGATGGTCAAAAAGAATCAAGCAGAATAAAACTCGAGGAAGACCTTGCTTTCCACCTTATGTTTTTACTGTAAGCACAAAGACTCTAGAAGTACACTTATATCGCTAATTAAACAGCAACAGCCTTTTTGTTGTTTTTTTTTTTTCCTTGTATTTTCTGAAAATTATTGAAATAAGAGTTCCCCCTGCTGGTAACTGTCCGAGTCATAAATGGACTCGGGGTTGGGACTCTGGAGCCTACAAGAAGAAGAGGAGAAAATGGAATCTCTTCATAACTTCTCAGTCTGACCTTCATGTTTTGCACTTGCAGGGCTTTGTCTAAGGCACTTAATCAATTAGTCTCCTACTCAACTGATTTCCCTCCCTCTTCTACTCGGAGAAAGACCAGTCTCACCTGCTAAGGAGGGTGCAAACCACAACCACTACTTCCTTGGCAGGTCAGCCCAAACTCAAACATTACACAGCGAGTGTTCAAAGCGCTGACCATCCTGGCCGCAAAGGGTGATTTTTTTTTTTTTTTTTTTAACACTTTACAAGAACTTTTGATTTTGGAAAATATGTCAGTCTCACAAAACGATTGCTTGCTTACAGCTGGGGAAATAAAGACAGATCAAACACACAGGACTAAAAAGAACAAGGTAGTCTTTTTTATTTAACTAGGTTTGCACCCTTCTAATAAACTGGAGAATGGCTAAAAAAGCAGAGACAAACTAAGTCATAGCAGAACTGGCGATGCCCAGACTGTTGGCAAAGAACCTGGGCACTGTGCTTTAATTCCGTGAAACCTCTAAACTGCTTGAAGGTGCACATGCTGCCACAGAACACTTCCTTCGTTGAATACGCAAAATATAACTTGCCAGCAGTAGCTACAGATCCCTTTGCACAGCCAGACCCTAGATGTGAAGCAGTATCTAGATCAACTAGAGTAAGTTCTGTCAAACACTTCGTACATGACTTATCTCTTACTTGAAGACAGAAAGGCTTTCCTGACACTTCACCAGAATTTCAAGCATTGCCTCTGAAGACACTCGCACCATTTATCAAAAAAAAAAGAACAAAGCCAAAAAACCATTAAACATAATTATCCCTCTGCAAAAGGTGCCTCGAAGAGGAGCTACCATTTCTACTAGTAAGAAGTAACACAGAGGATGAAAACCTTACTGGATCCTACCCCAGTTCCTTTGGAGTTTACCTGTCTTTATTTAAAGAGACAGCTGAACTGCAGCAGGAACATCTCCCGAAGCCACCAGGCAGGCTTCCCAAAACGTGGTAGCCAGTCTGTCCCCGGGGAGAGGTCTTAACAGCAATCCTCCGGGCAGCTCAAAGCTGGGGACCTGGTTTGCGGCAGTGTTGTTAAAACCATCCGAGAAGAAAAGCCAGTGCTGATTTGAAAATAGCTTCTTGAATTGCTTTTGTAGCCTCCTCTGGGATCTCGCAGTACGTGAGGTCTGGAGAGAAGACAGCAAGCTGTCCAAGGAAATCCAAAGGATTCAGACACAAGGTAGGTACAAGAGCAGCCTTTGTTTTAAGAATTTCTTATTGACCAAGAGCCAGAGGTGCAGCACGAACCAAGCTGAAGGAATAGGCTTGAGAGCTAAAGTGGGTCAAGGGAGCCTGCAGCAATCAGGAGAGAGAAAATCTCCTTTATTTTCTTTCTTCTTGGCAGGCTGATCTTTAAATCTGTGCTCTGAATACAGACAAGTTGAAGATGTTGGTAAAGACGGATCTTGGCTTAGAAACCAGACCCTAGGAAGCTTCTGCTGGTCGTCTGGGCTGCTGCAGGGTGGGGAAGGCGGCAGACTGGTGGTTTCGAGCAAGAGTTCCCTTGAAACCATGTTGGCGTCTTTTCAATGGTTACAGAAAAAATTAACAAAGTCTTTTGTTTTTTGGTTGGTTCTTTTTGGTTGTTTTGGTTTTTTTTTTTGTCTTTTTTTAAAGACACTGTCTCCCCTAGAGCTACACCTAGACTTGGGTCAAACGGGGGAGAAGAGTTCAGGAAGAACACCTAGACAGAAGAGACAATTTGGCTTGAGGTGCTGTAAATAAAAAGGAGGTCGCTGATAACAGCCTGGCAGCACAGTGGAGAAAGGCTGCTGCTATCTCACTCCATTTCTGATCATACGCTTTCTCAAGAGCTTTCGTCAATATAGAATTATTGCTAATAAGCAATTCTGCTTCTGTGGAATCAAAATAAGAGTGATTTCCCTTTGATTTGTAGCACGCGCTCTAGAATAGAACAGTGGTTTGTAACAGCAATGACTCAAGTATTCTTAACAGGTGACATGTTTGAACAGAAATTCCAAGATTATCGTGAGGAAGTGGATGGTTGAGGGAGTGATTTATTTTTCAGGTGCTGGTATTTGCACAGCAACAGGGAGCTGGGTCTCTTCCTATATTAGATTACTGATTTAATAGAAGGGAGAACAAGTCTGCAAAACTAACAGAATTGAGAGCTCGTAGAATCTTTTTGCCGCTTTTGGTTGCTGATTTTGAGAATTGGTTAAATTTAAGGTAGTGCTAAGAGACAGCGGAGTGCAAGCCCTATAAACACAGAGAAGAGATAGTTTTATGATTAAATCCCACAAAAGATAATTAATTCTTATCTCTGCCACAGCGTTCATGAACAGGTCGTGCAATTTCTCCACTCCCTTTTATAAAATGGAAATAGCATTCATTACCTTAGAGATACTGGGAAGGATAACTGTCTTCGGGGAAGCCAGAATCTCCGCACAGTAACAGATGCCAGCACATGATGTTCACCAGGCAGGATCCATGGAGTTAAGTCACAGAAGTTTTTTACTTCAGGATTCTCTACTCCATGTTTGTTTGCTACTTATCACTTGACCTTTAGGACAATGTAAGTTAGCAAAGAGGTGAAGGCGACAGAGGAAAACCCTTTCAAAGCCTCGGGTTTATATTGGCAAGAAACATGTCGTTCGCGTAGAACTGTAGGCTAGTAAGACAGATGAAATGAAAACCAAATTTGAGGCCAAAAAAAGTTGTAAGAAACACTGGAGGTGTGGGGGGAGCGGGGGACAGAAAGAGAGACTTACAACAGCCGCTCAGGAAAGAGATCAAGATCCCATCTGGAGGGGCAAAAGGCCAAAGCCCCAGAACAGATGGAAACCAAGTGACAGCTGGTAGAAACATGCTTTCATGTGTGAAGTTTGCTCTTTGGAGAATTTTGCTCTCCAATTCTGAAGGCATCATTATGATAATAACTCCTCCCTGTACAACACTGGGGAGCTAGCCTGTGCTCAGGAGCGTGTGTTCGAAAGCTCACCGTGATGGTGATTAATTAACAAGGGCCCTTTCAACGTTTAGAAGTCGTTGTCACACAACCTTGGCAGGGTTTTAGCAGCGGAGGGTCCTGTTCCTTCATCAGCCGGAGGGGGATGAAAGGAATTAATTCGGGCCCCACTGGTTAAACAGGTTTCCTGTAAACTTTTACATATGCCAAGAGCTGCTTCTGTTTTAGAAGGGCTCGGATGAAGGATATCATGCATCCCAATGTTTACACGTGTTATCCTAATGGAAGAATGTCCGACTAGCTGCTCCACCAACTCAGTTATGGAAAAAATCATGCAATCAATCAGAAGAGGGGGCTGTCTTCAACACAGGCATTTAATCCAGGGATCTTTCTGGGCTGCACCAAAGAACGAACATCATTCTAAGACTAGCCCTCTCCTGGGCGAGAGGTGTGCTGTTTCTGCCCAAGATCAGCCAACAATACCAAAATTAAAGTTCTGGAAAAGTGGCCATTGTCTCTTTTCCTTTAATAAAGCTACGAAGGTTTTTTTCCTATTAAGGCAAGAATTTCATCCTCCTGCTAGGATCTAGTAATGCAGCTTTGATTACAGAAAACAAAACAACACAAAAAAAGCTTAATTACAGTTAAAACTAAAGTATTACAATTTTAAGACAGTTTAGAATTAAAAAATAAAAAAAAATTCCAAACACTCCCCTTCTGATTACCTATCCTGAGTCCAGTTTCATAACAGATTTTGAGGTACAAGACAATAAATTAAAAGTTCATCCCAACTGCTGAGATCAACCATTTCCTCAATGCGATGTCTTCTTTACTACCTTTCCAAATTTGGCATCGAGTCCAAGGCCTGCAATGAGATAAAATAATCCGCGTGAAGAAATTCTCTGTGCGCATTCTTCAAACAAGCAGAACACGAGAACTTTGTGAAAGATCAGCTTAACAGCACTAACTTACTAAGGGTCACTCGGAGGCAGTGACTTGCCCAGCGTCGGGGACAAAAAAAAGACCTAATAGATCTGCTAGGATTTAGGTTGCTATTTTCCTGCGCTGGTGAGGCAAACACACTCTTCCATCAAGAGTGTTGTAATACAGTTAGATTTATTTGACCAGCGTCTTTTGTTAGCTCTGCCCTCGCCATACATCATCTCAGTTGAAGTTAACAGGGGAAAGACCTCAGGTGTTTCCTTCCCAGACTTACCCAAGAACACCAGGACCGTCCCCACCCACTGCGTCGCACTGATGGGATTGGCAAATAGAATGACCGATGCTAAAATGGTGAAGAATTTGCGGGTTGTGGTGATGATGGAACAAGTCAGAGGTCCGAAGTATACCACGGTCATGAAAATAAAACTCTGTAAAAAACAAACAGACGCCTTTTGTCACTCTGACTGGGAAAACTACAACACGGATCACGTTTTCAGATGAAACGCCATCGAGCCAGAGACGAAAGAATCTTATTTCAAATCCTTATTATTTGCATACAAACGTAGTTTTACTCTGAAGGTAGCCTGGACGGAAAGCAAGCACCAACCGCAGCGACGGAAAGTGAGGCAACGTTACTTTGGCATCTCCCAACTGTGCAAACAAATCCCAGCAGAGACCGCAGAACAAGGGGAGCGTGTTTACCTGACCCAGCGCACTTGTCAGGCCGAACAGTAGGATATTGTAAATGATGCTGGGGTAGCGTTCCGTAAAACTCAAGAACTCCCAGAGCTCTCCAGTGAACAATATCCCTGGAAGAAAGATCAAGATGAGAAGCGTGAATTATGAGCCCAGAGGCAGCCCGAGTAGCTGCTGCCTACGTGGTGTAATTTCAGTTTATGCTCATAACCCAACAGGAGCTACTAGAAGCAAAGACTGAATTCCACACAGTGGAAAGCAAAGAGAACAGGAGAAAAAGTGACCAACCTGCGCAGTTAATTAATGAAAGAAGCAATCATGAACTGCAGATCCAGTTCTGACACAACGGTCCCTAGCAATTAATGAGAAGCGCTGCTCCCTAACTGAAGCGGAGAGCTACACCCATACGGTTTGCAGAGCCCGCGCGGGGAGCCCTGTCCCGGGGTGAACACGGGTGGGCAGCCCCGCTCTGCGTGACGCGCTGTGCTCTGGTGGGCCTGAGGAGAGCTACACCGAGAACCCCCACTTTATACACAACCGACCAAAAAAAAAAAAAAAACACCAAACCAAAACATGAAGTTTTTCGCAAAAGGCATTCGAGGCCCTTTTTTGGAGCTTGACAGGAGGTCTCTTCCCACGGGGAGAGCCGGGGCAGTGGCTGTGGTTTGCGCAGGGAGCTCCTTACCAGCCCCCAGGAATAAGGTGGACCATAGATTAACGTTCAGCATCATGTGGTTGGAACCCGTCTGGTAGTGAGCTCTCATGTGGTCCTGTGAGACACCAGTCAGCCCATCCAAGGTCAGTGACAGCAGCTAGGAAAAGAAGAGACAGAGGTAAGAGACAGCAAAGAAAACCTTCATTCTTCATTTCTTCTCTATGGGGAAAACCTTGAGCGCTCTCCCCCTTTTTTTACATCCCAATCACCTATTAAGTGGCAATTATGTGGCCTCAAAACACACGCTAAGAGGGATGCGTGCGTAGTCACGCGCTGATCTCGCGCCACAGCTTGAGAGCGCACCCTCGAACCCAGGTGCTCTCCTATGGAAGCGTTTCCACGCCAGCAGCAGGGCACGCTCGAGGTACAAAGGACACGGCCTTATCTGAGTGGTAACTGCTCGTTCCAGCTCAGCCCTGCCAGGGTTATTTCTGCGTTGGCAGCACTCACCAGAAGGAGCTCTCCATAGCCAAAGACGTGGTCATCGCTCCCGGCCGCCTTCTTCGGTTTGTACAGAAACAGGGCCACGCCTGCGACTATCAAGAGGACGCAGAGATACTTGGCCGGGGGATACTTCTTCCGCAGCAGAGTCACTCCTAAAAGCATGACTGGAAAGAAGCAACATCACAAACCGCTCCCAAAGGCTCTTGTGGGATTTTAACTTGGCCCAACAGAAAAAGATACACCATTTGCTCTTCCTGTGACAGAGCGGACAGAAGGGGAGAGGCACCGTTCTGACAGCTGAGGTCCTCCTTGAGGGCACGAGAAATCCACATAGATATACAAGAAGAAATGTGAAATTTGCTTACCTGGGATGGGTTTACAAGATTTGCCGAGGACCTAGAAAGGAAAGACTGTATTAACTATTTGCATACCACCACCTGCCCGCAACGAGAGGGATCATGGCAATACAAGGGTGACCGTACGGGATCAGACCACCCTGATGGACCCCTCCAATAAAACATACCAGATACTTCAAAAACAGAAGATAAAAAGCCCCACCACAGGGCAACCGCTGAATTAACGGTGAAGGTTTCACAGCTAAGCTCAAGCCCTCCAACAACTCCCAATTAGGAAATTCCCGTAACTTCTAGGGATCGCTATTCCCTTTCCGGAACAGTCTGAGCTCTTTTAGCCCCTCTCTACACTCCCAGCGCTGACTGAAACCCAGTGATACAGCCCCAGAATTGCAGCTATGGGAAAATAAGCGTCAAAATTAGTTTCCCTCTGTGTCATTTCACCAGGTGGCTCTTCCACAGCATCAGCTGTGGGCACCCCGAGTACGAGGGGGTAACGGAGCGCAATGCTGTCCCCGAAGGCCACCTCCCCTGGCACCCCCCGCTCCACCTGAGTCGGGTAGCTGACGAACTGCAGCGCCGAGTTGCTGGAGACCATCGCGCCCAGATAGGAGAGCGAGCAGGCGGCGTAGAGCCAGCTCCGCGTGCGATCCGCTTTGACGGCATCGAAAAAATGGATCACTGGAAGGAAGACAAAGAGGAGGAAAGTCAGGAGAGCTACGAACTGCTGCCACCATCGTGAGGCACCTTAGCAAAGTGGGATCGAGGGCAAGTTTGCCATCAACGCCAAGCTGCGTGGAGGGGCTGACACCCTGCAGGGGAAGGATGCCATCCAGAGGGACCTGGGCAGGCTGGAGAGGTGGGCCCGTGCCAACCTCGTAAAGTTCAACAAAGCCAAGTACAAGGTCCTGCGCCTGGGTCATGGCAATCGCAGGCACAAATCCAGGCTGGGGGGAGAATGGCTGGAGAGCAGCCCTGAGGAGAAGGACTTGGGGGTGCTTGTGGAGGAGAAGCTCAACGTGACCCAGCAACGTGCGCTGGCAGCCCAGAAACCACCTGCACCCTGGGCTGCGTCCCCAGCAGCGTGGGCAGCAGGGCGAGGGGGGGGATTCCGCCCCTCTGCTCCGCTCTGTGAGACCCCCCTGCAGTGCTGCCTCCAGCGCTGGGGCACCAACAGCAGAAGGACACGGAGCTGTTGGAGCGGGGCCAGAGGAGGCCCCGGAGATGCTGGGAGGGCTGGAGCCCCTCTGCTGTGAGGACAGGCTGAGAGAGCTGGGGGGGTTCAGCCTGGAGAAGAGAAGGCTCCGGGGAGACCTTGGAGCCCCTTCCAGTCCCTCAAGGGGCTCCAGGAAACACGGGGAGGGACTCTGGGTCAGGGAGGGGAGCCGTGGGACCAGGGGGAAGGGTTTTAAACTGAAACAGGGGAGATTGAGATGAGATCTGAGGCAGAAATTCTTGGCTGTGAGGGCGGTGAGCCCCTGGCCCAGGTTGCCCAGAGAAGCTGTGGCTGCCCCATCCCTGGAGGGGTTCAAGGCCAGGTTGGACGGGGCTTGGAGCCACCTGGTTGCTCAAAGGGCAGGGCCATGGAACTGGATGATTTTTAAGGT
>VYZM01023720.1:22995-33676 GCA_013398915.1 Dromas ardeola
CTCCGAAGCCACATGGGAAGCGTGGTCAGGGCTCCCGCAGCCGCCAGTACCGTCCTCTTTCCCCCAGGGCAGGAATCCCTGCCTGTCCCGCCTGCCTGTCCTGCCCGCACACCAGTGAGGTTTTCCTGGGGTCTAATGGGCTGAAAACCCACGGGATTTGGTTTCTGCTCAGCCCACGGGAGAGAGGCAGTCCCTTGGCAGGAGGTTGTCCCTGAGTGATGGTTTATTACTGCTCTGCCAAGGGGATGCTCTTTTTCCGGAGTATGTTTTGTTCCGAATAAATGCAACGGGTACAAGTGAGAACAAAAATATTTGATTTTTTTGCTGTAATCCGTCTCTGCCCGTCACCTCCCTCTGGCGCAGCAAGGCTGCCCACCTAGCTGGCGCTGGGTTTGCTTATGTGTAGATTGTGTGATTACACGGAAGTTTGTTTATTTATTCTTTATGCACTCCCCTCCCTAAAAAAAAAAAAAAAATAAAGCCCCAAACCCAAGCCTTAAACTGGAAGTTACTCAAGGAGGTGGCATTGGCAACTGCAGCACGCCTGGCCCCCCCAAACACAAGTGGAAATTCAGAGATTCAGTGAGTAACGTTGGACGTCGTTTTCCCTGACTGCAAGGGGAGCGATGCTGATTCCTCCCCACGGAGGCCTGGGCTGATGGCTGGACCCTTTAGCGAGATCCTTTATATCTTCCTGCTGACGAGTTCACTGGGACGGTGTTTTACGGCCGCTCCGAGACGTGAGTCGTGCCTGTGGGACGTCCATTGCGAGGAGGGGAAGGGGCCGGGCTGTGCACGTGTTTTGGGATGGGAAGGAGCAGAACCGGCTCCAAGGAGCTGCTTTCTCTGATCCGTGGGGGTTTTCACCATCAGGAAAAGGTTCCTGGAGGGACAAGGGACATCTGCATGGGGAGGGCTGGGGCTGCACCCCACCTCTGCACCCCACGTCTCTGCTCCAATCTCTCCGTGTGAATCTCTCCAGCATTGAGAGCTGGTTTTCCAGTGCCGGATTTGGTCTGAGCCTGTCCCATCCCAAGTACTCCTGTTTCGATGGGGTTTGTTTGTTTGTTTTCTTGCTTTTCGCTCTATTTCTGCTCCGTAGAAAACCCACTTTCTCTTCCTGAGGCCGCGGCGTTGCCACCCTGCGCGCTCAGCCACCCAGGGTGGCCTTAAACAAGAAAAAAAAAAAAAAATCACCCAGCAAAATAAGTAAAATAAGCAGTGGCTGTTCTGCTGAGCACGGCTGAGGCTTTTCCCTTCCGTTTTTCCACTCTTTGCCCACAACCACAAGGCCAGAAACTGGCTCTCCTTTCTGAACCGCCGTGAAGATGCTCAGGTGATGCTCTGCGGCGCCGGGTTGCAGCGTCTCTGCTTGGCACGACGCAAACCCACCGCTGCCGGCGCTGCTTCGCTCCCGCAAATAATAATTAGAGCGACGAGCGCGTCCCCCGCGCCGCGGCATCCAGGTGGGAGAGGTGGAAAATGGCCCTCGGCAAGTTGGGTTTTTTTTGGGGGGAGGGTTTTGAAGCGGCGGCTGACGGCAGCATTCAGGCCAGGTGTTAGACGCTGTTGCTGCGTTTCGGCCGAGAATATCCTCTGCGGTTTGTTTGAGGGCGGAGGGATGCAAACGAGCTCTTGCTTTAGTTTGTTTATTTGTTTAGAGCCACGGCCTGTCTTTCTCTGGCTTCTAATTTGGACTCGTCCGAGCAGCCTCATTTGTTTAGGCGGCCTATCTGTACCAGATTTTTGAAATCTTTCAAAAAGATTTTGAAAAAAAAAAAATAAATCTTTTTCTGGGACATTTTTCCTAGGCTCTGAGACCACCCGGTGAAGCAGTTGGCTACTGCGGGCTCAGTGCCGGGCAAGTGCCAGCCAGGGAGGGGCACAGGCTGTGGCACCCAGGCAGCTCCCCCCAGCACCTATCTGGGGCAGTGGGGACTGGAGCATCATTAAGACACCTCGTTAGTCACAGCCAAGGTCCCCAAAGCAGCCCCTATTGACCACCCCGTGTCCCTCTAACCTTGTCCTATGGGACCGCCAAACCATGACATCCACAGGTGCCACCCCGAAGCCTTTCCCAGCGCTGATGTGCTGGTGGTAACGTCAGGGAGGGGTTTTCTGTCCAACACGAGTAAGCGATGGTGATGCTCAGCTCAGGCTCCCTGTAGGAGAGCGCTCCTCCGCCGCGAGGCCTCGGAAGCATCACCTTGATTTCATTGCAAAAATCCCCGCGTTGAGTCGGGGGAGAGGGGAGAAAGCTCTGGTTTTCTGTTTTCTTAATAGTTTGTTTGTACATTCGATGAAAATGGCTGTGTCATTAGAAACCACAGGTTCCCCACCGTTGACATCCCCATTAATGAAGAAATCATTTCTATTTGCAGGTCAAGAGCTGTGGTTTGCAACCAGTTACGCTAATGAAGGCTGTGGCGTGCCCAGCCTCATCTGGCTCCGCGCCAGCACCCGTGGAGAATCTGACCCACGCCACCGAGTGCTTTCCCCAATTAAACGGCGCGGCGGCGGGACCGGCGCTTCCCCGTTACCTCCCGGCAGGAAGGCTGTAGGTCACAGCCTGGTTTCTCCCGACATCCGAGGCTCCCGATACATCCCGAGCCACGTGGCCGGGTGGGATGGTTTCGTGGCCGGTGGCTGGCAGGGAGCAGCCGTCCCCATCCTGGCCTTGGTCCTCGGCGTGTCACCAATGGAAGGAGCTGCTGGGTAGGTTGAACCAAGGAAATGGTGAAGTGATGCTGCAAAATGGGCTTTTGGAGGGCTTCCCCCGGGGTTTGACGGCTGGGAGGGGGATGGAGGGGAGTGTGGCTGGTGCTGCGCAGCCCCCGGCCCTGCGGCAGTTCCCCTCATCCCCCGGGATGAGGGATCATGGCAGGGATCTGCCATGGCCCTGGCACTGCTCTTGCTACCGCCTGCGTGGCAGAGTGCTCTGCCTGCAGGGACACCCATGCTGGCCGTGGCCCTGGGTGTTCCTCAACATCTGGGCTCGGCGAGAGGCTTCCTTTAAACCATCCCCTCCACCCTGTGCATGCTGGTGGCACGGGGAGACATCCATCCATCCATCCATCCATCCATCCATCCATCCATCCATCCTCCAGGTAGCAATGGAAGTCAGACTGGTCCCAGCGATTTTAAAACTTCGTTTCAGTCCTCTGAGGACCTCGGCACCTCTCATTTCTCCTTCGCTGCTCCAGGCACGCTCGGAGGTGGAGCGGAGCGAGCTGGGACAGGTTTGCTTCCGCGGGGTCCAGCAGCCTTCAGCCCCCTGGCAGGCAGCCGTGGGGTGGCATTTCCCCAAACCTCGGGTACCCCCACGGGCTGCGACCGAAGCCCTGGGCTTCAGGGTCTTAATATTTAAGATTAAACACCTGTCGCCCGTTAGTGACCAGCCGTGGGGTGTCCTGCGGGGACACGCGTGGGGACGGGGATGGCCGGGGAAGGGGCAGCTCCTTACGTGAGTGATGTCCCCTCTGAGCCTAGGGATGCTGAGACCCGCCAGAGCCCGGCTCCTCCCGACCCCCCCGGCCCCCCAAGCACTGCGTTTCCTCGGGCAGAAGCGGAGCAAAGTCTCAGTCACATCGATGCATTTCTTCTCCCGGTGAGTAATTTGGGGCAGATCATCGGCCCCTGATGGGAAAGTTTCTTCTGACGGTGGGTGGCACTGGGGGGGATGGCTGGAGAAATCGTCGGGGGAGGCAACAGTTTTTTGTCTTATATCAGAGAATATAATTATGGATTTTCCACCCCTGTTTCTTAAAACAAAGGAGGAATGTGCAGTTATGTGATCACAGTTTGCTGCAGTGAATTATTTAGTCAATCTGTCCCGGAGCATGTTGTTGAGGCTAATGTTGCTTGTACTAATGTAGGAAATCATTAAAGATCAATAAAGAAATCATTAGCAGTGTGACGCCCTTACCGAACCGCCTGAGCTACAGATATACCACTTAATCCGGCCATAAAAACGGCACCATGAGCTCATTTTAATGGGTGTCAGCAAGATTGATTGGCTGGGGGCAAAGGTTATAACAGCAATTTGGGAGCAGGACCGCTAATGCACTTGTAACTCTTTGGTACACTTTAATGCAAGTTAAACAGAAAATGCCCCAGAAACCGCATAGAGTCCTCTTGCGCAGACGGTTTAAAAGACTTTCAATGTAATGCAAGATTTAGGAATAGAAATAGCACGATAGAGCGGATGGATTTTACTTAGTTAAAGCAAAACAAGCCGTAACGCCACTCAATGGAGACGACTGCAGGCAGCCTCTAGCGCGGCTGGAACCGCTGGGGACACGGGGACGGGGTTCGGGTTCAGTCCCTGGTTTGGTCACCCCTTTCCCGGCTGCGATGGGGCTTTGCTTGGTTCACCTGCTGCTTTGCAGGGACGTTGTGGGGCGTTCAGCTCCACTTGCCTTAAAGGCATTTGCTTTTTTGCAAGTGCTGTGGGCACCCAGGAGATGCCCCGATTTTTGGTGTGCTTTCATGAGTTTTGCCGTTTCCCGGATGTGTGTCAGGCTGTGGGATGCCCTTGGGCAATTCCCTGCCAGCGCCTCAGTTTCCCCATCTGTGAAATGGGCTCAGTGACACTCCGCGGTGGGTTACGCTAGTGAGCGGTGTCACCAGCAGGTGACTTCCCAGCACTGGGGAACAGAGCTGGACGTCCTCCAGGCGCTGATGCTCCCCTGGCAGCGAGGTGTGTCCTGCGCAGGGCTGTCTCCCTCTTCTCAACCCTGAAGAAATACCAAAGACTCAGGAAGAGCCGTATTTACATAAGGAGGCCACATCTCCCTACAATCCTGACGAAGGGCATTGGATTAAGCAGACAAATCCCAATACCGAGGAGGGGAAATTGTGGTGGTACCAGCAGCACACTAAAGCAATTAGTGGGCAGTGTTGCTGGGTTCCACCGTTAAATTCTGTGGTCACTCACATTTAATGAAACCCCATCCCAACGAAGACACATCAGCTGTGACCTCCTCATACTTCACGTTGGCCACAGGCGCACCACAGTGGTATCAAGAGTGATTCGAGGCATTAAGGAAAATTACTTATTGCAAGAGGGAGCGCCTAATGAAAAAGCACAACCCAACTGACCCAACTTAGCGAGGCTGAAATAATGGGAGTGTGGTTTTTTTCTTTCCTTGCTCGTCAGGTTTAAATTGCTGGCGTTGGATGTGTAGGGGTAAAGTCTTCTCTTAATTAGTCTTTTCATTAGAGGTTTCTTCCTTTGGGGTGAGCGGCTGCTTTGGGAGGTTTTGGCCCCGTCTGGGATGCATTGGGACAAGTTTGGGTTTGGTCTGGGTTTGTTTCCGTGCCATGGTGAGCGCTCACGTGCTGCAGCTCGGTTTCCATCAGGGAGGCGTTCGTTCCCTTCCCTGCCCTAAAACCCGTCACGAAAACCCCTCCGTTCTCATATATCCTCTTTCTCGACAAGACTGAAGTATCGAAGCTGCGTAACAAATTGAGCATCAATTTGCACTTAATTCACTCAGCTGAAATTTATGGGATCATTCCCAGGCAAGAGAAATCTCAGCCTGTTGCCCATCCAAATTCCCCTTCCTTCTTCTTAATTTCTGCCACTCTGGAACACGCTGGGACCATCCCTGTGGCCTTTGCTCCTCGGGAAGGGTCTTGGGTTCGCAAATGCTGGTCCAGATGCAACTTTCAGCCCAAAATCTGAGCCTGGGTGGGTCCTTTCCAGGACACCATGGACCCACGCCAAGGGAAATGTCGTGTTTCGCGCGGGGCTGCCTTCCCCCTTGGCAGCATCCCTGGGACGGGTACAAGCACCGAGTTACTTCTGGGGCAAAATAACAGCGTACGGGCTTGGCAAAATCTGGAGCGGAGAGGACAAGCCGTCGGCTCATCCATAAAGTTTGTCTTTTTGTGGTGGGGCAGAGAAGGCTGGTCTTCTCCTGGAAAAAATCCTTCCAATTCGATCAGAAATGAGACATTTCTTTTGGGTTAAAAGCAAGCAAAACCGCCAGGCTGCTCCGGACCGTGGGGCTGCTGTGAAATGGCTGCGTTACGGAGACGGGTGATGCCGGAGAGCGGCTGCTCCGGGGGGTTCCTCCGTGAAGACCCCGGGCACGGCGGGGAGGAAGGCTGGGGCTTTGCTCCGTGCTGTCCCACCGCTCGCTGCCACGGTGCCCGGCGGGGATGCTGCCGCTGAGCTCATGGCCGTGGTCTTCGGAGAAATATGTGGGTGTTGCATCTTCCCTGCCCGGAGACCCCCTGGCTGGTGAGGAAGAGCTGGAAAAACTGGAGAATTGGTCAAATCACACAGTAGCCAAAACCGCGGGAAGGTGTTTTTGGCAGCACGGCACACGGCGCTTACAGGAGCCTTCCCCCATCCCTTCCACCTGGTCGGTGAGTACCGCCACTCTTTGCCATGCCGTATTTTAAAGCATTAAACATTTAATTATAAATGGCATAATAATCCATGGCTAATGAAGTACAGAGCCCCGCGGATGCAGCGGATGCAGCTTGCATTAGCTGCCACTCGCTCCTGACGACTTAATAAAACACTCGTTATCCCCTGCCAGCCAGGAGAAAGGTTAGATCCCTGTTTAATAAGTAATTTCTAATGAAAAGTTTCAGGCTGGTAATCAAGGAAATGCACTGGCCGCGGTTGCAAGTGTTTATGAGATTCTTGGTGAATTATTCCTACCGTGTTCGGGGAAAAACCTCCTCGCCCCATGATCCGCATCGCCCGCCTGGGATCCATCCCGAGAGAGGAGATGGGGACTGGGGGATGGACGGGGAGGTGGCCTGGAGCTTCAGACCAGGGATCTGCTGTGCTTTGGGCTGAGAACGCTGCGGTTTTGTCCTTGCTGTCATGGCACGGCAGCCCCAGTGCCCACCCCAAGCGTCCTGTCCCCATCACATGAGCAGATGGAGGGAGGTCATCCTCCCCCTCTGCCCTGCCCTGGGGAGGCCACATCTGGAGTGCTGTGTCCAGTGCTGGGCTCCCCGGGTCAAGGAGGACAGGGAACTGCTGGGGAGGGGACAGCAAAGGGTTACCGAGATGCTGAGGGGACTGGAACATCTCTCTGATGAAGAAAGGCTGAGGGTCTCTTCAGTCTGGAAGAAAGACGACTGAGGGGGGATCTCATCACTGCTTATAAATACTGAAAGGGGGGGTGTCAGGAGGATGGGGCCAGGCTCTTCTCAGTGGTGCCCGGCAACAGGACAAGGGGTAACGGGCACAAACTTGAGCATAGGAAGTTCCACCTCAACATGAGGAGGAACTTCTTTCCTGTGAGGGTGGCAGAGCCCTGGCCCAGGCTGCCCAGAGAGGTGGGGGAGTCTCCGTCTCTGGAGACATCCCCAACCCGCCTGGACGCGTCCCTGTGCCACCTGCTCTGGGTGACCCTGCTCTGGCAGGGGGTGGGACTGGGTGGTCTCCAGAGGTGCTTTCCAACCCCCATCATTCTGTGATTCCGTGAGTCTGTGATCACCCATGAGCTCCGGGGATGGGGATGCAGCACTGGTGTGCTCATGGGTAGCACGGGAATAGCAGAGAGCCCAGGCTTGTCGTGCCTCTTGGATTCGGAAACCATCAAAAACTGTTATTTTGCTTTATTTTTTGGTGGGGTGGTTGTTGTTTTGGGTGGATTTTTTTTTTAAATTTTGTAGTGTTTTTTCCTCCTTTTGCTTTTTCCTGCAAAGCCAATGCTGATTTGGGGTTTGTTCCTCCCTCTCTGCATCTAGCCCAGGACCTGTGGTCTTGGGGCTCTGCGATGGTCAACAAGGGCCACCCCAAGTGCCACCGGGGGGGATGGCACAGCGTCCGCCTGGCCAGCAAGGGCAAAGCAGTGGCTGGCATCCCCCTCCCCGCCACCACTGGCCCCCACCGCGGGCTGGGGAAGAGAGAAGCAAAGTGCTAAAAGACGGTAATTCAGCATAAATCCTCCCTAGAAAGAAAAATCCCCGGTGGGGTTTGCAACACTGGCTTTTTCTTCAAGCCCCAGAGAGATGCAGGTGGGGGGGGGGCCCTGGAAGCTGCGTCTCCTTCCCTCCCGCCGCCTTCCCCCCCTCCTCGGCAGCATCCTCTCCCACGCCGGCACGTTGGGGGCTGCAAACCACGCTGGGTGGCCACCGGCCACCGGCGACTTCCCCAGCGCGATGCAGACTTCTGCTTGGGGAGCGCGGCGGGCGGCCGGGGGGTGCGTGAGCCGCTGCACTGCGGCCCCCCCCAACCCCTCCCCAACAACCGCCCCGGCGCCGGAAGCTGCTGCGTGTTGTGTCTGCTGCATCGCTGAGAAAAAAAATTAAAAAAAGGGTGATTTCATGATTTCATGCAGCGGGCTCTGTCTGCTGGAGGTGGCGGGGGCTGGGGTGGGGTGGTGGAAAAACGCCCCCCTCGGCTTCCTCCCGGCCGTGGGGACGGCGGGGGACGGAGCGGGGAACACGTCGGGCGGGGGGATGCTCAGCCCTGGGGTCCTGTGTGCAGCGTGGCCCTCTTCTGGGGGGGCTCCCCATCCCCATCAGCCCCTCTCCGCCATCCCCAGGCCAAAACCCTCAGCGGTTTTTGGGGCAGAAATGGTGCAAAAGCCGTATCCGCACTGCGCCGGTTCTCCAGCACCGGTGTCACCCCAGAGGGACGCCCCGAGCGAGGGCTGGGGCTTCCCACAGCCCTTTTCTATTGCAGGGAGCATGGCTGCAGCCGGGGGAGGGGGGGCTGGATCGCCTCTCGGGGTGACCTGAGCCCCAGCCCCCCCCGCGCCGCGCCGGGCTGGTTTCACATCAGTTATCTGGGTCAGAGATAAGGTGACTCTTGGCCCATGTCTTTGTGTCACCGCAGGGTTCCTGCGAAGTTCAGCAGCGTCTGTGGCCTCTGGGTTTCGAATCCTTCCGAGCGGCGCCGAGTCGGAGCTGCTGCCCCCATCCCCGCGCGGCACATGCTCCTCGCACCTCGTTCTGCCGCTGTCCCCAGTGTGTCCCCCCCCCACACCCCATGGCACCCCAGGGCGGCTTGGCTGCCCGCACCAAGGGGGATGTGTAGGTCGAGCCCTGAGGGCTCGCAGCAAAGGGTTTGGATGTCCCTTTAGCCTGCCGGGACAGCCTGGAGGAAGTAGCTTCAACACTAAAAGTTGTTACTTTCTAAATTAAAACCTTAAGAAAAATCGGTGTCTGACGTGAAGCATTTCCTCCCGAGCCCAACGCTGTAATTGTTTCCCCATTTCTGATCTGCGCTGTGGGGTTTGGACCCTCGCTATTTCATAGAATCATAGACTCATAGAATGTGTTGGGTTGGAAGGGACCGTTAAAGGACATCTAGTCCAACATTTTCTCCTGTGGTTCTCCAAATTGCTCAGGAACCGGGAAAAAACTGTCTTTTGGGTGGATTCTTGCACCCAGAGCAGCTGGGGAGAAGCCAGGCCCATTTGCTGCCCTGGCTCGGTGCTGGAGTCACCCGTCGCCCATCGCCGCCGTCAGCAGCATGACGCCGCGCGTGCCCTGACCTTCCCCCCTGCTACCTCCCAAACGTGAATGAAATGTGGCTTTGTCATTTATTTTCAAGTCCTCCCACCCCCCCACCCCCCCCACCAAGGTTGAGTCACCTGCAGAGGCCGTTCCAAAATGATTCACAGCAAATTACAAGAATTCAAAACTTCAATCTCGGAGCGGTTTCATTTCGGGAGGAGACTCGGCGATGCCTGCGGGGCGGTGTGACACCCCCCCCCACCCGGGGCTCCCTGTGCCCCCCGTCTGCGTCAGCAGCGCCCGCCGAAGCCCCAGTGACCCCACAGGTGTCTCCGCACTGACGTTGTCCCCCGGCAAAGCCACCTCCCGGCTCCCGCTCTGGCTCCTCGCTGGTTGAAGCCACCTGCTTGATCCCGCTCCCGGAGCTTGGAGAATCTCACATCGCACGCAGGATGGCGTTGAGAGAACCAGAACTGTGTATTTTTCACCCAGAAAAATGCCACTTCAACAGCTGGAGTCACTCCAGCTTAGGGCCACCCCTGGTTTATAAAGGTGCTGCTAACCCACGATGAACTGGGAATGCGCGCTGGGTTGTGCCTCAGTTTCCCTCATTGCTCAGGCAGCGGCTGAAGCCCTCGGCAGGGAAGTGAATGACTCCTGAAGGAAAGAGAAAAAGGCCTTTAGAAATCCTGGATGCGTGTGTCCGTCCCCGCCATGGGGTGAGGGGCAGAGCTGGGCTCCCCCGGGGACACCTGGGGCCCTCCTGGCTCGGGCTGGTGGCCGGGACCTCCGGGGTCCCTCCCTGGGGCCGGGGCTGGGGTTGTTCGACCTCCGCAGCTGCCCAAGGTCCCAGAGCCACCCAGGGTCCCCTGGAGGGTCCCCTCCAGGTCAGAGGAGCCCTCGGCATCTCTCCTGCCCCCCCCCTCCTGCGCGATACCATTTCAGATAAGAGGTTTGGGGTTTCTTTCTTTGGTGTTTTGAGGTGGGGGGACAGTTTTCCTGTTTGAAGAGGGGAAAAAAAAGCCCCTCTTTGGAGCTTCCTCCTCTTAAAAGATCTGACCTTGATCTCCTGCGCCGGAGATAATAGTGCTGTGGCTCCTCGGAGGCAGCGGC
This sequence comes from Dromas ardeola, assembly GCA_013398915.1. NCBI lineage: Eukaryota > Metazoa > Chordata > Aves > Charadriiformes > Dromadidae > Dromas > Dromas ardeola. Next base: position 33,544 of record VYZM01023720.1, read on the forward strand.
ACTAATTGCCACTGCTGGGGGCTGGGATCGGTCTTTTTTTTCTTTTCCTTTTTTCCTTTTTTTTCTTCTTTTTTTTTTCTTTTTATTCTTTTTTTTTTTTTTTTTTTTTTGTGGTGGGTATGGGGGGGGGGGT
>VYZM01023720.1:39652-52020 GCA_013398915.1 Dromas ardeola
TGGGTATTTCGGAACGGCCAGATGGATTTAAACCCAAAAAGGAAAGAGAATTTCCTTGTGCTCCGTGGATGAATTGAGGTTTGGGGGATTTTTAGACTTTCTCTCTGTGGGGCTGGATGCGAAGTAGCGTCGGCCGCACTTTTTTGCTCATCCCACTTGGAAAAGCAACAAATCCCTTAGTGCTGGTGGGTGGATGGCGGTTGCTGGGATGGGGCGTGTGGCGGGATGGGGCTGTCACCCCCCAGGGTGCCCTCAGCCCTCCCCGGAGCCTGCCTGTGACCCCCCCAGGTCAGGTGAAGGGCTCTGGCGTGACCGCGCTCTGCCGGCGTGTGACTGTGGCGTGACACGGCGATGGCGCAACCCCAGGGTTCTCCCTTCAGGCCCGCCCCTGCTGCGATGTCTCTGCTCGGTTGTTACCTCCGGGGGTGGGCAGCTGTGTGTCCTTCGCCCCATCAAAAGCCCCCGGACCCCCTGGGGTGCCCGCAGGGGGTGGCAGATTGTTGCCAACGGCTCAGCGGGTGCTCGGTGCGGATGGGTGTTGGAAACCACTCCAAGGAGCTGCTCGTCATCCCGCGGGGGTCTGCTGGCCTTGCACTCCCCCCCCGGCAGATGCGGGGTTCCGTGGGAGCGGGAAGGAGCATGGGCAGCCCGTCCCGTCCCCCTCACCCTGCTGACACCGCTGTCCCCAGAGCCCCTGGTGGTGTCCAGGCAGGTGCTGGGTCTGTCCCCAAAGGCACCACTGAGTTGCCTCAGATGCTCGGGCTCCTCTTAAATTTTGCTTTATTCATTTTTCTCTTTTCATCCCCCCCCCTCCTCCCAGGGCTGTGGTCACCTCTGTGGACAACCCTCCGAAGTGTCCCCCTGCCTGTCCCTCCCCGGCTGCTCCTGCAGGCACCGGACGGCAGCTCCATCAGACCATCAGCTCCACCTCACCGGCTTTGACCGCTCCGTGGCTCCGGCACCACCAGTAGCCCAGCACGGGCACCCTGGACCACCGCAGCGGCTCCCAGGCTCGGGTGCTTCCCCTTGCACCCCCTGGGATGATTATCAGGGAAAACAAGGCAGCTGTGATGGGAGAGATCCCGTGGCCGGTCCCTGCTCTGGGGTCAGGAGGCATCGCTCTGCCAGTGGTGGGGGGTGACAACGCCGGCATTGTGCCGCTCGCCGCACACACGTGCCCGCGGCTCTGCGTGGCCAGGCAATGACTACTGGCCATGGGCGTTCCCGGAACGCCCTGGCGCCGGTGAGGAAGGGTTGGGGTGAAGCTCAGACACAACCAGGAGTTGTTCCTGGGTCCTGACAGTTTTTATGGAGCCCATCACATGCCTCCTTTCCCATGGCCTTGGGCAGAGATGGGGCTGGGTACCGGCATTGGCGGCAGAGCTAGAATGTGCCATCGTGGCCTCATGGCTCAGGCGAGCGCATCCTGCCCCGGCCGGGCTCGGCTGGGCACCGCCATCAGCCCGGGGTGTGGGAGAGGGTGATGAGCGGTTTTGGGACATCTGGGTGAGATGCTGGTGGCTGGGTTGGCTAAAATGCTGCGTGCCGAAATGATACAGCGCACCGCAGAGGTGCCACGCTGTGTGCCAAGGGCAGGACTTACCTTCTTTCAGTCATCTCCCCAGATTGATGGGTATTTCGGTCCCCATCGCCCCGTGCCTCAGTTTCCCATCTATAAAGGGAAAGCCCCATCCCACCTTGCACATGGTGATGACGTTTGGGAAGCGCCGAGCGCAGAGCAGACCCACGGGTGCTTAAAACCCTTAATTCTTGCATTTCCCTGGTGTCAGGCTGCCAGCGCTGGGGCTGCGTGGGGAGGGGTGTGTGGGTGCGTGTGGGCGTGTGTGTGTGTACGGCGCTGCCAGACCCACCGCAGACACCTTTGGGAGCCCATTTTGGGGGCCCCGTTCCCAGAGGTGACAGCCAGTGGCACGGGGCGAGGCGGGGGGCTGCGTCCGGCCGCGGGTTTGGCCGAGCCGTGGAGGACGGGGCTGAGCTGCGAAGACCCTCTGCCACCCCAGNCCCCCCAGCCCACGCACGCCCCCCCGCCCGCCGCAGGGACCATCGTCACGGCTTTCTTAGAAGCCGGCGGGGGTGGTGGGGGGGTGAAAGCGGTGGTTTAACTAAACCAGAAACGCCGGGGTGGCTCTGTGGTGAGCGTGCAGGGGGTGATGCTGTACCTGCGCCGCGGCTGGGAACCTGCAGCTGCGGCCGGGATGGATCGGGGCCGGGGGGGGGATGTTTGCAGCAGCGTGGGGAGAGCATTAAGGCTCGGTGGCTTGTTGGGTTTGCCCTTCACTCGCAGCAGTGGCCACAAAGCAACTCCAGATCTTCGGGGTGGTGAGGGCAAGTGGTGAAGGTCTGGGGTTGGGGTCGCTGGTTTTTTTTTTTTTTTTCTATCAGTATTATTATTATCAGGGAATATTCACCCTCTGCTTCGCGCCCGCTTGCCTCTAGCCGGCACCGAGCTCTCCCCGGACACACAGGGAACAAACCCACCCAAAAAACCGACCCCCACACCGCGGCTGCCGGGGAGAGCCGTGCACCGGGCTCTGAACGGAGGGGGGGCATCCCAGAGGTGGATTAATTGCATGTTAATCAGTTATTTTTAAAGCATGCCCATTCCCAAGCCGCGTTTTGCAAGTACAAATAAAACCGCGTCTTTAATCCCAGAAGCTCCCTCGATCGGTTTGTATTCCCTTGTCTGGGAATTTCTGTGGGGTTTCTGTGGGGTTTCACCTCATCCTGGCCCCGCTTCGTAGCTCCCGCGGTAACACCGCTAACGAAAAAGGACCAATTTTTGCAAACGGATGTAAAAGGGCAAGAATTTAACGTGGTTTTGGTCCTCAAATGGCTCTGCAGCCTCCTGGGGCTTTGGAGAGGAATTTTGGATCTCCATGAGTACCGGTGAACACTAAATGGTGGGGGATGTCCGTGACTCTCACCCAGATGCCAATAATTGTGTGTAACTAAGTGTGTTGCCTGGGCTGGTTGTTAATCTCCCTGGTGCGCGCTGCCAGCACCGCACGGGTACCGTTCCCGGGATAAGGCATGGAAAACCCAACAGGTTGCAGCCCCGTAACGTCCCTCGTGTCTGACTGCAGCAACAATTGGGAGTATTTTAATTTAAAGCCCCACGTGAGGAAAAACCCATGATTTGAAGGAGCAGGAGGAGACATTTTCTGTGGATGACGTGGGGATGAGGACCAGGACCAGAAGCCCTGGCTGTGCCGAAGGGGCTCAGGACCATGCTCCTGGGGTGGCCCAGCCATGATTTAGGGCAGAGGGGGTGGTGGGAGGGGGATGGAGAAGAAAAACCCGTCCAGAGCCTCCCCCAATTAGTGCTGCTGAAGGATGTTTGGTCAGTGTGTAAATCAGCACAGCAGAACCAGAGCTCCCATCTGGCACTTAATGATGTCGGGGAGGGGGAAGGTACCTTAAAAGCACCTTCCCCTTCTCTTCCTCCTCCTCTTCCCCCGGATTTTCCTCTCCATCACCCCCAGTGGAAGCCAAACCAGGTGGGGGCTGAGACTGCCAGCACCCTTCTGCAGGGAAGGAGCCGCAAGAATCCAAAAATAGCCCAAAGAAATCTGAATATTGCCCAAGCGGATGCACATGCGAGCCAAGAGGCTTGTAAGGCTGAAGCAGGCAGGGGTGGCAAGCGGGATGCCACGGGGCTGAGCCACCCTGCTCCCTCGGGACCGCGGTGGGGGCCAGGGGACCGTGTCCCCCCACTGCTGGGGAGCTGGAGGGGAGCGATGCCACCGCTCCAGTAGAAACGGTGTCGCTGCCTGTGGCCTCGCACCCCGGGGCTGGCGCTGTGGCCGCGGTGGGTGTCTGGCAGGCCACACAAGGCGACGCTGTTCAGTGCCACAGACCCCGCTCTGTGCAGCGGCGGGTGTTTTCCAGGCCGGGTTGCTTTTTCCCTTTCCTTTTGTGCCAGCGTTTGCACAACCTCTGCCCCTTTCACCGCTCTGAAACCACTTTCCCCCCCTGCCCTTTGCTTAAAAGCAGCAAACAAGTGGTTTTCAGCTGCAGTAAATGCGAGCAGCTCTTTTTCTTTTTTTCCTCAGCCTCTAATGGTGCTGCAGAATCTGTAACGTCTCAGCTGAAAACATCTCGATACGTCCAACCGCCAACATCCGTCGGATGGAAAACTCAACGGAGAATGACAGTGGTGAGCAGCAAGGTGTGAGGAACACCAAACCCTCCAAATACCTTGAAATTGTACTTGTGTGCCCTGATGGCCAATGTCTTCTGCCTTGGGACCTATTTCCCTGCAGATTTCGGTCACTCAGGCTTAGTTTGCGCTCGTTTTACTCTATCAGAGAGCTCCCTTTGCTTTTTCTTATGAGGAGAAAAAAGAAAAAGACAAGTATCATCTCATGTTTCAGTTCAACATTTCTTCCCATGTAGGGAAAATTCATCTCCGAGGGTGATAATGGCAATTTTCTATGAGAAAACCCCTCAGCCCCAGGGGAGGCAGTGCCTGATGGTGGCTCCTGTTCCAAACATGAGCATGCGTTGGGTGCTGGCCTTTCTGTGGTCCAGCAGAAACAGCATCTTTAGGTGCCCCTGCAAACTTGCTGCACCGGTATTACTGGATTGGCTTTATTACTTTAAAAAAAAAATCTACAAAAATGATCTGCTGTTATTTGGGCAAAGCAGGAGGTCAGCCATCCCCACTGCCTTCCTCCTCTTCCTCCTCCTCCTCTCCACCTTCCCCGGTTCCCCCTCCGCAGCCAGCGCTGTTTATTCTGCCGCATGTGCTTCATATTTTTTGCTTAATACTAATTCACATAAAATCCCTGTGAAGAAGAACCACCCATCTACACATATGGAAACAGTCTCGGCACGCAGTCCCCGTACCCAGCTGGGAGTCGGAAAGCCATGTACAGCTCAAAATTAGGATACAGACAAGTGGTGAATGTGGGAGAAAAGGCAGTTAAAAGGAGAAAACCACGGCATGTAAATGGGTTATTACTTCAGTCACCCAATTAGGAATCTACGGGCTCTCTTCTTCGTTTCTTCTAAGGCGACAATATAATTAATTAAAGAGAAATGTCTCCTCCGCTCCCGTCTGTCACTCAGCCGCGAGTCCGAGCGAGCCTCCTGCGGACCACCAACTACAAAGTGTGAACTTATTAGCAAAAAAAAAAAAATATATAGGGGGGGGGCAAAAAACCCCAACCCCAGCGCCCCGAGTCCCCCGCGATACCCCCNTACCGCCGGCCCGTTGACGCCACGGATCAGGTGACGCCGCCCTCCCACCCAGCGGATGCCGAGCCGGCGGCTCTGCCGTGCCGACCACAGAACCACCAGCCAGCCGGGGCTACCTGCGCTGCCGGCGGGGTTTTCCTCTTCCTCCCCCTCGCTGCTGCCTCTCCCATCCCTCCTCTTCCTCCTCCAGGGGAGCTGGGATACGGGACGAAGTGGGGATGGCTTCCAACAGCATCTTCGACTCCTTCGCCACCTACTCCTCCGCTTTCCTGCGCGGTGAGTACAGACCGGGCTCTTTCGTTGCTCAGGCGGCAGGAAACGTTGTTGGGTTTTGTATTTATTTCATTTAAATTTTTTTTTTTTTTTTGCAAGGAAGCAAACCGGCAGTGGGTTCTGGTGCGGCTCCACTGGCACCTTGCTCCCCGCCGGGGTTTTCTGCCGGCTCTGCGGTGCTCCGGCTCCAGGTTCGGTTTGGGGGTTTGCTGCCATTTATTTCGGCCGTATATTTGGGTTGCGGAGCTGGGAAGGGCCGAGCGGTGCCGGGATTGATTCGATGTGTTTGTCGACGTCGTTAGCCAGGTGCTGGGCTGATGCACGGGGGCAGCAAAAATCTGCAGAAATGGAAATTGCTTCTAAAGAGAAACCAGTTTGCAAGGGGAGAAGAGCTGGGGGAGATAAGGGCAGCATTCAAGCCTACAATTTTATGTTTACTTATATATAATAGTCTATGAAAACATGCAGAAACTGTATGTAATGCTTTGCTAAATATATAACTCTGTTGGGCGATGAATTTGTTCACCCTGCTCTTCCCAGCCTTTCTGCACATCCCGGGACACGATGCTCTTGTCCTTCCTGGCCACCTCGGGATGGGCAAACTGCCCATGAGAGGGGATGGCTTCTCCCCAAATTTCTCCTCTGCTCGGTCCCAGCAGCATCTCACGTCCCCAAAATTGAAGCTGCCTTCATTTCACAACCACCGCCCTCTTGCCGGGGCTGCTTGGGGTGAACGGGGCTGGAGCTGCTGGAACCGCGGCTCCCAGGCGTCTGCCGAGATCTTTTTGGGGAGAACCTGGGGCCTTGCTAATGCATGGGGCAGAGCTTTGCAAACCCTCGCCTTTTCCCTTCCCGAGTTTGTCACCGCGGGTCAGGAGCAAAAGCTTGAGCTGGTCACGGCTGCAAGGACGCAGGTCCTGAGCGATGGCTCAGCACGGCACACTGAGCCCCAGCAGATCAGGGCAGGGTAATTATAAATCCCAACCCAGCAAGAAAAGTCATAGAATCACACAATGATTCGGGTTGGAAGGGACCTTAAAGATCATTTCGTTCCCCCCTCCCTGCCCTGGGCAGGGACACCTCCCACCAGCCCAGGTTGCTCCAAGCCCCGTCCAACCTGGCCTTGAACCCCTCCAGGGATGGGGCAGCCACAGCTTCTCTGGGCAACCTGTTCCAGTGCCTCACCACCCTTACCATAAAGAATTTCTTCCTGATATCCAATCTAAATCTTTCTTTCAGTTTGAAACGGTTACCCCGTGTCCTGTCATTACACTCCCTGATCCAGAGTCTCTCCCCATCCTTCCTGTAGGCCCCCTTTAGGGACTGGAAGGCTGTTATAAGGTGCTGGAAGGCTGCTATGCAACGGGTCATCTAGAAATGTGTCACTGCAGACCAGATTTTTGGCCTATTTTTGAGAACACAAAAGGTTACATGTCCTTTTGAGGCGGATCGGTGGTGTCAACCTGCGTCACCACATCTCCTTGGCTTTGAGTCGTCTTCTGAGCAGGGGGTGTTGGAGAGGCAGCAGAAAGAGCCAGGGGTGCGGATAGGGATGGGGGGTAAATCCCAGACCAGCTTCCCCGGCCCCATCATGGATACACCACGCCGGAAAAGAGGGCGAATAGGCAAAATAGCCACGTTCATCTTAATGCCCTCCACCCGGAGATGGTGGCATTATAAATGTGTCCTTTGTACTCCGTGCAGTTAATTAAAGGCAGTCCCATGGCAAGGAAATAAGAGAAGTTTATAAAAAACATTTGCACGGTTCTTTTTAATCTATACTTCTCCCTCCGCAAGCCAGATGAAGAAATGCCGGGGTTTAACTGGGCTTGCTCATTTAAAAATAAAAAGAGAGCGAGAAACAGAAATATCACGTCTTGTATGCAATTTCCATACAAATAAGAACCCATAAAAGCAATAAACATCTTTGTTTCAGACATAATTTTTTATTAAATGGGGGAGAATTAAATGATTGCACCAAGGATGGAATAGGGCCAAATGGTGAAACATTTGGTTGGTATTAGGACAAGAAATCCTTGTTTTCTTTAAGGAGCTCACTGTGTCTTCTCCTGCCTGGCTAGATTTGGGTGAGCGCTGCGAAACATTCATGAACGTTCATTTAAATTCCTCATGGCTTTGGGGGATTCGACCGCATTCAGAGTTTTTGTTTGCTTTTTCTGGGCACATCCATGAAAATGGGTGTTTGTTTGCGCAAATATTTAAGGAATGAAATGAAAAATCCCAAAGGTATTCACTAGTTAGTCTGGAAATGCTTTTTTTTTTTTTATAGAAAAGGGATTTTTTGGCTTTCCAATGGGGCGGGCGGAGGAGCCCCACGTGGGAGAGCGGCACCAATCCCCGCTCGCACGCGCCGGATTCACAACCGAGTGAAATATCTGACGCGGAGGGAAATAAATTTGCTTCTGGTGGATGGTTTTGGGGATATAAACCCCATTTTTGGTCGTCAGTGCCGGCTTGACCTGGGGGCTGCCTTTGCGTCTCCTCGTTTCCCTTGGAGACCAGCCAGAAGGTGTAAGATAAACTGGGCTGAACTGGGGGGACTCTTCCCTGCTGCTGGTGCAGCACATGGGACCTGACTGAGCCGCGTGTGGGGCTGCCAAACACTTCTCTATCTTTTTTAAAAAAAAAAAATACAAAAAACAAAAACAAACCCAAACTGCATCTTTTTCTGTCCACCCAAGCACCCCATGGCTCAGCTCTTGGGTCTGGCTGGGACCTCTGGAGCCACCGTCCCGGTGGCAGCCGGTTGCCTCTAAGTCATCAAACCACAAATGTCACATCCGTGAGTCAGTTCTTGGTTGCCGATGGCTATCGGGACGAGGAGGCCCCAGGCACAGGGGCCGGTTTCTCAGCAGCCACCACCGCGTCTTCAGTGGAAACCTGCAGGGACGGCCACGGGGTGCCATGCTCCGTGGGGCCACTGAGGGAGCAGCGGGGTGCTGCTGGCTCCGATGCTCTCGGAGCTTTCGGCTGAGGGTTGGGAGTTGTTTTGCCACGGGGTGAGCCCTGCTAAGGCTTGCTGATGGCACGGGCTGGCTCCTCCGGGTGTCCAAGCTGGGCTTGCTCACCTCTCACTAGCTCAGGTTGCCGATGTTTGACATTTTTCTCTTGGTTTTTGTAAATCTACAAACATGCAGGAGCCGCTCATAAACCGTCACGGTCCATCCGTGCTCCCCGGTGAAAACGAAACGGCCTCATATCACTTTTTTTGCCTCTTTCTCCATCATGTTGCTGCCCTTATGGGCAGCTGCTGTTGCCCCACCACCTTCCCCAAGTGGCTTCATGCCCTTGAGTGGGAGGCAAAGGGCATCGAACCCTGGTCCTGGCATACAGGGAGGGAATTTTACTGTTTATTTTGCAAATGCAGGAATGTAGGCGCACTCTCAGCCCTGTTGGGCCATGACGCAGCACGGAGTGCTGCTCTGAGGGAGCTGGGACTGATCCTGGGGTTTAGTCCCTGCTTTGACGCTTCTCCTGGGCTCTCCGGGTCCTTGCCTCCGCTTGATCGGAGCAAATTCCCTCCTGTCTCTGCACCTTCTTCTCCGCGTTGCTAAAGGGAGCGGGCAGTCCATGCGGGCGCGGGGAGCCTGAGGGTCCCTGCTGACCCTCCATGGCCTCGTTAGCCTAACGAACAGGCTTGGAGGGTCCCTGCGGAGCTGCTCTGCCCCCGGGGAAGGCAGCGGGGTTGTGGTCCCGTGCAGGGCAGCCTTGTTTGGGAGGGAGGTGAAATCCCCCCGAGAACATCGTCTGCCCCATCGGGGAAATAATGAGCCGTGATGCCATGGGGAACCCGCCCCATCCCCGGAACGCGGTGCTCGGATGGCCAAACTGACTTCTCCTGGTCCCAGCCCTGCCCCAGTAGATGCTGGAGGAGGAGCAGGAGGAAACCCTGCGGTGGCGGAGCCAGTGTCGGTCGCCTTTAGCTTCCGAAAGTGGATGATGCCGACTGCCCTGGTGCGTTGGTTGGCCGTTATTTCTTCTCTGGAAGGTCGCTGAGTCCGTGCCTTTCCCCAGGTTGCCACCAGCGTGGATTAGTCAGAGTTTCACAATTGCTGTGTTGGTGGCTGGGGGCTCGGGCTCCTGCTGGGACTGGTCCATCCCTGTGTTCCGGCCATTCCCTGGTGCTCCGGCCGTGTCCCGGCGCGGTGCCTCTCCTTGCTGCATCCCCAGGTCGCCAGGGGCTTTCCCGGCCTGCCGGGGCGGAGGTGATGGCCCCAGCTCGCCCCAAGCAGAGGTTTCTTTTTCCACCCTTCCCATAACTGGCCACCGCAGGATTCCCGCTCGGCAAACTTCCTTTTAATGGATTTCTGTGTTTCTTCCTGACCACAGAAAACTGTAACCCTGACAGTATTTCGAGTCATTTTTTCCTCCTCCTGCCACGCTGTGCTCCGGGCAGTGTCTCCGGCGGAGGCTGGGTGAGCGGCCACCAGGTCACACCGCGCATGTGTAATGGTGTCACCGAGCTTTGCCATCATATTTCCTTAAGGGCAGGTGGTTTGTCTCATCCTATACCATCCAAGCTCATTTTTTTTTTATTTTTTTTTTTTAAATACGGGCAACCTCCAGCACAATGACAGTGCATCGCACCGGGATCTGCGGTGCTCGGGCACGGGGTGGGAGGAATGAGCACACGGACCACCCCTGCCCACAGCCGCGTATGTTATCTGTGTCTGCAGGCGGGAGAAGCACGGCGGAGGAGGGAGCGGGGAGCGGAGGGAGGGACACCCCCGGAGATGTCTGCCCAGCACCACGCGGCCACGAAATCTGTTTTGCCTCCATTCATCCTCCCCTCCCGGGAAAGGCTTGTGCGCTCGGAGCTTGCCGGCTCCTGATTGACTGTCAGTGGCTTTGCCTTTTCCAAGGGCACCCTGCTGACTGGTGGCATGTCTTCCCCTCCCCCCCTTCTTTTTTTTTTTTAAATATATTTGTGTGTGTGTGGGAACGAGTATAAATCCATTGTCTCTCATCACCTTGTTATGATCTAATAGGGGTAGAGAGACAGTGGTGTTCCCCTTTGCCGAGCACTTTAATTCATGATGATTTCTTCAACTTGATCCCCTCCGATATGTCGTCAGTGTTTGTGGTCCACTGTTTTGGCCGCGTACGGTTTAGGAAACAAAGAATGAGCCGTATGTTTGCAGGCTCACATCCACACATGGTTGGCATTAGGAGCAAGAATGCGACTTCCCATCCGAAGCGACTAGCCCAATCCACGCCGTAAATACTCCCTGAACACGGCTGGGCAACGGAGGGGAGAACACGGCAAAACCCACCAGCAGGTCTCCAGCGGCACTGGGAGCTCGGGGCTCATCCCGGAGGATGCGCGTCCCCTCTCCCTCCTGCTGCAGGGCGCCTTTGCTCCCCATTTTTCTCCTGGGTATATCCAGGGTGGGCAGAAACTGTTGCTGCGGGGGTGATGTCCATTAGGTGTGAGTCCAGAGGGCTGAACCCCCAGGGCTTCCCATCACGCTTTCATTTTCCTTGGCTCTGGTGCTTCACCCCTGATGTTCCGGAGATGGAGCTGACGCAAAGGCTGGGGCTGAATCCACACTCCCGGCCCTTTCATCCCAGAGATCCCAGCAGCCTCTAACATCAATTCCTGGCTAAGAAACTTTAGCCTTGCCCTGTCAGTGGTATAACCAAAGCAAGTGGCCGTGGGCTCTCTGCGGAGCCCATGGTGAGCGTGGGCAAGGCGAGGCCCCGTGCTGCTGGCCGGCTCCTGCCGACACCGCTCCATAATCACGGCTGATCTTCTTGCTGGTTGGGGACTTGCGATGCTCCGCTGCTGGGGAAGGCGGAGGGGGCAGGGAGGCGAACGAAGAGCTTCTTTTCAGGGTGGGGATGAGCCCTGCGTTGTTAGGGGTGTTGGGGTGCGCCAGCTTCGGTCCCCCCGGTTATATAGCGGCTATCGACACTTGCTGGAGCGTGGGGAGCATCCCCGGTGCTGGTGCTGGCTGAAACCATGGATGCTTCAGCCTTTTTGGTTGCACATACAAACCTTCCTCCACCCTCTGGATCTGCTGCTGCTCCCTGACTTGTCCGGAAAAATTTCTCTCTGTTTCCACCCATTTCTGCCTCTTCCCTTTGCTGTCCTGGCCTCGCCGGGGCAGCTGCCATGCCGGCGGTGGACGTGGTTTCCCGGTCGGTGGGGACGGCAAAGCCCTTTGCAAAAGCATTCCTGGGGGAGCAGCTCCCTCCTGGGCACCCCTGGTCGGAAAAGGGGGAGTGGGAAAGGGGTGGAGAGAGCACCCACCTCCCAGGCAAGGCACCGGCATGACAATTCGGATGCTCCGAGAGGGCAGGATGCGGCCCCAGCGCGCCGGGCGCTGTACGTGGACCATCGTGATGCCACGATGCACTGACAGCCCAAAGCGACACCCAAACTGGCCACGACAGCGGTCCGCGGGGTACCAGGCACAGCCTTCAACCGCAGCGTTATCCTCCTCCTCCTCCTCGGCCCTTGCCTTTCCAAAAATGCTTTAATTTTTTATTTATTTTTTTTATTTTTTTTAAGAAAGTGGGACAGCTGACGCGTCTGCAATCTGGGGGTATTTTCCATAACATAAACATATTAAAAAGAAAAAGAAAAGGGAAAATAAAAAGAAACAATGATTTTCCATTCCCACTGGAAGCAGCGAGCGCGTTTGGAACATGAGGAATGTATTACTCAAGCTATTGTAAAATAAAATATAAAAACAACCAAAATAGGAGGAGAAGGGAGAGATTTTTTTTTTTTAAAAAAAAGGCCTCATTTGGGAAGGGAGACATTGAAAAATGGGCTTTTTTTCAACAAGCTCCGTCGTGTAGGAGGGTCCTGTAGAGACCTGACCTTGGCGATGGCGGCATCCTGGAGG